>JAMPIV010013304.1:0-161876 GCA_024509875.1 Oreohelix idahoensis
GTATGGTATTTTTGGTATTTGTGGTGGGGGAATGGGGAGTATAATATTTGTATTGTTATTTATAGTGTAAAAATTATAGTGGGTGTGTCCTTGGGCTAGAATCAAAAGTATGGTAAATCAAAGTGCCACAAAAAAACTGTCAAATGCAAGTTAAATGTATGTATGTGGAGTGACAAACATGTATTCTATGCAAGACCAACAGAAAATGTTAGATACAGTAGCAAACAAAAAAAGGCACAGAAGAAGGACTCAGCCTGAACATCAATAAAACAGTAACATTGGTTGTATATCCCCTCCGAGCAAAGGACCCACATGAATACATGAATGATGATACTATCGCATGTGAACAGCACTACTAAAGATACCGTACAATTTCATAATACTTAGGAACAATAATGTATCAGATGAAAAAATGCTCATGGAGCGTAAGAAAAAAAAAAAAATATAGAATATGCCCAAGCACAAATAGAACTCCGTGAAAACTCATGAACATCATAAGCAATAAAATGCTCGTCAGTGACACAAGTAAAAAGAGTTCTATAAGTGATACATCAAAATAATTTGACTGTATGGAACTGTGTCCCTTGTACTTTGAGCATAGAAAAGAAAAAAAATTACTGGAGGCTGTTGTTATAAATGCTGATCACAATCGATATCACTGCACTGTGGGCAAAAACTACAGGTGCTCAGTCACCCTCAAGCAAATACCGAAGAAGTATGAATGCTAATTGTTCCTGTTGTGTGCTGGTTGTATATACGCTGGATGCATTCTCTCATACGCCCATACCCTACTAGTCCTTACGTTTTGATGCCGAATTACAGAACTCTTAACCTTGATGGATTTCATCGATTGCAGTGTCATTCTCTAATAGGCAACCATTAATTGCCCTCAGTATATCTCCCTCAGTATATCTCCAGACAATCCCAAGAAGCAGTAAATAATTTTGTGTCATCTCTCGGTTCGGTAAAATAGGTCTCCAAATAAATGGCCTCTAAAACTAAAGAATTATTTAGGCAGTAAAATGACTCAGGAGGGTGACACAACAAGAGAAATCCATACTAGAATTGCTTTGGCAGCTAGCGCCTTCAATAGATTATCTAACATTTGGAAATTACGATCATTGAATATACATACCAAGCTTCGTCTGTTTAATTCAAATGTTATCTCAGTGTTAACATACGGCTGTGAGAGTTGGAAAATAACAAAATCATTGGAGAACAAGCTGAATACATTCGAGAACAAATGTCTTAGAAAACTCATGAACATCAGTTGGAAAGAATTCAAGACTAATCGACAAATAAGAGAAGACTCTAGGCAGAAATATGTCTCCGACTATATAAGGAAAAGACGATGGTCATATATCGGTCATGTCCTACGAATGCAAAACAACAGAATACCACTACAGGCGCTCACTTGGGTTCCTGAGGGTAAGAGGAAAAAAGGAAGACCAAAAGAAACACTCAGAAGAACAATAATAAGAGAAGGAAGAACGTTGGGCCTAAATAATGTGCAAGAGCTAAGAGGAGTGGCGTCACAACGAACAACCTGGAGAGCACTGGTTTCTGCCTTATCGCCGTGTTTGGTGCTTAAAGAATTTGAAGACAAAAGAGAAAAGATAATGGATAGCCTGACACAATGGCATGAGGGTCAACAACAGAAATGATGAAGTGACTCAATAGTTTGAAATCTGTGGTGGGACACATCACCTACACCTCAACGGCAAGGCACCTGACTTGACTGATTTAAAAGCCTTTTAGATAATGTCCTCATTTTCCTTTGCGCTCCTTATGAATTAGCATGCAGACACCCCTGCAGCTGGACCACTTGCAGTTGCACCACAGCAATGTTCATGCTCTTGCAGTGGTGTTTTTTTAACAGCAATTTGTTTTAACATGAATGAGAGTTGCCAGTCCAAGCTAATCTTCTATTAGTCATCTCATAATAGACATTACATGCTGCATTTAGATATGCAAGAACTTGATTTTAAAAATGTGGACTGGAAAACAATAAATAAATAAATAAATTTAATGTTACGAATCGATTTCTTTTCACACCTGAAAAAATGGGCTGCTTTATTTAATTATAAGATTTCTATCTGAGTGATTCAAATTCCTGTTTAACAGTTCTGGCCCTATATCTAATCTCCAGACTTGTTTTTTTTTTTGAGGTTCGGTTTTTCCTTCTTCTGGCAAGGTGCGTTCCTTTCAACCTATTTGGTTATATCAGAGCGCATTTACCATCCCCCAAAAAAAAGTCAAACTCAGTTGACTAGCAACACAACGACCGAATCAGCGTTGAATAGACCAACTAAGTCCTTAAAAGGACTAACATTATCTATCTGCTAGCATAAAGCCATAAAAAGGACTCGCCATCAGCTACACCAAACCCCGAGTTTGCTTTGTTATAATTAAATTAGACTTTCTATTTAGCTTTAGAGTTCCAACCACCCACCAGTACCCTTTTGAATAAGTGGTTTCAGTTCAATCTTCTAAACTGAAGTCCCCTTCTCTTACCAAAAGCATGCTACAAATATTATAAATATCAGCTTTCCCTTTGTGCATTACTTCAGGGGATCCTACCTTATCTGCCCCTGTCTGTCACTGGTCAAGTAACTTCTGCACATAAGAAGAATTGCTTCGGAAGCTAATATTGTCCATGGCATCCTCCAGCAACTCAAACTCAGCAAGGGCTGTCCAGCTCAGTCTGTTGAATGGGACACATCATATAAAATATATTACAAATGACTATATTCATGGTTATTGTATTATCAATGGTATAAATTTTAAAAATAATCCATAAGGTCTTTTAAGTCATTCAGCAAAATAAAGATTGTGGATCTTTTTTAAACTTTACTAAGGGAGTGATAACATGTTTTATATATCTTAATGATCTGAAAGCTTCACCACATTTTAAAGGTAAAGTAACCAAATAGAGAAAATATCCCCCCCCCCCCCCACCCCCCCCACCACCCCCCCCCCCCCCCTCCCCACCCACCCCCCCCCCCCCCCCCCGCCCCCCTCCCCCCCCCCCCCCCTCAGCAAAAAATAGCAGAAGCATCTTCAAATCAAGGATGACTTAAAGAAACACTGTACACATTCCACAGTATTCAGCAACCTATGTACACTCATATACATAAAACTACGAAGAAACTGAATTAAATACCACAAGATTATGAGAAGATAAGATTTGAGAGTGGGAGAATAAAAACAAAACAAAATAAAACAGCTTTAAAAGAAGACACCTTAAGATAACTTTATTCACTCAAAAATTACAATCTGATACTAAATTGCATGCAGCAACATAAAACTAAAAAAAAAACACTACAACAAAAACAAAACAAACATACACCACTGAATTATATAAACAAGTTTGTTATATGAAGATATGCTTTATAAGCACCCTATATTAGTTTAAACATTTTTTTAAAGGTCCTATAATAACCTATTCCCTCTAAGTTTTAAACTCAAAAGAATCTAAGAGATCTCTAACAGCTAAGGCAAAAACAACTGACTTTTGGGGACTTTCACTGATAACAGATTCCTGTGGGGAGATTTGCCTTTAAACATACATTGTTTAAGATGACGCATATTATTTTCTAGTTTTAAGTAATCCACTTTCTTAAAGAATGTTATGAGAAGAAAACTGGAATATATCATGACTACAGGGAAGATTGAAGGAAAAAAAGGATAGAGGACAGCAAAGAGAGAAGATATTGGACAGTTTTGGCACCATGGAAAGAAGTGAGAAAAAAATTGATGAACGGTAACTGGAAAAGGGAAGTTGTGAAGAGACATGATCACCACGCCTGGTACTTGAAGAAGAACTTTTCATGCACACTTTAAAGCAAATTTTCTTACTTACTTAGTCATTCCCCTTCTACCGTGAGGTGTAGAGGTTTGGAAGAGAGAGCGCCAGACTATCCTATCGGCTGTCTTCCTCCTGGCCTGGTTCCATTCTAGTCATCGGTCCTTCAAAGATTGTCTAATGTTGTCCTCCCAGCGGACTCTGGGTCGTCCTGGAGGTCTGGATCCCTGGCTCTTAGTTTCCCATGCTTGTCGTGGTAGCCGATCTTCTCCCATTCGGCAGACATGGCCAAACCATCTTAGTTGGGACTGTTCTATTTGGGTCTGCAGGGGGTGGGATTTTAGGCCTTGACGTATACTTTTGGTTGCGGACCATGTCTCTTCTTGTTACTTCAACCACCTTCCTCAAATACCTCATTTCTGAGGTCTGGATCTGGCTTTTGTGGGTTGTAGTCATTGCCCATGACTCGCATCCATACGTCAAGACTGGGACATAGGTGGAGCTGTACAAGTATACAGCCATCTTCGTTTTCTTACAAACTTCTCTCTTGCTGAGGAATCCTCGATTTATGGCCTGAAAAAGTCTCCCAGCTGCTGCTATTCGGGTAGCCAAGTCTTCTTTGATGCCTCCCTTCCAGTCTGTGACAGCTCCAAGGTATTTAAAGTGGTCAACCTGTTCCAGGACCTGTTTTCCCAGCATAATCCAATGCCTTTTTTCTTCTCATGATATCACCATGCTTTTTGTTTTGGAGCTGCTGATGACCATCCCTCTCTTCTCCAGCTCTTCCTTCCAGACTTGCAGGTTGGATTGGAGATGTGCCTCTGATTTAACAATCAGGGCAGCATCATCTGCAAATGCCAGCTCTGAAATACACGTCTCATCTTCCAGTACCCCACTGAATACTTTCTTGTCCTCTCCTAACATGCCTTGATGACATCGTCCATGAGGAGTATGAAAAGACAAGGCGACAGGATATATGTTCTTCCTTGCCAAACAGTCCCAAAGTTTGCTCCAGGGGACCCTGTCAAATGCCTTTTCCAGATCTATGAAACAGAGATGGATCTCACTCTTATACTCAGCTGTCTGAGTGTGAAGATTAGGTCTTGAGTGCTTCGGTTTGGTCGGAATCCACACTGGACCTCTTCCAATTGAAGCTCAGCTAGGCGTCTGAGTCTCTGCTCTAAGATTCTAGAGTAGATTTTACCAGGGACACTGAGAAGGGATATGCCTCTATGGTTTCCACATTGTCGGTTGTCACCCTTTTTGAAAATCGGTGTTATGATGGCAATCTCCCAATCCTTCAGTATGGTCTTGTTGCACCACGCTGCCTGTAGGGTCCTTAAGAGTAATAGGTCGCCTGCTGCTCCCATGTACTTAACCATTTCTGGTGTTATACCATCATGCTCTGCTGCTTTGCCCATCTTGATTTTCTCCAGTGCTGCCTTCAGTTCTTCCATCTTTATGTCATCTTCACCACCATTGGTGTTCTCTTCTGTGCTAGTGGTTATCATTTCTGATGCTTGACCTTGCTCACCATCAAGGAGTTCTGAGAAATATTCTTTCCATCTTTCCATTACTTCCTTCGGGGCAGTAAGCAATTTGCCTTGCTTGTCCTTTATAAATTTTAGAGGGCACTGTTTTTCCTTCCTCATGTTCTTTAGGGTCTTATAGAACAGTTTCTGGTTTTCTTGCGCATCCTTTTCTAGCTTTTCTCCAAATTCTTCCCAGGAATTCTATTTTGCTGCTAGCATCTTGTTCTTTGCTTCTGTTCTGAGTATCACATATTCTCTATATTTCTCTGTTTTTCCTGCTGTGTTTTTAGTTCCTAAGTATTGTTTCCATGCCATTTTCTTCTCTCTTATTTTCTCTTTAACTTCCTCTGTCCACCAAGGTGTCCTCTTTCTCTTGTTCCCAAGTCGGACTTCACCACATGCTTCTGCAGCAGTTGTCTTTATGGTGTCCTTGAATTTAAGCCAGAGGGTTTCCAAGTCATCAGGTTGTTCTTCTGTGTTGCTCACCACTGCAGCAATAAGCCCCTGATATCTGGTCTTAATTTCTGGCTCTCTCAGCTTGTAGGTCTTAATGCTCATTTCTCCGGTTCGTTTACTTAGTTTCTTGCATGATGTTAGGCAGTTCCTAGGCTGAGCAACTCTTTCATTTGTTCTTTTGATGGTTAGCAGGTAGTGATCACTTTCAATCTCTGGCCCCCTCCAGCATATAATAATCAAATAATCACCTAATAAAAACTATTTTTATTCCACTTTTTTTTTTAAATAACAACTGTAGGCTTGAGAAAGTCCTCTCATATGTTTTATTATAATTATAATTTTTGATACAAGCTTTACTCTTAAGTTCTTTAGCTTCTAAAAAAATCTCGCACACTTGCATGGTTTAATATTGTGGACTGACAGAGATGGCTAGTAATAAAATCTAACAAGCCAGCATGAGGCCAAATAGTACCCTGTCTTAGGGCAAAATAGATAGGGCAAAGCAGGAGAAAACAGCAATATAGAAGGGAATCAATTTTTTTTTCCTGTAGAACTTGGATGTTCATTACCCTCTTCATTCTCAGTTACTGACAAAAGAGTTAATTCTGCTACAGTAGTCATTCTGAAAATTATGATAACTTTAAGAATGAGCAAATGCTTAAAGAAAAAAAAATTTGACTTACAGAATCTCGATCATCAGATCTGTGTGACTTAGAATCAACTGACGGAGATCTGTCAACTTCACTAAGATCTTCATTGTTAATGTGGTCAGATGGATCCTTGTCATCCTTGTAATTGCCCAATTCCTTCTGCTGTGATTTTTGTTCCTCAATTTTTTTCTGAGCTGCATTGTGAATGAGAGCAAGTTTTGCTGCAGATTTGTCAGCTGTGGCTTCCTGAGAACCTGAGCTATTTTTAGTAGTCTGTGGAAAACAATGCACAAAACATTTTCCTATATTATGATTACTATTGGATGTGTGCTTATTATAGGTCTGATACATAATGAGAAATCAGTGATATGCTATGAGATCTTCAAGAAAATAAAAACATATAAGAATATGAGATATCTTATGACAACTCAGTTACATGATAACAAGTATGAGATACTGTTGCGTGATAAATTCTCGCAACATCGTTTTATTTCAATATCTATTTTATAACGCAAGGGCAACAACTGCTTGAAATTTATAGTCACTTTTCTCGGTAAGCATTTGTCTTCTCGCGTTGGTATCGAATGCAGTTAAGTTTGAGCTGTGGTCATTTTGCGCTGGACTGCGCATGACTTGTCTTGCTTCTTGGTCGATCGGTTTCCGCCCACCACTAGTGGAGTGAGCGATTTGGAATGGCGAAAGAGATGCCTCGTTGAAGAGGGGATCTCCGTTTTTTTTTGTTCTGTCAGGGATGTGTAGTCCTCTTATGGATATTTCGTTTATTCGGGATAATACCTCTGGTGTATTTGCACATGCCGGGAGGCGTGATATTTCTGTATTTCTTGAAAGCAAGGTAAATTGACTTTTTCATTAACTCTATCGATTTTGGGTCGGGAGCGATTTCGATTCATAGCCTGTCTTCGAAAGTCGTCGTCACGAGATGTTTTTTCCCAGCTCACATGTCGCTGCATTGTACTGCATCGGTTGATGCATGTACCAAGGACCATTACTTGCTACTTTGTTAAATGAACTAGGTTTGGAAAACCTTTATTATCTAGAGGATATTTTTGAGGACATTATTTATACTTCGGCAGACGTGTCTGTCTTGCTGAAGTCAAACTAAGGAGAGTGAACTGATCTCATACATCTGGTTATCTCCTGGCTGTTATAGAAAAGGATGGAGTTTTTCACCTGACTACATTTACAGCACTTTGAAATATAACATGCATCTGACTCATCATTGTAATGCTGTCTACCGTCTATTGCTGTATTGAATGTTGCTGTGATAATGACTGTTTGATGTGCCTACATATTCGCGTAACCATTTTGTCACTGTGGCGTCCACAATAAATAATGAAGAAAAACGTCAACGGCTGTTACAAGAATCATTGACTTTATACGTCGTGAGTTTACTGACGTCCTATGTGGATTGCCCTGTTATTTTTGTATGAACATTGTTTTTTGACTGAACACATCTGCACACCACACAAAACCAGACATGCGGATACCATCCATCATCATATGGCATCACGCATCATTTGGTGGCCATAAGCTGGTTTGATTCTGGTACCAGCAAACACGGGGTCCCTTACCCACTTCATTTTCAACAAGAATTCATCAGCATCCTTCAAGAAATTAACATTCTTCAATACAGTCAACATCTTCAAAATTTTCAAAGTACTCGGCGTTGCCCGGTAAAAGTCAAAATTTCAACTTTTTGACGGAAACAAGAATTTGACAGTACCTGGCGTTGTTACATGTTGCCGGATAACTCGGACTGCTGTTATCTTTTACGCAAGTCAAGCAAGTTGCTGCTGTCAAGGTTCCAGTGCTGTCGTTTTTGTGAAGGTCAAGTGCCGGTTGAAACGGGTTGTTTTCTGAAGAAGGCCAAGTACCGATTTCCATCAACTTACTTTTGGATTAGAAGGTCAAGTGCCGAAACAACTCAACACACAGTATTTCAGAAGCTCTTGTACCATCGTGTTAGCAGTGGAAGCAGTTCAGATGTGCCATCATCGTTGGAGCTTCGCTCTTTAGGACGTTGATTGACATCCGTTTTTCTGCTGTTCTACGATTGGAAGCCTATAAGTTAAGTGGCCTGTTTGTATGTAAACTGTGCCCTTATACTTCTGCTGAGTCTTCTGTGTATCATCTCATTCTATATGTTATATGTTTATATGTTATTCGTATATTTATATGTTTATATTTCAGCGGGGTTCTCGGTTGGGTGGTGTCTCCGTTAGATTATGCCACGTCATAGAGGTCGTCTATTGTGAGCGTTTTCTGTAAGGTTTGCAAATTTCCAATACTGGAATTTGCTAAGCGACTTCTGTTGCTATTTATGTTAGCTGTGATGACATGTTTTAATATTGTTTTCGTTATTATTTCGCATTCTTTAGTTTTGTTTTGATTTGTTTGTATTTGTTAGCCTACTCTTGTCTATAATTTAGTTTCATACAACATTTTTGTTTATACACTGTGGTGTCATGTATTTTGTTTAATTCTATCACAGATATCGTCACATTTTTTGTGATATTTCATTAATTTCTGCTTTATTTTTAGTTGATTTCTGCGAACGTTTTTGTATTGTTGCTGATCTTTGTTATTGTTTACATTGTTATTGTTTACATTGTTTGTATTGTTTACATTTTCAATGTTTACATTCTGCATGTGTTTACATAGTCATTGTTTACAGTTATAGTAATTAGTTAATGGGCTATGCTAATGCACTGTTACTACTACACTGATGATAAATGAATGATGAATAGTGTCGTGCACTATTGAATGAGAAGTGCACTTATGATCAAGAATTGATTGTTGATATTTCATATACAAGTTCTTTGATTGGAGACTTGTTTCCCACAGAGACTGGGATAATATAAGGTGATGTGAATATACAAGTGCTTAATTAACCTTTAGCACGCTGCGGGCGACACATGTCGCCGAAGATAACCTATGCTCTGCACGCTGGAGCTGCCATGTGTCGCCTTACGGATATCACCGTTTCTAGCATGAGGACTTGTGTACACGTGATTTCAGCCCCGTATGTTAAGTTGTAATGTTATTTGCAAGAGAGTTAGCTTCCGTTTCCGATCTTAAAAAAGCGATGGGTGTATCCGCATTTATTTTTTGTAAATTTTTTAAATCGAAATGAATCTGCATCAACACACAGCCATTTTTGCTCTAATTTTATTGGATTCTGACGCCATGCGGTGGGGATGAGATTTTTGTCTTTATAAGCGCTGATATCGGTTCTCAGAATATGTTTGATGGCTGAGATGGAAACGAAAGTAAAATGGCCTTTCAAGTATGTATAATGTTAGGGGTTAGGACTAGGAATATCGGAAAGATTTAGAATTTCGGCCGAATGTCACAGCTGACGAGAGCGTTTGTTGCTTTGCTACTGATGATGGGTGTAACGAAAAGATCGTCATTTGATTTGTATTGGTCTATTGGTCAAATGACTTTCATTGAGATGCAAGGGATATGGACCCTTCGTTTGCTGGTTATTTTTTTAAATTTTTTTTTTAAATTTTAAAATAATAAAAAAATATTTTTTTTTTATTTTAAAATTTTTTTTTCGTTTTTTTCATCTTTCCTTTCCTCTCTTCCTATCACATCTAATATGTACACAAACAAATTTTATATCATCAGATTCACCATTCATTTATTTATATAAATTCCAAACATGATAGCAATTGACCAAGAAACACAAAAACTATAGACATTAAGGGTCACCCACTATAGAAACGGGACGCTGTGAAAAAGAATGCAGCTGGAGGCGAAAATTTTCGCCAAAGAATGCAGCGTGTTAAAGGTTAAGACTTGTTACACTTAGGTTTGAAATAAATTAGTTAATTATTTCAGGTTTTGGACTTATATATTACTCATCATGTCTACATTTGAGCACTTTATTGAGCAGGGTAAATTGCTTGGGAAGACTGGTGATAAGTTAGAAGAATTTGCAACTGCTCGATATGATAAAGCAATGGAAGCTGAACAAAAGAAACTGCAGATGGAAGCTGAACAAAAGAAACTGCAGATGCAGGTGGATGAAAAGAGATTCCAAATGGAAATGGAAAAACAAAAAAGGGAATCAGAAGCTGAGGAAAGAAAACTCCAGCTAGAAGCTGAGAATAAAAGACTTGAAAAAGAGGCTGAAAATAAAAGACTTGAAAAAGAAGCTGAAAATGAAAGACTTCAAAAAGAGGCTCAGGCTGAGGAAAGAAGATTACAGAGAGAGTCTGATGAGAGGAAAGAGAAAGCAAAAATGGAACATGAAGAAAAGGTCTTAGCTTTAGAGTTGGAAAAATTGAAATTGATGAGCATGAGTAATGGTAATGATTCAAACAAGGGTTCATCTTCTGGTAAGGCTAATAATGATACTTTTAAGATTAAGTTACCAACATTTAGTCCTTCCAGTGATGACATAATGTTCTATCTGGACAGATTTGAACAAGCATGTACAGCTCATAACATAGACAAAGCAAAATATGTTTATCAGTTATCAGGGATACTGACAGGTAAAGCTCTAAGTATATTAAATATGGTGGATGAACCTGACAAGAACAATTATGAGGTTGTCAGGGCCGCTTTTTTTAAAGAAATATCAGCTTAACGAAGACGGCTATCGTCTACAATTTAAAAACATGTTACCTGAAAATGGAGTTGAATTCTCCGAGTTTATTGCAAGAATACGCATTACTTTCTCACGATGGGTTGAACTATCTAAGACGGAAAAAACTTATGAAGGACTTATGGACTTAATACTTAGAGACAAAGTCATGTCGTCTGTCAATGAGTCTTTCCTTGCTTTCCTTCATGAACGTAAACCTAAAACAATAAAAGAAATGGAAGATTTCTGTTGCCAATACGTAACTGCGCACCCACACATAACCATGGGTAACTCTAAGGTGAAAGAAGGTTTACCAGTTGCTTCGGCAGCTCCGTATGGCCAAAACTTTGCTCGTAGATTCCAACAAAATTTTGATAGAAAGAGTAGCGGTAATTTCTGTCAAAATCATGGAAATCAATTTCATGGTGATTCTTCTTCGAAGAATTGGAGACAACCTGATAGTACTCGTTACTATCACCCTAATAATTATAAGCATTTCAAAAGAGGATATGGTAATAGAGGTTATTCCTGCCGAAGACCTCAGAACCAAACAAATAGATGTTCGCATCAATGTGAACATGATAGTAATCGTGGAAACTGGAATTCGAACCAGGATAACAATTACAATAGAGACAATAATAACTGCAGAGATAATAATAACTCTGATAACTTCAGAGGTAATAATAGTCGGGGTAGATCTCAACACAAAAAAAAAGAGATATCAGCAGGCTAATGCTGTACAACAGGAAACTGAGGGAGCCTGTAATCATGTTGTTGATAGTAAAAACTTTGACGCTGTCACTGGTTCTGCTTTTGACTTTGAGAGAGCAAACAAATGCCCCCAATGCAGTACTTTATTCGAACCGGGTACCATAACTACTTTGATTTGTGGTCACCCACTTCCCGCTCTTCCTGCTGCTGTTGCGCATGACGGGAGGGGTTCTTTAATTCTACATAAGGGTCTTGTTAATGATACTCCGGTCTCACTACTTTTCGATTCCGGATGCACCACTATTGGTGTTAGACAATCGCTTGTAGATCCATCTTGTGCTACAGGAAGGGTTATTAAATGTGTCACATTTGGCGGCACTCTAGAAAAATATCCTACTGCTGTAATTCGCATTGCCACTCCTTTCTTTACTGGAGATGTGCATGCTTGTCTCTTACCTAATCCTATTGCGGACCTTATTATTGGTCGTATTCACGGAGTTAGGGAGTGTACCCCACAGCAGATTGCTGCTTGGGAAGATAATAACATGCAAGCTACAAATGCAGTAGTTACAAGAGCACAAGCTCTACAAACACCCGAAACTTCACTGAATAGTGATAATGAAGTTGATAGCCAAGATAGTCACTTAGTAATCACTCGTGACTCTTTCATAAAATTGCAAGAAGAAGATCCTTCTTTAAAAAAATTCTTCGTTCTTGCGAAGAAAGGTGATCCGAATCAGGATACAAATAGAAAATCTTGGATTGCAATGAGAAACGGCGTACTTGTACGTATGGTACAAGATTCGACTACGTCGGCACATTCGCAAATTCTTGTTCCCAAGAGCATGAGAGTCCAAATATTACAACATGCTCATGACTCGCAATGTGCTGGACATATGGGTTTTGCCCGTACGAAGTCGAGAGTCCTTGCGGCTTTCTTTTGGCCTTTTGTCAATAAGGACATTCGTATTTACTGCCGATCATGCAAGGTATGTCAGGAGGTCAAATCTAGAGGACCACGACATGCTGCGCCTATCCAGGCTGCTGACATTCCTATTCGGCCGTTTCAGAAAATGGCCATAGATATTATTGGCCCTTTTAAGGTCAAGTCGGCCAGAGGACATCAGTTTATCCTTACATGTGTCGATATGTGCACACGTTGGCCAGAGGCTATTCCTCTTAAGAGCATATCTACTACAGATATCGCAGATGCTCTTTGGTTGATATTTTCTCGCTTGGGGTTCCCCAGAGAAATATTGTCAGACCATGGCACTCAACTCATATCTGACACTATGTCACAGGTAATGTCTACCTTACATATTGAACGATCTCTCAGTAGTATCTACCATCCTATGTCTAATGGGTTAGTTGAGCGTCTGAATAGAACGCTCAAGACTTTGCTTGGTAAGATAACTGAAGATCATCCTCAAGATTGGGACAGGGTTTTACCCGCGGCTCTCTTTGCCTATAGAGAAGTCCCTAATGAACACACAGGATTTTCTCCCTTCGAACTTGTCTTTGGCGCGCGTCCACGCGGCCCTATGTCTTTATTACACGATCTCATCACTGCCGATGATATTAGCGATGAAACTCAATCCTCATATGAGTATGTCATTGCTCTTAGACAAAAGATCATTGAGGCATGTAAGCTAGCAACTGCTTCATCAGAAATTGCTAAAGAGAAGGCAAGACAGTTTGCTAACAAGAATAGATGTCTACGACAACTTTGTCCAGGTGACAAAGCATTCGTCCTACTCCCCAGTAGGGAAAATAGACTTCTTATTGCATGGAAAGGTCCGTATGCAATAGTCTCTCGGATTTCCGATGTTGACTATGTGGTCGATATTGATGGAAAGCATAAAACTTTCCACATAAACATGCTTTCGGAATTTCACGAACGTCCGGACTATTTGCTGCCTATTTTCCAGGCAACGGATGATGCTCCTGCACCTCACGGTCATTATTCATCCCTGTCTGTCATACAGGATGAGGAAGCTACCTTCTCTGATGTCAACCTTCCCCTTCCAGTGGTTCCATTACATTCCACGGAATCTTGGAAAAACGTTTCTGTTTCTCCTAATCTTTCTGGTGACGAACATCGACAAGTCTCGTCGATGTTACAAACATTTCAGGATGTTCTCACTGACATTCCTGGACACACAGATGTCATAGAACATGACATAATTCTTACCGACAATAATCCAATTAGGGTTAGGCCGTATCCTATTCCTATACACTTTCAGTCGCAAGTGGAAAAGGAATTGGATGAAATGATTCAATTAAAAATATAATTGAACCATCGACTTCACCATATTCTTCTTCCATGGTTATTGTCCGGAAGAAGGATAAGAACATACGAATTTGCGTTGATTATCGCAAATTGAATCAGGTCACAAAGTTCGACGCTGAACCGATGCCTTTGTTAGAAGATCTACTGATTAGACTTTCTAATTCTAGATTCTTCACTAAACTTGACTTGTCTAAAGGTTATTGGCAAGTGCCTTTAGCAGAGCATGCCAAACCTCTTACTGCTTTTTCTACACCTAGGGGTCTATTTCAATGGAATGTTATGCCTTTTGGTCTCATGAACGCCCCTGCCACTTTCGTTCGCATGATGCGTCGAATTCTGTCACATCGTTCGGATGTCATCGCATACTTAGATGACATCTGTCTCTTCAGTGATACCTGGGAAGATCACTATTTAGGGTTATATGACTTACTGTCCACTCTACGTGAGAATAATTTGACAGCGAAACCTTCTAAAGCTTTTGTTGGTTTTGGTGAAATCTCTTTCCTGGGTCATCGTGTTGGTCATGGTCTCTTGAAGACAGAAGACCACAATACTTCCAAAATACTGAACATCTCTGTTCCTAAAACGAAGAAACAAGTTAGGAGTCTCTTAGGTTTAATTCAATTTTATGGGAGATTTATTCCAAATTTATCTTCGATCATGGCACCTCTATCAACATTGTTGAAGAAAGGTTCGCCTAATCTGGTCCGTTGGTCTGAAGAATGCCAATCTTCACTAGACCAAATCAAGAATATATTTTCTTTTCCTCCCATCTTAAGATTACCTACTCTTGATAGGACTTTTGTTCTTCGGAGTGATGCTTCATCCACTGGGATTGGAGCAGCACTGATGCAAGAATATGCAAATACTCTGCATCCTGTTATGTACATTTCTAGAAAACTAAATGCGGCAGAGAGGAACTACTCGGTTTTAGACCGTGAGTTGTTAGCGATGGTTTGGTCAATTCTAAAACTACAAAGATTCCTCCTGGGCGCACATTTCATTCTAGAGACTGATCAGAAAGCTCTTACAGCTATTCAGACTAAGAATTTGAAGAGTTCGAGATCCACTCGATATGCTATAGCTCTTCAACCTTTTCACTTCACGGTACGAGCTATCCGTGGTGCGGATAATGTGATGGCTGACATTTTGTCTAGATGCCCACATGACTCCAACTAATACTTCTGTCCTATATTTCCATATATTACAGAGTCATAACACACCTATATTTCTACAATAGATTAGCACATCTGTACTTACTTTATATGTACACACTATCGTGCTTTGTTGTCATCTTCTTCTGTTCGTTTTTTTAAGATGATAGAGGAGGACTGAGTAGTTAATATAAGGGCCGTTAGTTTACTAAACAGCCACAATTATTAATAATGTATTGTACCTTATGAAGCATATTAGTTATTAATTAGCATTATATTGCTTGTACTTTCTCAGAATGTCATTGTTGAGCTGAGGACTTACCTTACTAGTATCAAGCATGACGAGTTCTAGATTGTGTACTTACCCTCGGAATACCAGAGCATATGTCCTGGATCGTCATGTAGTTTAACTTTACTATGTACTTATGTCATTACATGTCAAAGAATGTACTATTTAAATTTTCCTATCAGATTTGTACATCCATTTTTAAAGACAATATTAGAGTATGCTGTTTAATGATGATTATAGTAACTTGCATACGTATATTGTGTTTACATGCTAACGTGATGTGTGTTGGTGACACCTCCCCGATGTGAATATTTTTTGAGACATATTTATTTTTCTGTTGAGGTATATCCTCACCAGACACTCTATAATTAGCCTATTGTTTGGCAATTTAGTTAATTATCAGCGCATAATTCGTGCGTTTTGAGCCGCTTATCGCATGCTCTTTGATATTGAAAAAAAAAATATGTTCCACATTTTTTTTTTTTATCGGGAGGAGGTGGTGATATGTTGCGTGATAAATTCTCGCAACATCGTTTTATTTCAATATCTATTTTATAACGCAAGGGCAACAACTGCTTGAAATTTATAGTCACTTTTCTCGGTAAGCATTTGTCTTCTCGCGTTGGTATCGAATGCAGTTAAGTTTGAGCTGTGGTCATTTTGCGCTGGACTGCGCATGACTTGTCTTGCTTCTTGGTCGATCGGTTTCCGCCCACCACTAGTGGAGTGAGCGATTTGGAATGGCGAAAGAGATGCCTCGTTGAAGAGGGGATCTCCGTTTTTTTTTTGTTCTGTCAGGGATGTGTAGTCCTCTTATGGATATTTCGTTTATTCGGGATAATACCTCTGGTGTATTTGCACATGCCGGGAGGCGTGATATTTCTGTATTTCTTGAAAGCAAGGTAAATTGACTTTTTCATTAACTCTATCGATTTTGGGTCGGGAGCGATTTCGATTCATAGCCTGTCTTCGAAAGTCGTCGTCACGAGATGTTTTTTCCCAGCTCACATGTCGCTGCATTGTACTGCATCGGTTGATGCATGTACCAAGGACCATTACTTGCTACTTTGTTAAATGAACTAGGTTTGGAAAACCTTTATTATCTAGAGGATATTTTTGAGGACATTATTTATACTTCGGCAGACGTGTCTGTCTTGCTGAAGTCAAACTAAGGAGAGTGAACTGATCTCATACATCTGGTTATCTCCTGGCTGTTATAGAAAAGGATGGAGTTTTTCACCTGACTACATTTACAGCACTTTGAAATATAACATGCATCTGACTCATCATTGTAATGCTGTTTACCGTCTATTGCTGTATTGAATGTTGCTGTGATAATGACTGTTTGATGTGCCTACATATTCGCGTAACCATTTTGTCACTGTGGCGTCCACAATAAATAATGAAGAAAAACGTCAACGGCTGTTACAAGAATCATTGACTTTATACGTCGTGAGTTTACTGACGTCCTATGTGGATTGCCCTGTTATTTTTGTATGAACATTGTTTTTTGACTGAACACATCTGCACACCACACAAAACCAGACATGCGGATACCATCCATCATCATATGGCATCACGCATCAGATACACTGTAGTGACTTCAATAGATTGAAACCCAGCCCCTGCAGACTCGAGTGAAACAATCCCAGTTGCAATGGTCTGAGAATGTCGGCAGCAGGTGAGAAGGCTGGCTGCCTCGACAAACATAGGAAACCAAGAGCCAAGGATCCAGACCTCCAGGTCGACCCAGAGTTTGCTGGGAAGACATCAGACCAAAGACTGGACTGGAACGAGGCCAAAAGGATGACGGCCTTTAGGATAGCATGGCACTCTCTCTGGGTCTCTCTACCCCAATGTATGTTGTTATTGATCCAGCGGCACTTGGGCTCTCGCCCTTCGGCCCAACCCCAATGTATAAGAGGAACAACTAAGTAAAGTAAACTTAACAGATTTATGGCACCTCTAAGACATTAAGAAAACATTTTAAGGCAAGTATGTGATACTTAATGAGACTTCTGTGATAAAAAATGATTCAAAATTTGATACATTGTGAATAGTGAAATAAATCATAACATAATAATAATAGCCTCTTCAGTCATAAGTGACTATGGGAGTGCGCCTCTGAGATGACAGCCCTCTGCTGCTCCTACAGGGTGAAACTGGAGTGTCCTCTCCAGGGCGCGAAGTTGGGCACAGTTATATAGAGATCAAGCTGTTACCCATGCAGCATGTTCCCCCTCTCCACGCAGCCGGCAGATCCAAAGGAACGGCAGTAGCCGATACAGTTTGGTACCAGCCACGTCGCAGGAGTTGCCAGAATAATGTCGAATCAACATTAGACTGCCTTAGGGACTCTGACTCTGGATTTATCCTCAGGGTTTACTCCCGAAGCCAATTCCATAAATGGATATTCCCGCAAGGCAGCGGTGGTTTGAATTCAGAGTTCTTTCTCTTAGATAAGCTACCAACCAAGGATCTCGAGCCCTATCTGCCCGAAGCTGCTGGTTTTAAGGCACCAGCTGGCTCGCCTTCACCCCTTCTCCTGTCAGTGGAAACAGTTCCACCAGGCTCAAATTGAGCCACACGTGAAGGCCGAGAGCTGGACTTGGTTGTCAGAGGCTGCTTGAGGTGCGTGCCATAGAAGTATTTATCTGCAGTGAAAGCTTATCCTCACTACAACTCCCGGCTGTAACAACCTTTGGAACCTAAATCATAACAACTCCCAGCTTTATTACAAAAATTATGTGATAAGTTATGACAACTTTATGATAAACTAGCATCATAACTAGATGATAGTGATACAAAACTATAATGAAAATAGCAACAGGGGTTATATTATGATCACTACGAGTTATGCTGACTCAATCACACATCATGACCGCTCCGACAACATAAGCTACATTTACCACAGCTCTGTAGTATGTTATAATAATTCTGATACACTGTAATAACTCTGTGACAAACAATAGCAACTCTAAAATTCAGGAAAACTTTTTGGGGTGTTCTTGTATATTAACATATAACAAGCTTACTCACACTTTTAATTTTTCTCTCCATGGATTTTGCAGCAAATGTGGGTGGTTTTTTCATATCCTTCACGCCAGAACCAACATGAAGTCTCTTGTTACCATCAGCACTATCAGAAGCTGGATTTCCTTCAGGACCATGCTTGACTCTAGCAGTATCTGCACTTGAACCATTCACTTGTACAAGAGGGGGCTTACGAGTTGATTTCCTTGACAGCTGTTTCACTGGCTTTTTGGGTGCCGAGTTAAACCTTGAAATGCCTTCACCCTTCTTCAGGAAGGGTTTTCTGTGTGGTTTATAGGCCATGTTATTGTTCTCCAACTGTAATGTTTAAAATTCTGTGATTACATTCTATAATTAATCAACATCCTATATCTTCCTTAGATGTTTGCACACTTTTTATACACCTCACACTGATACTAAACTGTATGAAGCAGCATTCAACCACAAAAAACAAAACTGAATATATATATAATGAGTGTTATGTCAAGACATGCTTTCAATACCCTTCTTTAGCTCCCCAAGGAGCATAGGCCTTCAACAAACACATGACAAGTCTTCCTGTCTTGTGCCATCCGCTCAAGTTCTTTCCATGTTTTCCTCATCATTTTCACCTCTGTTTCCAGTTCTCTTCTCCGTGTGTTTTTTGGTCTACCTCTGCCTCTCTTTCTCTGTGGATTCCAGAACAAGGACTGCCTTGTAATGCTATCAACAGGTTTCCTCAATGTGTGTCCTATCCATCGCCAGCGTCTTCTTCTCAACTCTTGTTCCACTGGCACTTGTCTGGTTCTTGTCATCAATTCCACATTTGTGACTTTGTCATACCATTTCAGTCCTTCTATTCTATGCAAGCACCCGTTTATAAAGTCTGTAGCATTTTGGTTGTTGTTTTTGTTGTTCTCCATGTCTCAGAGCCATACAATAGGACTGACTTCACATTTGAGTTGAAGATTCTTATTTTCGTGTTGGACTTGATTTCTCGTGTTCTCCATATGTTTCCCAATGCAATGAAAGCTCCTCTTGCTTTTTGTATTCTTATTTTGATATCACTGTCCCTCCAACTTTGTCTATATTACTTCCAAGATATGTGTACAATTCTACATCTTTTAGTGGTGTTTCTACAAGTTCAACCTTGTTATAATTTCTTGCATTTATTCTCATAATCTTTGTCTTTTCCCTGTGTATTTTCAGGCCCACTTGTTGTGACCTCTCATCGAGAATTTTCATTTTCTCTTGCATCTGATTATGGTTATGGGACAGAAGAGCCAAGTCATCTGCAAAATCTAGATCATCAAGCTGTTTAGTCAGATTCCACTGGATTCCATTTCTGTTGTGTGATGTCGATGTTTTCATTGCTAGTAAGAAAAGAAATGGAGACAAGAGGCATCCCTGTCTCACTCCCGTTCTAATCCTAAACAGTTCTGTAAGTTGTCCTTCATGAAGAACTCTGCATGTCATGTCTTCATAGGTCTCCTTTATTAAGTTAATGATCTTCATGGGAACTGCGCTTCGAGTTAGGGAAGGAAAAGGCAGTGAGGAAGGGAACTGGTCACCCCACCTCTTGATGGTGGACCTTCTATGGCGAAGTCTCTTACACTTCACTCCCCTACGGCAGTATCTGCTATGGGACTACCATGTTTATATTAGTTTAAACATTTTTTTTTTTCAAATTATAAATTGTAAAGACAAAACTGCCTACAATAACCCATTTCCTGTTAAATAATCTAAAGAGATATATATATAATATTCCCTAAATATATCCCCTGGTTTCTTACCTGGCCTCTTTTCTTAAACAAAAATATAAGTATGTATCTCCTCTAAAAAAAAATCAGCAGTATAATTTTTATACAAGCGCTACCAAAAGATGTATATAGATGTCTAATGTTGCTGCTGGAGATGTAGCCGTGTAATGTTACTACTACAGTAGACACCAGGGATGTTGGAGGCAGTGTAGGATGGTGTCTCCTTCTTGTCTGGTTTATAGATGATGTGTTAATGGAACGTATCAGATAGATATGTAAAATGGAGTTCCACCACAGGAGATTACATTACATAGATCATGAGAACGTCACATTGACTCACGACGAGGAAGTCCAATAAATAGGAAACAGCAGGTGACGTTTTCCATCATTTATTTGGGACGCCACAATGACAGGTACGCTGACATCAACATATAGAGTCACAGACAATGCAGGATATAGCAATGAGCATAAATAAAGTTCAACAGAAAATTATGCATATCAAGTAAGCTGATTTCGTATAATTCCAGCTTCAACAGCTTCAGTCCAATATAATCAATGTTATGAGTTTAACAAACTCCTCCCTGATATACCAATAAATCAGATGTGTAGACAAGTCTACCGCAGGCCGCACGGAAATGGCGGGCTTAATGTGTACAGTTCAAGTTGCCCTCTGTGGACTTTTTCTAGATCTAACCTTGATTGAGGTATTATCGCTTGTATAGTGGAGTTCAAGGAACATAGCAACTGTTCTCTGGGCATAGAGTAGCCCGATACATATATGAATCTAAGGTATGAGGATACCTGGGTGTACTTCTAATAGTAGAGACTCTTCTCTGCCAGTAGATAATGAGCGAGTAGGAACAACAATGTCAAACCTAACTGGCTACAGATCGAAGTAGAAAGAGCAATTACCTTTACGTTCGAAATACACCACAATTCTAACCGTCTCCAGACGTTTGAAATAAACACATGGGACTAATATCAATAGACTTGCAATCGAACTCACAGAGGCTTCCTGCCCATAATGAAAAAGAAACTCGGGTGGACGAGAACACGTCTTACCCCGACACAGATCACATCCTCCACTCTCGGTACGGAAGTCTTTCTCAAACAACCTAAATTCGACACATGCGCAGAAGCGCTTGACCCCTGAGTAAAACTCAAACGGGCCGATGTTGGACTCATACCAAGCAAAGATATTGACCAAATCGAGCCTTATATGGTCAGGGAATAAACATCAACTCAGGTTTGCAAACATTCCAAGAAAAGCTGATCTATTCTAGCCATATAATGGGGGGCCCCCCTATTAAACAACCAGACATGGGTCTAATAATAACCGCTAGGTTAAGACACAAGAGAAGGTAACAACTATGTAAAATGTAACCTCAGCTAACCAAGAGTTATGTACCTTTGAATACAAAAATTAAAGTGTACCAACAAGACAGGTAAATAAATATTGCCTCAGAAAAATCTGTGCATAACACAGTACAAGCAATGGACTCGTCAGTATTTTTCAACTTTATCTTAGGTTCTTCTTTTCACAATAACCCTTAATAGTAGTTCTGTGATAGACCCATGAACTTGTTAAGTCTGAACACATTCACCATCTTTGATACCTGGTCTATTTGGTAAAAAGGTAAAGGCAGTCATTGCAGATACTGCCGAAAGGGGTGAAGCAATGGAGACTTCATTATACTAGGTCTCTGCTTTCTGAAGAGGGCAGTGACCGTTTACCTTTCCTCAACTCAAGAGAAGAATAGTGGAGTGTGACACTACCTGGTTTCAAACCTGGTAACTCTGCCTTGAGTGCTATAACCACTCTTTTAATCAACATTCAGTCTATCTGGCCTCGAGAATCAGTGCTATAACCAGTGTCACTCAACATTCAGTTTATATCTGGCCTTGAGAACCGGTGCAATAACCACTCTGTCATTCAACATTCAGTCTATCTGGCCTCAAGAACCAGTGCTATAACCAGTGTCACTCAACATTCAGTCTATCTGGCCTTGAGAACCGGTGCAATACCACTCTGTCATTCAACATTCAGTCTTTCTGGCCTCGACAACCACTGCCATAACCAGTGTCACTCAACATTTCAGTCTATTTGGCCTTGAGAACCGTGCAATAACCACTCTGTCATTCAACATCCAGTCTATCTGGTCTCGAGAACCAGTGCTATAACCAGTGTCACTCAACATTCAGTCTATCTGGCCTTGAGAACCGGTGCAATAACCACTCTGTCATTCAACATCCAGTCTATCTGGCCTTGAGAACCAGTGCTATAACCAGTGTCACTCAACATTCAGTCTATCTGGCCTTGAGAACCGGTGCAATAACCACTCTGTCATTCAACATTCAGTCTTTCTCGTAAGGCCACAAAAAGGGATTACTATCAATATACTCTAGAAAGAATAGTGAACATTCATTACAAGTATATCAACATTTTATTTTAAACTTGCTCTGATGATTTATTACATAACAAACCTTTTTGGGAGAAAAGAAACATCAGCCCTCCAATACATCTGCATGTTGCTTATTCTAAAACTAAGTCCTGTGCTGTTGCTTTTTCTCCTGCTTTCATATATTGATTAACACCCGAAACTGCATTCTTCGAGTGTTGGCTATCATTCACAAAAACTTTTTGTTTAATAATTCTGCAATGGCTACAAAACATTTCCATAAATTTATGTTTATAATAAAAATTTTTGATTACAATATGATAACACTCAAACAATTTTGTTGTTATGTTAAGATGTATGCCCACACATTAAATTGTCCATGATACTTTCAGATTTTCATCAATAACAACTTGCCTTTCTCTCTTCTGCTTTCAAATGATCTTTCCAGCAACTGTTCAAAACTTTTCTTGCCAGCTATGCCATGGATTGGCCTGTCATCATGGCTTGTGTCAGTTACCTGTAATAATAAGTTAAAGAAAACTGAACCAACAACATAACAGCGCAAGTTATAAATATTTTTTTAATGTTCTTATGAGTGGAATACAAATTTGAAAATAAAAAAAAATACTGAAGTGCCTTCAGTATTTGAGCTCAAGCTATTGATTACAGTTTAAGAAAAAAAAAAACAATTTCTTTAAAGTTGTCAGAGAATAAGCAGGAATACAAGCCATTAATCTCAAAATCATCAAAGAAGACACAGCTAGTCACATCTGCATGTTAGCATAGTCCTGTCAATTTTCTTATGCCATGCCACCGTATTTCTATCAAGCGATAAATCAATAAAAATGATTACATCTACAGGAGACTCTTCCAGTCTTAACTGACTAGGGGAATTATGCCTTCAGGTGACAGTCCTCATCTGCTTTTTTTTGTTTTTGCCTGTTGTTCCTTTTAGCATGTTCTCTTCTGCTTGTTGTAAGAGCTTTTTCCCCCCAATCTGAGGTGGCGCTGCAATCAGCAGCTTCATCCTCCCAGGTTGCTGGATTTATGTGCAGTGCTTTCATGGTACGCAACCAGACGATACGTCAAGGCCTTAAATCCTACCCCCTGCAGACCCAAGTAGAACAGTCCCAATTAAGATGGTTTGGCCATGTCTGCAGAATGGGAGAAGATCAGATACCACGACAAGCATGGGAAACAAAGAGCCAAGGATCCAGACCCCGAGGATGACCCAGAGTCCGCTGGGAGGACAACATTAGACAATCTTTGAAGGACCGAGGACTAGAATGGAACCAGGCCAGGAGGAAGACAGCCGATAGGATAGTCTGGCGCTCTCTCTTCCAAACCTCTACACCTCATGGTAGAAGAGGAAAGACTAAGTAAGTAAGTAAGCTTTCATGTCTCTCTTCACAAATCTCTAAACCTCAAAGCCCAGCTGTTTTTTTTTTGCCATCTGCCCGATGTCTGTAAAAAAATATCTTTGGGGATGTGAGCATATTCCATGCAGCGGACATGGCCAAGCCAGCATAATCTGCGCTGCCTAAGCAGTGTATACATGCTTTACATGACAGCACCTTGACATTTGTCAATGTTCTTCTATGAAATACCAAGGATGTGGTGGTGTAGACGCAGTAGATGGAAGCTATTGCATAGCAAAGGTTGTTTCTTTGCGTGGCATAAGTTGTCCATGTCTCACTGCCATATAGAAGCATGCAGGCATCATATACCACAGCTTTGGTCTTCAATGTGAGTTTAGGGTTTCCCCAGACATGCATTGTGAAATGGGCAAAGATGGCTGCAGCTTTGCCAATGCAGCTGTCAATTCCTGGAGTTTGTCACTGATGGCAGACCTGCTAATTCCTGTGTTGTGCTGAGACCATAGAGTGAAGCTGGAGTGTCCTCTCCAGAATGCAGACTTGGGCACAGTTACATGGAGATCAAGTTGTTGCCCATGCAGCATGTTCCCCTTCTCCGTATAGCTGGCAGGTCCAAAGGACTGTCAGTAGCCTATACAGTTTGGCACCAGCGATATTGTACGCATCAGTGATCACATATTTCTATTCATCTTGTTTCTGCCACTCCACTCCATCTCTGTCCAAGTATATTCTTCATCCCTCAATTTTCTCACAGTGTCCCATTTTTTTCTCTGGTCTCTCCTGTTTTTCCTGTCAATACAACGTAACCACCTGACAAATTATGTTAAAGAGATCCTTTTCTCATCATACGTTCACTTTTTTTCCTCAATGATGCACAATGCTCTCCAGAGTGGATTTCAATCCTTACCGTCAATGTATGGGATGCAAAGAAATTCATGCTGCTCTCACGAAAAACTCCAATGTTTAGAGCTCAAACCAAGATCTTGTAGCACCTCTACATGGTGCATCTTGGAAATGGGCAACCTTCAAGTAGCCTGGCCAAATCTAAGGGATTGAGTAACCACACCAGAAAAGCCCAATATCACAATTCCCCCTGTGGTCAAACATGTTGAGCACCTATCATTGCACACTAAGCTTGGTGGAGCTCATGACTTCGTTCAACAAGTTTCAGAAAGACAGAAAAGCCACAGAAAAACTCTAGATCTACAATGTAGACAATGCCAAGGATTCTTCAACTTGGCATTGGCTGCCAAAAATGAGACGCATTACCAAACTACATTTACACAGCCAGTCTATTTATAAATTAGTATACATAAACAGATTGTCTTTGTTAATTTTCACAACTAAAGTGACCTGAAAGTTTCTAAATAAACTTACCTCTTTCGTGGTCACATTCTGAATACTACAATCATCCTCCTCATCTTCTTCCTGATCTTCCCACTCATCATTACTGCCATCATCACCATCATATACCCCCAGAGGCAGGTTGCTATCACCCATACGCCCATCCGTTAATGTAAACGCTCTGGTAATTTGCTGTGGATCTTGCTCAGGTTCAGCCAACACAGAGCCCAAGTTTAAGTTCTAAATACAAAAATAAAAGCCACAATATTTCTGTACTAAATTCTAAACAAAAAAAGCAAAAGTTTATGTTGTATAATATGTATTCATTAAAATCAGAATACTTTATGTGTTAAGTTTCAGTAAAATGCACGTCTTACGATATGTGAATGTGTAATGTTTTAAATAAACAAAAGCGGATGATGTATCTGTGTGTTCAGACTGATTTTATTTTCTATTTAGCAAGAAAATGCCAGTATACAAACTTGATAATGTGCCTGTGTAGTTCCTGGGGGTCTATGAAGAGACAAAGAAAGAGCTGGCAACCTCATCATAGAAAACAATTAGCTACAGGAACCATCACAGCATGAGTATGTGACTGCTTGATGCAGGCTTCCTGCGCGCAGTCAACCAGGTCAACGCCAAAGAGTTACGTCTGGGGGCTCAAGTGACTCCTCCAAGCTTAGTGTGCAATGCTGGGTTCTCAATAAGTTTCACCACAGGGGGAATCCCTGGAAGTGTGTGAACGGTTTCAAGAGTCAATGAGGGCGCAATTAGCATCACAGACAGAGGTTCACTTCTACACATGTATAGCACAGCACTGTGCATAGCTGGTGGTCATATAAGGATGACTCAGATATGCCCCTATGCATATGCCAGTGGAATAAGAGGTAAGGCATTGGATAGGACAATGACTGATAAAAACCAAATGATAGCATTACAAGGCAGTCCTTGTTCTGGAATCTCCATCATAAGACAAATAGAGGGAGACTAAAGCACACTAAGAAGGCTATTGGGGGAAACATAAAAAAGATACAGAAAGACCATGTAAGGAATGGCACAGGACAGGAATTCTTGGCATGAAATGTGTTGAAGGCCTGTACTTTTCAGTTTGTTTTTAAATGAAAATGAATGAACCAAGAATGAATAAATAATGATGTTACCTGAGGGGGACCAGCTATTATTTTCTTCATGCCATTATTTTCATGCTGTTGTTGATGTTTTTGCTGTAACTGATGCTGCTGATACAGATGCTGAGAAAATGATGCTGTTGCCACACCAGATGATTGAATAACAGTCACAGGTTGTGATGGATGAAACTGCAACTTCCTTGCTCTTTGCTGCTGTTCTTGTTTAGGTAATGTTGGAGAAGCTGACAGCTCAATTTCATCTGTGTAGTTTGTTGGGGCTTCCTTCCTAGTTTTGGCTGGAAGCAGCTTCAAAACCTATCAAATTCACACAGTGGATTCACTTCTGGCAACTGATATGTAACAGCAAAATGTATATCATTCACATATAAGATTAAACCTCCTAGCTCAACATATATAAATGTGCCTGAAGTACATATGAATTATGGCTTCTCCTCTTGTATGCTCTTAACCATCTTATTTATAAATTACAAGTAGTATAAAGAAAATTACTTCTCTGGAATACATTATCAAAGTAAATGTAACAGATTAAAAGAAGTCAATAGATCTAAATACAAGAGTTGTCTTCAAGTCTTTCCTAACAAGAATCAAGGCTGAGTCTCAAGTCTCTTATACAAGTCCCAAGTCAAGTCTCTTATATACAAGTGTCAAGTCTCTTATACAAGTCCGAAGTCAAGTCTCAAGTATCTTATTTTAGTCCGAAGTCTCAGTCCTTATAGTCTCAAGTCTCTTATACAAGTCTCAAGTCTCTTATACAAGTCCCAAGTCAAGTCTCAAGTCTCTTATACGTCTCAAGCTGAGTCTCAAGTCTCTTATACAAGTCCCAAGTCAAGCCTCAAGTCCCTAACAGTAATTTCCAGTCAAGAGACAAGTCTAATTTTTTTTTTTAAACTGTGTAAATAGTTACAAATTATTTTATTCGAACAATCACTAATAAATAATAATGAAAAATAATAATCTCTATATTTTATTTACTGACTGCTTTTAAAAAATATTGGCTTAAATAAAACACATTTTCAGTTCTACTCCCCATAACAGTGCATTATGAATGAAAACAGGCGAAGTTTCTTTCCCCACCAATATTGGCTAGTACTATGTCCAAGTCACTAATAAAAAAAAACCCAAGTTAAGGTCTCGAGACCCGAGTCGTTGGAGTCTGACTCGAGTTAAAGAGTCCATCGACTTGAGTTGCGCAACATAAGGATGTGAGTTTTAATGGACACTCAGTAAAAACAAGTAGGGAAAAGTGCTAGGGAACTACAGAAGATGTGGTGTTATAAGAAGAGTGTTAAAAATAACCATGGAGAGCTAAAAGAAGAGTAATAAGGATTCCATTGATACGGCGCAAGGATATTGCGCTTACGTTTGTACTTATTTTTTAGGGCCAGAAAATATATTATTTTGCTTATTGTGTTTATGGCCTGAATTCATATGTATTACATATTATTAGTACAAGTAGAATCAGTCCTATATTGTATATTTTGGATGGGTAGGTGGGACTAGATTCTTGTAATATTCCGCTCTAGCGGAAGTATGAGTTGTCTTGACAAGTCGTGATGAGTTCCGATGTACCGTGATAATGGCGGGTACGCATTTTTCAAAGGGCTGGTAGATTCTTAAGGAAATATGATTCATGAAGTGGTTTTCTCCTAAAGGAGATGTTATCTCTACNATAGTTTATGTTAGAGACTCTCCTAAGGTACGGTGCAATGTATAATTCGGACTCCATGTATTGCCAGACCCTATTTTGATGATCTCATGTCGATTCGACCTAGATGGAACATTGTGCTTCGTATCGCTAGGGTCGTGTTTTGTATCGACGAAGATGACAGACTTTCCTACAGCGGTTATGGCTACGTGAATTAACCTGATCACCGTAGAGCTGTATGGGAACATTTATAAAATCATTTATATACCCATTATAAATTAACTCTGGCTTATATTCTCCTTCCTATGAATGAGTGAACGACAACTCAGGGAGGCGGCCATGTTAGATTTCGGTCATCATATGTTTTGATCACTGCCAAGAGAACAGATTATTTATCCTATTATCGGACAGTGACAGGGAGATCTCAATCTTGCTAGAAAGAAAGGCAAAAGCACAAAGGAAGCTTATTCCTCATGTTAGGCAGAAGCAATCCATTTTCTTCATGTATGTTATGAGTAGAAGAAAGCTGGGATATCTCATGACAACAGGAAAGGTTGAAAAATAAAGAGAGAAGATACTAGGCAGTTTGACATCATAGTATGGAAACAAGACACCAAAAGAATTGATAAACAGCACTGAAGACAGGAAGTTGTGCAGAAACATGATCGCCTACACCACAAGGTATGGCACTTGAAGAAGAACAGAAGTATAATAAGTGTCCAGTTGGCAGAGTGTGTACAGCGTTTCCCGCTCTTGGCAAAAGTACCGGGTCTGAAACTGGGTAGCATTATGCTCTACTGTAGATCACTACTGGAATCAATAAAAACACCAGAAAAGATAACACCATCATCAACAACAAGTACAAATACCACTGGAAAAGGGAAGGTGATAGATATGACCCAATCCACCAACCAAACAGACACCATCAGACCACCATTTTCAACCTGAGAACTGGCTACTGCAGATTACTATCGCCTCAGGATATCTCATACAAATGAATGTCCACGTGGAACTGGAATCCAGACCCCTGAACACATTCTCCAAAACTGTCCAACCCATGATGACCTACGGTGCCTGATCTGGCTGGAGGGTGTTGAGCTCAGGCAGAAACTATGGGGCGGCCATGACAGCCTAGAAAAAACTGTGGACATCGTCCTGGCGACAGACCTGCAGATTTAGCATGACTACAAACTGAACGCAGAAGAATTATGCTCTAGTCTACCAGCTGTAAATGGGTACCTGACTTTGCTACTGAGTTAAAGAAGGCAAAGGCTGCGTGAGTACTGGTCATCACATCTCATAGGAAGTTACAGATAAATGGGTTCTTGCTTACAACAGAATGAGTGAAATTAAATGACAAAATCATAAAGATGGAACTGATGACTGCCATCAATGGTACCTATACCTTGTAGCGGTATGGCAGCTTGTGTACCCTGACAACCCCCAGAGCTATGCCAGTGGGATTTTTACTCCTGTTAGGTTCAACCAAGCTGGACTGGTCTGCGTGGGTGGGGTCAGACAAAAGCTGGTACCCTGGTCCTCCAGGTTGGGGGTTTTAGCGCAGGGCTGACACCCCTGTCTATGAAAAAAATCACACATGTTATGGAAACAGCAACGAATGGAAAAAACTTTCTCAGGCTCGTATGACTGTTAGTGGTGAAAGCCGAAAGGAAGCCATTGGCATGAAAACGGATGTCCCCACTGCTAAACACGAAACTAGAATTGGTTTTTGGAACGTCAGAACTATGAATGAGGTAGGAAAGCTGAGGCAGATCACAGCAGAGATGAGGAACTACAAATTACATATCCTGGGAATAAGTGAGTGCAGATGGACCGGGATGGGGATAATAAAAACAGCTACAGGGGAAACAGTACTTTACTCTGGTAGAGAGGATGGTCAGCACAACGAAGGTGTAGCCATTATCCTGAAGAAAGGAATGGAAAGGTCTTTACTGGAATGGAAACCCATCAACAACAGACTGATAAGAACAAGACTGAGAGGGAGATTCACCAACACCACAATTATACAATGCAATGCACACAAAAACGACAGCGATTAAGAGGTCAAGGATGAGTTCTATCAACAGCTACAAAAGGAAATGGAAACTGCACCTAGGTACGATCTTATTATAGTAATGGGAGACCTCAATGCGAAAATTGAAACACACAATACTTATAACGAAAGAGTAATGGGGAAATGCAGCAGTGGAACAGTAAATGAGAATGGGGACAAATTAATAAGCTTCTGCAGTATTAACAACCTGGTCATTGGAGGAACACTTTTTCCACACAAAGAAGTGCACAAGTTAACGTGGGAATCACCAAACGGACGGGACAGAAACCAGATAGATCACATAATGATCAATGGCAAATGGAGACATGCATTACAAGACTTGAAAGTAAGAAGAGGTGCAGATGTGGGAAGTGATCATCACCTAGTAGTAGCAAAACTGAAGGTGAAACTCAGAGCTGCTGTACCAGTTGCAGTCAAACAGAAAAGATATAACACCATGAAACTTAAAGACCCCCTCACCAGAAAAGCTTTTGTGGTTGATGTAAAGAGACGATATCAGATTGCCAAAAGCCAGGAAAGAACAGCGACCGATGATGTCGACCAGAAATTCAACACCATCTCAACAATATACAAGGAAAGCAGCGAGTCATGCTTGGGATTCCAGGAAAGAAAGAGACAAGATTGGATAACACCAGAAACGTTAAACACCATAGCGAAGAGAAAGGAAATGAAAAGAAAGAAAACAGAAGCTAAGTCTCCCAGGTTAAAGGAAATATATAGCGAACATTACAGTCAGCTGGACAAAGAAGTAAAACGTCAAACCCGTGCCAACAAAAGGACATTTCTGGATGACCTTGCAAGACAGGCAGAAGAGGCAGCACTGAGAAATGAACAAAGCACAGTTTATAAAATAACTAAAACTATCAGTGGAAAACGAGGTGCAAACAATATAACGTTAGTAAGAGACAAGCAAGGAAATCTCATCACCACAGCACAGGGGCAGGAAACAAGATGGGCAGAGCATTTCAGAGAAACTCTGAACAAGGAACCACCAGAGACACAGTTGAATGTTCCTGAGGCTGAAAATGATCTAGATGTTAATACAGACATTCCACGAAAGGAAGAAATCATCACGGCAATCAAAGGGTTAAAGAATGGAAAAGCTCCTGGCCACGATAACTTAAATGCTGAGTTATTCAAGGCAGACCCTGAACTAGCAGCAGAACTATTAGAACCACTATTTGCACAAGTCTGGGAAACTGAGACAACACCAACAGAGTGGAGTAAAGGAATAATTGTCAAATTGCCCAAGAAGGGCGACCTTGCAGACTGCAACAACTGGAGAGGAATTACTCTCCTCTCAGTTCCCAGTAAAATACTAGGCAGGATAATCATCCAGAGAATTTCAAAAGCAGTTGACCATAAACTGAGGAAAGAACAAGCGGGTTTTAGAAAGAACAGAAGATGTGCAGATCATATATTCACCCTCAGGAACATCATAGAGCAATGCTCAGAATGGCAGAGACAGCTATACATTAACTTTGTTGATTTTGAAAAGGCTTTTGACAGCATACACAGGGACAGCCTATGGAAAATACTGAGGGCTTATGGAATTCCCAGCTGCATTGTTTCCATTATAAAAAGCCTCTATTCTAACTTTACATGCAGTGTTGGATTGAGTAATCTAACTTTCGAAGTGAAAACAGGAGTACGACAGGGATGCCCCTTATCAACAACATTATTTTTGACAGCCATAGATTGGGTGATGCGCCAGACAACAGAGGGCAGTCCAAGAGGAATTAGATGGACAACGTTTTCTACACTGGAAGACCTGGAATATGCAGATGACATTGCACTACTCGCACATTCACATCAACACATCCAAGAAAAAACAGATAGACTGAATAAGTATAGCCAGCAGGTTGGTCTGAACATCAATCTGAAGAAGACAGAGGTCATGACACTCAATGTGGGCAATCCTGAGCCAATAACAATAAGGAACCAGAAGTTAGAACAGACAGACACATTTACTTACCTAGGATGCATAGTAACACCAGACGGCGGAACAAGCAAGGACATTAACAACAGAATGAATAAGGCGAGAACAGCCTTTGCTAGTCTCAACAACATTTGGAAGTCTTCACAAACACCAAATTAAGACTGTATGAGAGCTGTGTACTTTCTGTGCTTCTCTATGGTGCGGAATGCTGGAGAGTAACAGAGAAAGAAATGTCGAAACTGTCCTCCTTCCACACAATCTGCCTAAGGAAAATTCTCCAAATCTTTTGGCTGAATACCATCAGCAACCAAGAACTGCTTATTCGGTGTAACCAGGAGGACATGGACACGATCATAGCTGGCAGACGCTGGAGTTGGGTTGGCCAAGTCCTAAGAAAGGACCCTGATACCATTACAAGAACAGCTATGCTATGGATCCCCGAAGGAAAGCGAAAGAGAGGCTGACCATAAACAATCTGGCGGAGAACTGTGAAAGCCGAGATGCAAAGAATGAACCAGAGTTGGGGCACTGTACGAAGGATGGCCGCCGCCCGAACAAAGTGGAATCAATTTGTTGCTGCCCTACAAGACGCCACCAGGAATGATGACCATTGACTGCTATGACGGTCGGCAGCTATGGATCTAAGAAGAAGAAGGAACTGATGACAAGAACCAGATAAATGACAGTGGAAGGAGTGATGAAAAGAAGATGCTGGCAAAGTACAGGACACCCAATGAGAACATCTGTAGCATTACAAGGCAGTCCCTGTTCTGGAATCCTCAGGGTAAGAGAGGGAGACCAAAAAACAAATGGAGAAGAGAACTGAAGACAAAAATGAGGGGGAGCCATGCTGGTGTAATGGTTACCACATTGCACTGGCGATCAGGTGTTCACGGTTCAAGCCCGGGTGTGGGCATTTGAAGTAGTGTCATCGACCGGGATTTTGACTGAATAACCTGAACGGCTCCAGAGATAAACCCTCTGTGGATGGGAAGGAGCGAAGCTCCTGACCGGGTTGGAAGGAAATTCCACAGGCTCCCCAGCCTCATGGTTGGAAGGAAAGTCCAAAGGCTCCCCAGCCTCGCAATGACATGCCATTGGGCCGAAGGGCTAAAAGCTTAAGTGCTGCTGGTTAAGGAAAAAAAAAAAAAGACAAAAATGAAAGGGATGAAGAAGACATGGAAAGATCTTGAGCAAATGGTACAGGTCAGGACGACCTTATATGAATTTTTGAAGGCTTATGCTCCTTGGGGAGATGAAAGATAATAATAATAATGATGATTGTAAATGCTTGGGGTATAAGAAGGACAAAATTAAAAAAGGTACCATGAAGAACTCACTGTGGGACAATGCTGAAACGGATGGTAAATTTCTGAAAAATACAATTGTTTTAACGGCATGGATAAACAGTCTAGCAACATACTTATAAGACAAGCTTTACACTGTTTACCAAGGTATGTCAGAAACCTGGCAACTAGAATACCTGCTGTAACAAGCCAACTGGTGCAGTGTTCAGTAGCTGCTCCAAGCCCGCCAGCTGGTCATCGACATCTCCGCTTCTTCCTTGCCTTATTGGACGGGGAGGAGGTAGTTTCGGAGGAATAAAATTGTCACTGTTATCCGACATCCATCCAGGAGCAGGACGAGATTCATCTTCCCTCAAGATATCAAGCTGGTCATCATGGGAGCCAGGATTGCTGAAGAGTTCTGAGTTTGTGTATTTGTCCTCATCAGCTTGGTTGAGATACTTTGAAGGATCTACGTACATAACTGGCTTTGGCAGAGAACCCTGGCTCTTGTTTCACAGAAGAAAGAATCAGAATTAGTAATAACAAGTTCAGTCAATAACAAAATTAGTTTTTTGCTATACGTTCTCACATTTATTTACGTACCATCATCATTAACCTTCAGGTGCCTATAAAGCATAAGCCTCCAATCAGTTCATACCAAACTGTCCTCTCTTGTGCCATCCACCCAAGTTCTCTCAATGTCTTCTTTATCCTTAAAGTATGTCTCCAATTCCCTTCTCCATATATTTTTGGGTCTCCCTCCATTTCTTTTACCCTGGGGATTCCAGAACAAGGACTGTCTTGTAGCACTTCTTCAATGTATGTATTATCCAACACCAGTGTATTTTTCTCACCTCTTGTTCCACATGTGTTTGTCTAGTTCTTTCCATCGGTTCCACATTGCTGATCTTGTCATACCATTTCAATCCAATTCTGCACAAGCACCCCTTTATGAATATCTATCATGTCTTGGATTTTTTTAACCATCTATATTAGCATTCATACCCTTCGACGTTTGCTGAGGGAGACTGAGCACCTATGGGTTTGCCCAGAGTGCAATGGCATCAATTCTGATCTACAACAACAACCATCTATAAATTAAGTAACTGAACATGAGGACAAAATATTAAACTCTATATTTACTTTTAAACATTAACTGATTCCGTATGTAATGTCTTTTTACAGACTCTCAGTTCCGTTCCTCTGGATGTAACGTCTTTTTAAAGACGCTAACTAATTTTGATTCTTTTTCCGATTCAGTATTTTAAAGTGACCGGAGTTTAATCCAGGACGGAAGTAAACACATTTTTAACCATTTCTGATCATTCTTTGTTCACTTTTGGTGGGAATTTCAGTGTGTTAGCTTAATTTTTATTCGTGTTTCGTAGTGATAAACAACGGCTGAAAATACACAGAATGGAAGCGGTTTACAATCAAAGCCTCCTGAACTGCATGTTCAGTCACAGTTTTGTTGCTTTTTCTGTATTACCAAATGGATTACCTACAAAATGAAAGCAATTAGAATGTATTGTGACAAAAATTTCTGATGGAGGCCTTAGGTAAGTGGACAAAAAATTTCATAATTTCAGATAAATTTTTTTTGGGTACATACTTTTTAATCTAACAAAACTTTTAAATTATAAATTTAGTAAAAACGATTTATATGTTCATAATGCCCATTCATTTTCCTTTAATTTCATATATAATAAGTTATACATTACTTATAATTAGATATTTTATCTCAGTAAACTTAACTTATGTATATGCAAACTTTTGGGGTCTAAAGATAATTCCGTCCAGAGGAGAAAATAATTACATACAGAATCAGTTAAGTCTACAAAAATCATGCCTTAAATCCAATTAATGTTCTTGAAAATTTGCTTAAAAACAAAAATCTAACAAACTACACTCTTTAAGTGAGCACTGCCATCATCAAATTGAACTGCCTGTTTCCTTAAGGATAAAATAAAATTATGCAAAAGGTCTAAACTAAAATAACTACTTGACACATCATCTGTTTTACCTTCAGTGTGTCTTGCATAGATGTTGCTAGTCCACTATCAATGGAAATACCTGCCCCATGAGACTGATTAGCTTGCCCCGAGTCCTTCTGGGTGTTGTTTCCAGCTACACTATATGGTCTGGAAGGGGGAGTCAAAATGGGAGACTTCTGGCCACCAGGTTTCAAGCCTATAGAGAGTTCAGCTGGTACTTAAGAATGTGAATATTTTGTGTAAAATATTTCTAATCTCAGTCAAACATCTTCATCTTCATCATACACTCTCAGACGTCAACTTGAATATGTTCAAAGAAAGCAGTGGTCAGCTTCAGGTTATTTCTATCTCCATAGAGCTTTTCCAGGAATAGTACTGGTGATCACTACATGTGCTTTCTCTGTTCCTCACATGTTGGCCATCTTTGAAGCAGACGTTCAGCGTTCATTTTATCGGTGCCACAGACACACTCATCAGTAGTTCTATCAATCAAGTTGTGCCATTCGATTAACTTAGAAATAAGTGTATCATTAGTGCTCAGAGCCCCATTAGTTCCACGGGATATCTAGGGAGACCCAACAAAAAACAAAATTGAATGTGCATGGGGCCAGCAACCTCACCATATAAAACAAACCGCTACAAAGACCGCAACTGTACAAACTTGTGCTTTGCTGTAGACTTCCTCAAGCAGGGGTGGCTCCATAAGGAGTGAAAAATGGAGATATGCTAGGGAAAGGCCCATGCAGTTCTCAGGGGTCTCTGGTGAGACAGGGGTCTCTGGTGAGACAAAGGACTACTGCTCACAAGCATGTCATAAGAGCTGACATATATGACATTGTGCATGGCGCCGGCAACCCCATCACATAAAACAAATTATTACAAAAACTTCTGCTTTAATGGCACATGAATGCTTTGGTGTTGGCATCCTGGGAACCAGTTGCAGATGGGCACCATGTTCCATAAGGAAGACAAAGGGAAATGATGGGTGCACAGACACAGACGCTGAAAACAATTAATTGCTCTCTTGTGTTCCTTTCCTATGTCTTTCCAGGTCTCATTTCACGCTAATATTTATGGATTTCTATTCTCCAAATGACTACATTATCCGAGAAAGGTGGTTAAAGTAACAAAATATGTCATGCCCTTGAAACCTAGCCTCTGCAGACTCGCGTGAACAGTCCCAGTTACAATGGTTTGGGCATGTCTGCAGAATGGGAGATCAGCTACCAGAACAAATGTGGGAAACCAAGAGCCACAGTCCAGACCTCCAGAACAACTCAGAGTTCGCTGGGAGGGCAATATCAGACAATCTCTGAAGGACCAAGGACTAAACTGGAACCAGCCCAGGAACAACTAAGTAAGTAAGTACATAATTACATGTATTTAAATCTCTTCCTCCCTTGCTAATTCCACAATAGTGATATGCTGATTACACTTCCATTTCCAAAGACTTACATCAGACTTGCTTCCATTTTTCTATCCTTATTTTGAATTTGTGAAAATATTTTTTTGTCATCTTTCCAGTCTTATAATTTACCATTATCACTAGCATACCATATTTGAAAAAGTAATTTGTTATATTTGCAAAGCTATCTTTATCTTACTTACTTAGTCGTTCCCCTTCTACCGTGAGGTGTAGAGGTTTGGAAGAGAGAGCGCCAGACTATCCTATCGGCTGTCTTCCTCCTGGCCTGGTTCCATTCTAGTCCTCGGTCCTTCAAAGATTATCTAATGTTGTCCTCCCAACGGACTCTGGGTCATCCTGGGGGTCTGGATCCCTGGCTCTTTGTTTCCCATGCTTGTCGTGGTAGCCGATCTTCTCCCATTCTGCAGACATGGCCAAATCATCTTAGTTGGGACTGTTCTACTTGGGTCTGCATGGGGTGGGATTTTAGGCCTTGACGTATCGTCTGGTTGTGGACCATGTCTCATTTCTGAGGTTTGGATCTGGCTTTTATTGGTTGTAGTCATTGCCCATGACTCGCATCCATATGTCAAGACTGGGACATAAGTGGAGTGGTATACAGCCATCTTCGTTTTCTTACCAACCTCTCTCTTGCTGAGGAATCCTCGATTTATGGCCTGAAAAAGTCTCCCAGCTGCTGCTTTTCGAGTGGCCAACTCTTCTTTGATGCCTCCCTTTCGGTCTATAATAGCTCCGAGATATTTAAAGTGGTCGACCTGCTCCAGGACCTGTTCTCCCAGCTTAATCTGATGTCTTCTTTCTTCTCGTGATATCATCATGGATTTTGTTTTAGAGCTGCTTATGGCCATCCCTCTCTTCTCCAGCTCTTCCTTCCAGACTTGCAGGTTGGATTGGAGATGTGCCTCTGATTTAGCAATCAGGGCAACATCATCAGCAAATGCCAGCTCTGAAATACATACCCGTCTCATCTTCCAGTACCCCACTGAATACTTTCTTGTTCTCTCCTTACATGACTTGATAACATCGTCCATGAGGAGTATGTAAAGATAAGGTGACAGGATATCACCTTGTCTTACACCAGTGGTGGTCCTGAACTCTTCTGACTTATGGTTTGCTGTCCTCACATAATTTCTGCAAGACTTGTAGAAGCTCTGTATAGCATGAATCAGAGGTGCTGGAATGTTCTTCCTTGCCAAAAAGTCCCAAAGTTTGCTCCAGGGGACCCTGTCAAATGCCTTTTCCAGATCTATGAAATAAAGATGGATCTCACTCTTATACTCAAGGGCCTTTTCACTCAGCTGTCTGAGTGTGAAGATTAGGTCTTGAGTACTTCGGTTTGCTTGGAATCCGCACTGGACCTCATCCAATTGTGGCTCAGCTAGGCGTTGAAGTCTCCACTCTAGGATTCTAGAGTAGATTTTACCAGGGACACTGAGAAGGGATATGCCTCTATGGTTTCCACATTGTCGATTGTCACGCTTTTTGAAAATTGGTGTTATGATGGCAATCTCCCAGTCCTTTGGTATGGTCTTGTTGCACCATGCTGCCTGTAGGACCCTTAAGAGTAATAGGTCACCTGATGCTCCCATGTACGAGTACTTAACCATTTCTGGTGTTATACCATCATGCCCTGCTGCTTTGCCCATCTTGATTTTCTCCAGTGCTGCCTTCAGTTCTTCCATCTTTATGTCATCTTCACCATCATTGGTTTTCTCTTCTGTGCTAGTGGTTATCATTTCTGATCCTTGACCTTGCCCACCATCAAGGAGTTCTGAGAAATATTCTTTCCATCTTTCCATTACTTCCTTCAGGGCAGTAAGCAATTTGCCTTGCTTGTCCTTTATAAATTTGAGAGGGCACTGTTTTTCCTTCCTCATGTTCTTTAGGGTCTTATAGAACAATTTCTGGTTTTCTTGCGCATCTTTTTCTAGCTTTTCTCCAAATTCTTCCCAGGACTTCTGTTTAGCTGCTAGCACCTTGTTCTTTGCTTCTATTCTGAGTATCACATATTCTCTATATTTCTCTATTTGTCCTGTTGTGTTTTTAGCTCCTAAGTATTGTTTCCATGCCATTTTCTTCTCTTATTTTCTCTTTGACTTCCTCTGTCCACCAAGGTGTCCTCTTTCTCTTGTTATCAAGTCAGAGTTCACCACATGCTTCTGCAGCAGCTGTCTTTATGCTGTCCTTGAATTTAAGCCTACCAACGGGCTGATCACCCGTTTGCCAGTCACTTTGATTACGGAAACAACGACGAACAGATTGATTTGTCGTTGCCCTAAAGACGCCATTAGGCGTGATGGGAACAACGGCAAAGAAAATCTATTCGCTGTTGCCCTTAAGACGCCACTAGGCGTAATGGCCACTGACTGCTTTGCCGGTCGTTGGCTAAGGACGGAAGAAGAAGAAAGAAGAGAATTTAAGCCACAGGGTTTCCAAGTCATCAGGTTGTTCTTCTGTGTTTCTCACCGCTGTAGCAATAAGCCCCTGATATCTGGTCTTAATTTCTGGCTCTCTCAGCTTGTAGGTCTTAATGCTCATTTCTTCCGTTCGTTTACTTGGTTTCTTGCGTGATGCTGGGCAGTTCCTAGGCTGAGCAACTCTTTCAGTTGTTCTTTTGATTGTAAGCAGGTAGTGATCACTTCCAATCTCTGGCCCCCTCCAGACTCTAGCATTCCGGACATATTTGAATGAGCTCCTCCTAACAATGGCATATTCGATCACTGACTTCTCATTCTTTGTTGGTTCACACCTAGTGTATGCATGTATGCACTTATGGGGGAACTTTGTGTTGGTAATGATCAGGTTCGGCTCACTGCAGAATCTAAGGAGTCGTTTTCCATTGTCATTGAGAGTATCTTCTCCATATCTTCCGATAACTCCACCCCATCTAGCAAGGTCATTTCCAACTCTGGCATTAAAATCTCCGAGCATGATAATTTCATCTAGGCAGTCATCCACTGTCCTTTGAAGCAGCTCGAAGAATTCCTCCTTGACCTCTGCTCTCTCATCCTCATTTGGCCCATACACTATGACCAGGTTGACTATGGTTTCTCCTTCTTTTAGTTTTACAACCATAATGCGCTCCGAGACAAAGTTCCATCCCTTAATACTATCTTTCTGGTATTTGGCCACAATGCAACCCACGCCCCCTTTAGCTCTTTCAGATGTGGGTACACCACTGTAGAGCAGCGTGTTGCCATCGAGATCCATGACTCCTTGTTCTTTTTTCTTTGTTTCCGTTATAGCCAGGATTTCTAGTTTTGCTTTCCTTATCTCTTCCACCAGCTCCTCTTCTTTCCCATTTATACTTCTTGTGTTCCAAGTTCCATAAGTCGTAGTCCGTAGTCCGTTCCAGTTCGTCGCCTTTAGAATCAGTCCAGTTTTCTCTCTTGTATTTCGTGTAATCATGTTTTAAAGCAAACATGTGATTGGCCTGTTGTGCCTTTGCATGATGGAGGGGCTGCCTCCTTACAGCCTCCATGCAGGCCGCTCGCCTCCTTTTTCAGCCGGGCTTGGGACTGGCCTAGGCGGAGTTCTTACCTATATATATATATATATATATATATATATATATATATATATATATATATATATATATATATATATATATATATATATATATATATATATATGTAAGTACCCAGGTTGTGTGGCTTATATAACGTCTTGAATTCATCTTGTCTGTTTCGTATGGCCATGGCAAGATATCATATACAATATAAGACCTTGATCGTAAAATGTGAGTAAGTTTGTGACAAGCGGGCGATTGTTTATGTGTTATGGAATTCGTCACTACAGTTTGCCTTATTCTTCAGTCTTTCATGGTGGTGCATTTGCTGTAATAAGCTGGTAACAATATATTGCAGAATGAAACAGAAATTCTAAAGGGCAGCTCACAAATACTAGTCAAGCAAGAAGTCCGACGACTTAATGATAATTGTCACCATTTATTTTCTCTCTTCCTTCGGGGAAAATTTTTCTTTCCATGTTTCTTTTTTTCCGCTTTTCAAAATTTGTATGATGTGCTCACTATGTTCAACTCACGTACTTAGATACATTTATGCAGAATTTTGCAAGTAGTACGGACAATCATAGATTGGGGACTATAATACAGAAAATAATCTTCAAGCTTATATTCATAATTGAATTCCTCTGAGCAAATTTACGTTAATTGTAATTATGTGGATGAAGCGGGTACACAAGAGTTCGCCTGGGATGGTAATTGCTCATTATTTTCTTCTTAGTCTTTACTTCTAAGAATTAAGTTAAAACATTTCTAACGTTTCTTTTAACTGACCAATGTTTTTTTTTTTTTTTTTTTTTTTTGTCTTGCCGAAAATCTATTTAAATTCATTATCAACACAGGATTTATATTCAGTTGAATATTTTATAATCTTGTTGGCAAGCAGAAATAGGCTGCATTAGGAATGGCATTATTCCTCATAGATAACTCAACGATCTCCACAGTAAAGGTAAGAATGGTTATTGGTATTCTTCATTCTGAATATTCCGTATTTAATCATTTACACTGAGATGGTAGCCAAGAAAAACTAGATCGAACTCTTGCCTAAGTTGTTTTCTTTTCTTCTTCTCACCTTGCCCCTTTTTTCCGTTACTTAGTTAACTTTTTTTTTTTCATGAATTTTTGTATTTGTGACGTGGTATTTTGCTACTATCTTTCTGCATATAGTTCTGAGAGTATCTCGATTTTGTCAGCTTAAAAAACACCTTTATGCCATAAGAGGTACAATATGTCACCATTCATGTGACATATTCATCTTTACCCCACAGATCTCTAAGGAGTATAGGCCTTCAACAAATCTGTGCAAGGTCTTCCTGTCCTGTGCCATCTGCTCCAGATCTTTCCATGTCTTCTTTATCCATTTTCATTTCTGTCCAATTAAAGTGAGTCAGCAGCCCAGACATTTCATCATTCTCTGTGCTGTGTCATGAGCCTCCTTAATACAGCTCTGTGATTTGTTACCTGAAATCCTGAGACAGCTTTGTTTCGGAAATATGATTATTTGGTTTTCAGATACCGCCTAAATTGCTTTTTGAAAAGTAGCCCAAGTTACCCAAACTGTGTTTGATTAATAACCCAAAGAGGCTCAAAATAGTCAGAAATTGCCCAAATTGTGATCAAAAAGTAGCTAAAAGTAGCAATCAGAAACTTAAAATTTTCAAAATATTCTTGGTTTTCAGATAAAATGTTAAACTTGTAGAGGACCTTCTTCCATATTGGATGGCCAAGTAGAATTTAAATTATTTGCTTTGGTTGACCTGTTTAAACTAGCTACAGATTTTGTAGCTTTAAGTTCATATGGACTGGTCTGCGTGGGTAGGGGTCAGACAAAAGCTGGTACTCTGGTCCTCCAGATTGGGGGTTTTAGCACAGGGCCGACACCCCTGTCTATGTAAAAAATCTCACATGTTACGGAAAAATAAATAAATGGAAAAACTTTTGCTGCGGGACGGACATCCGGAGTCTCAGGCTCGTATGACTGACAGTGGTGAAAGCCGAAAGGAAGCCACTGGCATGAAAACGGATGCCCCGACCGCAAAACACGAAACCAGAATTGGTTTTTGGAACGTCAGAACTATGAATGAGGCAGGAAAGCTGAGACAAATCACCGCAGAGATGAGGAACTACAAGATACATATCCTGGGAATAAGCAAGAGCAGATGGACAGGTAGGGGGAGAATAAAAACAGCTACAGGGGAAACAGTACTTTATTCTGGCAGAGAGGATGGTCAGCACAACAAAGGTGTAGCCATTATCCTGAAGACACCATCATAGCTGGCAGACGCTGGAGCTGGGTTGGCCATGTCCTCAGAAGAGACCCCGATGCCATCACAAGAACAGCTATGCTATGGACCACTGAAGGAAAACGAAAGAGAGGCCGACCAAAAACAACTTGGCGGAGGACTGTGGAGGCTGAGATGCAAAGAATGAACCAGAGTTGGGGCACTGTACGAAGGATGGCCGCCGACCGAGCAAAGTGGAATCAATTTGTTGTTGCCCTACAAGACACCACCAGGTGTAATGGCCACTGACTGCTTTGACAGTCGGCGGCTAAGGATCAAAGAAAGAAGAAGTTCATATAGAATAGTGTAGCCAACTCTATTCCCAACCCTCCTTGTTGTCTTTTGATAACATGCTTGGCAGGTTACAGTGTTACTGTTCTTTGCTCCCCTTTTGGGCCCTGTTATCACATGGGTGCTTACTGAATATATTAGGTTGAATTCTGACACAGAGTAACAGTTAATTAAATTTGATGTAAATCTGATATCGCAAAAACGCTAATAAATATGACTGCTGTATAATATTCATTACTCTATACTAGTGGTTCTGAAAGTGGGCAGTACCATTCCCCCTGGGGGTATTGGAAGGGTCCAAGAGGGCGATACGGAAAAGGGGGGGGGGGAAATTCAGTAGTAAGGGGTGGTTCAGGATTTGACAGGCTAAATTCAGTATGTGCTGGGTAGAAAGGAATTGTGGATTTGAGAGACAACATCAGTGAGGCGGGGACGATGTGGATGGTTGTATTACTAGGATCATTAAGCAAGGCATAGTTTTGTCTATACATGCCATTCTGAGCTCAGATAACCATCGCGGACCATAAATTGTAATTGGGAACTGCTACAAAAGCGGGTTTAACTAAACACCTATTGTCCATTCTGAGAGAAACTAAGATTTAAACAGCAGGTGAAAACCATTCCTAAATAGCGTTTACTAGTTTAAAATGAGGTTTGGCGTTGGCAAGGTGTGTCCGAGTGTACTTTCCAATGGCAGCAGACGAAATTAGATACATTCTGGTGTTTCAGAAAGTACCGACTGCTTTGCTGCTGATTTTATTGTCTCAGTATTTACGGGGGCTAGTGGTAACGATATATTCGCAGTACGGTAATAAATAAAAGAAAAGGTTTAATAGAACCACATTTTTAACAGTACTTTGCAGTAGAAATCAGTCTTTGAACCTATGAACAGGCTTTCCTACATTATATTCAGACTTTCATAAATCAACTGATGCGACACACGTTTCCCATCTGTTGCAACTTGGCGCTGCATATGAGCTAAATCAACAAACTTTCTCGGCTCTTCTTGTGAACAGTGGTTCAAATAAGCGTGTACTGGGTATCAAACTATTTCATCCTGTCAATTAGGTAAGTTTTCATATTTCTATTTTTTGTTTGCTAGTAACAGTTTTACTAACACTAATTATTAATTAAGCAGCTACATTTTGATACAGATTTGCAATATATTGAATATTGCTGTTCAGTCCATTATATTACATCCTTTTAATTTGTTACCGGGATCTCCAACCTTTGAAGTTAGGCCACTGGCTCTCAATCTTTAAATCTTAAAACCTTTCTACAAAAGTGAGTTATTTTATATTATTTCATATTAAATAACTATTATTATACTTTATGAAATCATTATTGGGTTACTTCAGTGTTGTTGTGGCTGTTTCTGATTGTGTTTTTTTTCTGATTGTTGTATTTTTCTAATTTATTTATGGCTGTGGTTAAGAAACTTTATAAACAAAGAAGAGTAAACTGGTAAGAACATTTGTGTCAAAATTTCTGTAAAGCCATTTATAAATCAGTTTTTGTTGTATACTTGACAAACATTTTTCTATCTGCAAAACTGTAAAATCAATTCTTTGTTCCAGAATAAATATGGCACAAGCAGAACAAACCAAAAAGAAGTGCAGACAATACAGCGTGGAATATCTGAAATTTGGATTTATTCCAGCACTAAATAACAACAACTGCCAGTGTCTATTATGTGAGAAGGCCTTTTCAAATGAGGCAATGAAACCATCCAAACTCTGCGAACACTTGAAAAAAATTCACCTTGATAAAACAGACAAACGTTTGGCATATTTTTAGTCACTTCATGAAAACTTTCAGAAACATAAAACTGTTTGTGACATGTTGCCAACACTTCACAACAAAGCTGTGATGGTTTGAGAGCTTCATACAACATTTCATTGCTGATAGCTAAATCTGGAAAGCTTCACACAATTGGTGAAAACTTGATTTTGCCAGCTACAAGGGCGTTTGTGAGTACAGTTATGCAGATGTCACCTGAACAAATAATTAAAGCAATTCTGCTCAGCAATACCTCTGTTCAAAGAAGAATATATGAAATGGCTGAGAATGTTGAAAACACATTGTGCAACATACTTAGGACAACAGAATCTGCATTGCAGTTGGAAGAGTCAACTTTGCCGGGCAACGAATCTTTGCTTTTTTGAATATGTTCGATTCGTAAAAGGTGAAAGCATGGTTCAAGAGTTGTTATCTGCTAGGCAACTAGTAACTGATACAAAAGAGAAGTCAAAACGTGTGTAGTTGAGCAATTTTTGAAAGAGGACATTCAGCTTACTAACATTCTTGCTTGTGCAACAGTTGTGCAACATTTACCTTGGGTTTGTCGCTTTCTTAAAAGAAGCTGAACCTGGTATATTTACAATACACTGTGTAATTCACAGACAACATCTTGCTGCAAAAAATCTAAGTGATCAGCTTCACAAATTATTAAATACTGTTATCACAGCGATTAATAAAATTAAATCCCATGCTCTCAATTCTCGACTATTTCAAGAGCTTTGTACTGAGAATGATGAACAGTTTGAACGTTTGCTGATGCACACAGAAGTCAGGTGGCTCTCAAAAGGAAATTGTCTGAGACGCCTTTATGCTCTTTTTGAAACTGTGGTAGAATTCTTTAAAGACTTGCATGCTTCGCTCAGTACAGAACTAACAAATATCAGGCATGACATTGCATATTTGTCAGATTTATTCACAAAGTTTAACAAAATAAATCTACAACTGCAAGGAAATTATATTAATCTTATAAAAGTCAAATCTGTCTTCTCCATGTTTCTGGCCAAATTAACACTAAGCCTATTCAAACGCAATACAGGCCATCGTGAGTTAATCCAATTTCCCAGCCTCTTAGAGTTGGAACAGAAAGACAAAATACCAGAGGATAATCTTCAAGTATATTGTGCACACCTAGGTATGCTGCATAAAGACATGTCTAAGACAGGATTTTCTTTTGATCACTTTTCCAGACTGGATAATAAATCCATTCCTGGGCATGTGCAGTGAAGAACTAGGAAGGGTGGAAGAGGAACTGATATCGCTACAAAATGACGCTTAACTTAAACCAATGTTCAAAAAATCATAACAAAACTTTTGGTTGCAGAATGAAATCTCTGAACGCTATCCTGCAGTGTGGGGAAAAGTTAAGATGTTCTGTATTGCCTTTCCAACATCGTAGTTAGTAGAACTGTAGAATGAAAAAAAAAAAAACACACACACAAATAGTGATACGTCTTATTGGGAGAAAGGATAAGAAAAAACCTACGTAACGGCCACAAAGCCTTTGTCAGGGACAGACAAACAAAAAACAGAACAGAAAGAAAGAATTAAGTGGAGAACATAAAACTATAAAAATAAGAGAAAACATTCTCTGATCCCTTGGGGATCGATTCTGCAGACACCTCTATGACGTTTCTCTGTTGGGATCCACGCCTGTAGCCATCCACTTCAATGGCCCCGGCCACCACGGTGCCACTGACATCTAGGTGACAGCTATCAGATCCTGTTCCTCGGACGCCAACAGTCGCCTCCGCCTTGAACAAGGCCTCATCCATCTTATGGGCTGCCTTAAACCCCATGGTTTGAACACACAGCATTCTTTTGTCTGAGGCATCCTTATTTTTTTTTTTTTTTTTTTTTTTTGTAAATAACTCTTTCTTAATTTTCTCTCTCCTATTTATTCCTCTCCATTTTTTTTTAAATATTACTTTTTCCTCACTCAGTTTTCCAGTCCTTGTTTTCATTATTTTTGCTTTGAATTTTGGTGCCGCGATAGTGCAGTGATTAGTGCACTGGCTTCCTAGCTCGGTGGTCCATGGTTCGATCCCGTTGAGGTGGGATTTTTTAGACCACAAATGGCTCCGGGATTGACCCAGCATCAAATATTGGGTACCAGAGCAACTGTGGGAATGTTAAGGCAGCCGGCGTGATGCAGACCACATCACCCCTAGTGTGCCGATGGTCAAGAAAATATGGTCCTAACACCATATTCAAAATATGCCTCAATAGGCATGTAACGGGGATCCTTTGAATTTAGTATCCACTTCCAGTTTCCAATTCAGTGGCAGACATTTTATTTCCAACATGTGACACGCCAGGGAGTGTTTTCTCTTATTTTTATAGTGTTATGTTCTTCACTTAATTCTCACCTTCTTTCCCTTCTGTTTTTTGTTTGTCTATCCCTGACAAAGGCCTTGAGGCCGCAACGTAGGTTTTTTTTCTTGCTCTTTCTACCAGTAAGACGTATCACTATTTGTGTTTTTGTTTTTTTCATTTTACCCCTGTCTTATGGCAGTCCTCCTCATATACTCGTATTTAGTAGAGTGTGGTTTCAGCGTGGTTGTCCAACTTCTTTCGAAGCAAAGAAACAGACTGCAAATTACTGAACGTGGGAATCTGAGAATCCTTCTGAGTAACTTTCAGCCTGATGTTAAGAAGCTGATATCACTACACCAGGCCCATCGATCTCAATGAAGTTAAAATGATGTAAGTTTGTTACTAATACACTCTAGCATTCTGCTGTTTGTTATAATAAATAAGTTAATAAATAAGCATATCTGTATCTTTATATTAGAATGTAATAAATAGAGCAACTAGTTGTTACTGTATTAACAATTGCTCTTATCTTTCACTCTTTACATTTTTTTTATGTACTGTGGGAAAATGCAAGGGGGGGTGGCACTGGGGACATGCCCTGGGAGCCAAGGGGGCGGTGACCAGAAACAATTTGGGAAACACTGCTCTATGCCCTAGCAGCAAGCAGCCCAAGAGCGAAGGGATCTACATTTTAAAAAAGCTGAGCTCTCTAAAGATTTACCATGATACATCACGGGTTTCCAGGCCTCAGAATAATCAGCATCTGAAATGAATGCAATCTAAATGTGACTTTTATCTTCTTCCAGGTGACCTTACTTTGTACAATGCCATCAACAGACCAGCAGAAAATTCAACCTAAATGATATTTTATCAAATGTTAATTTCACTAGGAAAAAAAAAAAAATCACATTCCTGTATCACAAAGTTTACAATTAAAGAAAATTATTTAAAGCTAGCTCATAAGTTTTCACTGGGAATGAAGGAAAAAAAATACCCTTTAATCCTGGGATACTGCGATTTTTTATTTATGACTGCGGCATATATCTCTGACTTTAAAATTTGTTCTCTTTTCCATCTCTATTACCTCCAGATCTACCAAATTATCCCCTGTGATCTACCAGTAGATCTGGATCTACCTTATGCTGACTCCTGCTGTACCCCATTTAGTTCCTTATAATAATAATGTTTTTCTCTTCTCTTTGCCTCATTTTGGTGAGGCGTGCTCATTCAACCTGGATACAAGGTCCGTTGGTTACATTAGGGTGCAAAATCAAATACAAAAGACCTTGTGGTCGAAGTACTATTGATTGTAGTTGATCTTATAACAATTAGTTTTATTCTCTCACCTTTATTCCAATGTGCTCCCTTCTGAGTAGCAATCAACAACTGCACTTTGCTCTGTTCATCTTGCCAATTCTGTAACTGCTGTTGCTGCTGGTGCATAAGCTGTTGCTGTTGTTGCTGTTGCCACTGACGGAGTTCTCTAAATCGTTGTAGAAGACGAGCTTGTTCTTTAGCCTGATGTTGCTCCAGCATATCAAAGGAGGCATCTTAAAAAATAACAAAAGACATGTCCACATGTTTGAATGGGGGAAAAAAAAATACAACTGATGTTAGTTATAGTTATTTAAACTATTCTTTAAGAACAACAATGACAAATAAATAAACAAACAAAAACAACAATCACCATAATAAAGTAAGCCATTGTAAGTTTTCATTAGCCAAGAAAACAATCAGAAAACAGATTTAATTACACTCATTCATTTATTGCCCACTAGCTCCGTTTGACAGACTCCTTAGAGCACTGCCTTCTTACGGCAAAGGTGTCAGATTCGAAACACAGTGGTGTCATGCTATAGTCTAACCAGCCATAAATGGGTACCTGACTTTCTCATGAGTTAGGGAAGTAAAAGGCAGCGAGGAAGGGACCTGGTCACCCCTCCTCTCCACGCTGAACCTAGTATAGTAAAGTCTCTAACACTTCACACCTCTACAGCAATATCTACTATGGGACTACCTTTACTCTTTTTAGCTCCATGTGCAGTGCAGGTCTACAACAAATTCACTCCACATCTTTCTTGTCCTGTGTCATTCTCTCAAGGTCTTTCTACATCCTCTATAAAACTTTCATTGTCTGTCTCCACTTCTCTTCTCCACGTGTTTTAAGGACTCCTACTTCTCTTATTATCAGGATTCAAGGATAAATACTTTCTTGTAATGCTATGAACAGGTTCCTCATATGTGCCCTATCCATTACCAGTGTCTTTTTCTCATCCCATATCCCACTGATATTTATTTGGGTTCCTGTCACCAGTTCCACGTTGATGATCATGACGTACTATTCCAATCCTTCTGTTCTAAGCACGTGCCTATTTATGAAAACTTAAATAATGCCTCATCAGTTTCCAGAGTAATTTTCCATCTAAACTATTTTCATAGTCACCAATTCAGCGTAAAGTGGTCAGTTTAATTCTAAGCTGCTTTCTACTACTATTGCATTGTGGCTATCTGGTCATACACAACAAATCTTTTTAACATCTGCCTGTTCCTCTATCTTGTCTCTGTCTTTGGCCTCTTTTAATCACTCACAGATGACCCTGATTAATATTTTCCATGCCTCAATAGTTACACAATTCATATCCTTACACCCAGTTTGCTAATATTTTTTTCTTTCGCGCACCAAGTTATTTGTATATCTCAGTAGAGGTATTAATGTCTGCTCTGATGGCATCTGCTGTCATGCCACCTAGGCCAGCAGCTTTTCAATCTCTTAGAAGTTTTATGATTTCTTCCTTATTTAGTTTTTCAGTTAATTTGTAACTCCTTTTCTGCTGACTGGATGTATTGGAGACCTTGCACAGGTTAGTTTGGAAAGGTACAGGGAAATCAAAAAATACACGGAGAAGAGAGCTAGTGACTGGAAAGACAGGATTAAGGAACAGAAAGAAAGCACGGCTGTTTGTGCCTTATATCCGAGCGATCTTTTAGTTTCGGTGACCGGAATTCTGACACCGGGTATAAAATTTTCATATGCACCGTAAAAAACTACTGAGGGTTTTGGCAGGGAAAATCAGCTGATGTGTGTGTAAAATCAGTAAAATATAAATCATTACACACTCGTTCTGGATAAACACAGCACTAAAATTCTTTTGTGTACTATAACTTTGTTCTGTGTTCTATTTTTGATTTGCATTTTTATTTGTTTGAAATTAGTTTTGACGGAGTTACAGACTTTTGAAAACAGCGTCATCATTTGAGGAAATTCAGAAAATAAGTAATCTTTTTATTAATTTAATATCTAAAAATCGGCCCATTCGTTTGAGTTTATAATTATAAAGACTTCTCGAAGGGAAGCTAAAGATTATTTCCACATACTTTTTTTTTTTGGTTTCATATCTTGAGAATGTGTGGTAGTCAGTTTTGTGAGTTTGGCATTACAAGAAAAAGCATATTGTCACCAGATTTTATAACATTTAAATCACTGTAAACGCATTCCTGATACTCGCAAATCTTAAATAAGGTTGTAAAAAAAATAACTTTTTGTAAAGCACCATCTGTTTTTGCATTTTCATTCATTTATAATGATATTTAGCTGCGTATATAAGCGTCAGAAAACATGTAAAGCTATAGATAGATTACTTCCACAATACTTTGATCTATCTTTCAAGTCTTGTTAATCTTGTATTTATAATATGAATGTCTTTTTTTTATTGTATGTGAGATAAGGACTGTTCCATTAGTGTTCTTTGGTAGACAATCCTGTGCACACGATGGCTGCCAAAGATTTCTAAGTAACTGTTTGTATATCTTCTTTCATTCAAAGTTACAATGCAGGTAGTAAATTTAGAGAAACCGAATTCTAAATCTAATACCATCCTTTTATCAATGGCTAGAGTCAGAGATACATATGATAATTTTCAAATATTTATGAATGGCATGAAAGCTCAGATAGAATCACTAAAAGATTTAGAGTGGGATGGTAAAAAAGTTGTTGTTTTCTTATTCGGGGATTATGACTTTTTGATGAAAATGTTTGGTTTGTCTGGAGCTCAAGGAACATACCCATGTCTGTGGTGTCTCCAGCAAAACAAGGAAATAAAAGGCAAGTGGCACATTACCATAATTGTTTACACAAACCAATGTTAGAGATTGAAATTGAAAATGTAGCTCCTCCTTACCTTCATATTTTATTAGGCATTGTTTTGAAACACCACAGACTTCTAGAACAGGTAGCCGATACAATAGACGCAAAGATATTTGAGAATCCGCAAGAGATACATGCAAACATTAGTACTATTAAGAACTTGAAGAGATTTGGTTGGAACTGGAAACAGGCAGAAGAATTAGAAGCTAAAACTGAATTTTTTCAGGCAGGTATTGAACTTTGTGAGGATAAGGAGGAGACAGATAGCTTTAAAGTTAAACTTGAAAATGCACAAGATGCGCTGGCCAAACTTCAGTTTCAAGATCTGTGTGCTAGGTCTGGTCCAGTTTGCTCACACTTGGACAAGGTACTAGCAAAACACAAAATCATACCACAGCCTTATCATAGCAGAGCATTCATAGGGAATCACTGCCACAGATATCTCACACAAAAAGTTTATAAAGATCTTACAAGAGCAATCATTACACAAACACTGAAAATTACAGACAAACAAGATATAACTAACATAGCTTTTATTGCCCAAGAACAATTCAACTCACTGAAAGAAGCATTTGAGAAAGTACACAACAAAATATCACACAGTAAACCAATTAGTAAAGAATCAATAACAGCATCAATAGAGACTTATATGTCTTTGTTCAGAAAGCTATTCCCCAGTAAGACAATTCCTAAACAGCACATATTAGAAAAACATTGCGCAGACTGGATTAGAACTCATGGCTTTGGAATGGGCATGCATGGAGAGCAAGGAGGAGAATTTGTACATTCCACTATTTCCAAAATTGAAAGACGCGCCAGCGGTATTAAAAATATAACTTCACAATTAAAATTTATAATGGAAACTCATTTGTTACAAATTTCTCCATCTGTGAATGTACAGATTCATCCTATAAAAAAAAGGAAGTGTGAATGATAATTGAGCGAAATTTTTGGGCTAGAGCAAATTATGGCAGTTGTTGCGTGAGAGTGACAGAATTAACAGAGTGTGGAAATCATTTAATAGATGTATTTATTAAATACACCTATTTATCTATTAAATTGAACATTTCGTTTTACTCATGACCATACTCATTTTTACATGACCATCGTGATGTATGATTGAGATAATTGTTAGCTCTCATGTTTTGGGGACAATTGGGTGTGTTATTTTAAGGTAATAAATGTGGACTTGCAATTTAATGTTTCAATAATTAATGTTTGACGCATGAAACCAAAACAAAACTTTGATATCCATTTTCTGCAGGTTTTCTACTTTTGATTTCTGTAATTTGTTACGCACGTTGATTGTGACCGTTTTAGTGTAAATTGCATTAGAAACAAACCATAACAAAATGTAAAAAAAACGTAAATTTTACACTATTTCAGACTATTATATCTTCTGTTCTAATTGTGATAAAATGTTTGTTCTTGTTCTAAAATTTACTCTAACATTTATAGTCTAGCTTTACGCAAAATTAAAGCCGGTATTTATAATAATAAAGTAGCCTAAAAGCATTAATTAACTCTTAGTATCCGGCAAGCACCGTGAAGTGGCGCGGGTTTAGTACCAAATTTACGGCTCGCCAGTTCAAGTGGCGCGCGACGGTAACGATAGCTAAACTAGCGCGTAAAAACGCGGTTTTAGCTCCCGTATAGTAAGAGTTAAGCCCTATCAAAAGTAAACACCGCCACATTTATTTTCCCGTTATGAAGTTGACCACGTGACCTTTGTCACGATAGCTATAAATAGCGCAGGGAAAACTAAAAGATCGCTGGCAAACAACCGTGAAAGACACACAACTTTTATTCATTGTCATAAATCTATGTTTTCAAAAGATCACTCCAAAGGTGCTAGTGTCTGTTCCTATCTTTGCATTTAGGTCAGTCATCAAACTGTAATGTCTTTACTTCTCTTCTTATCCAAGATATTTTGAAGTCTGGTGTGAAATTCCAAATTTTAAAATACGGTTTTAAGTATAATGTTATTAACGTTAAACAATAATACACTGTAAAAATGTCTGCTTCTTATTTAATCAAAACATTCAACGCAAAACTCAAAGTTACTTACTTGGAATAGCTGTTTCCTCCAGCATTGCAGAATCATACCTTGCATGTAACACAAAATCCCTTACTTTATCACTGCATTCCAAAGTTTGATCCACACTCATGATATATTCAGACTAAAACATAGCCTACTGTAAAAAACAATAACAATGCGTTTGATTTGTATGACTTAAGAAACAGTTTACGATTTTTTTAAATTAAATTTATTAAGTATTTCATTTATATTAAACTGCTGCCTATAAAAAATTCCAAGCAAAGAACGAGTGAAATGAAGCATAGTGTGTCGTCTGTTTGATACGGCCGTAAAAAAGAAATCAGAGACGCAGCAAAAATGTGTTTGAAATTGTAAATCATAAAATAATATGGAAAATTTTCTACACTCATGGCTTTGTTTTGTATTAGTTCTTATACACACCTTTCAATTTACCACTCACATTATTCAAGATTAGCTGTAATTTACTTTAGTAGTTAGCCTACTGATTCTGAGTTTAGTTCGTAGGCCTAAATGTTGAAGAAACATTGTTAAAACATGTTCGTACATGTTCTGTGAACTGCGGCATCATTCAACACAAATCAATTCAGTTCGAAATTGTCCACACCACTTACTACTCACAGAAATGTCATCACCATAATGATACTGGCTTTAGTAGCCATGATTGTTAAACCTCGATAATACCGAAATATGATAACTCAAACGACCCGTAGTTTGAGTTCAGCGGCTATAAGCAGCCATCATTGTTTACTAAACTGAAGCTTCCGGTTCGTGACGTCCATATAGTGGGCAAAAATGTAATTCGTACGGCTGCAATTGTTTTTATCATCATCAGCTCAAATTTGCGAAACGGCGGTTTATTATTGTTTTTTCGAATAGGCTACACAAAGTAAAGACTGCCAAGTGTTCATGTCAAAATATGTTAAACATTTGGGCAGACTATTTTTCCTTCTTCTCTGTTATTGTTAAACAGAATCGACATCATTGCACTCCGGGCAAACCCATAGATGCTCAGTCTCCCTCAGTATATGTCGAAGAGTGTGAATGCTAACTGTTCCTGTAGCTTGCTGGTTGTATACATGATGGATGCATCCTCTCATACGTCCATCTCTGCTAGCCTTACGTTTGATGCCAAATTCCAACAGTCTCCACCTTGATGATTCATCTATTGCAGTGTCATTCTCTAACAGGCGATAATTACTTGTTCTCAGTATTTCTCCCTTATCCATATCCACTGTCCCCACTGTGAGTGCTCTTGATGTTAGTCTGTCAGCTCTCTCATTACCACATAATAATCCTCAGTTAATAAATTCACAAACAATTTGTATCATTACATATGAATAGACATTACTTGCTCTTGTGATTATCACTGTTGATCAGAATCGACATCACTGCGCTCCGGGCAAACAATTAGGTGCTCATTCTCCCTTAGCAAATATCAAATAGTATTAATGCTAACTGTTCCTATATTTTTTAAATTAATGAAGAAAAATATCCCGTTCAACCTCTGATGGGTTATAATTAGGATATATATTGTTTTTAATTCCAAATAATATGAACAACTGCCGATTTGAGAAAGTGGCATCACCTTTGTCAAATCATTGTAAATAGGGACAATCACAATTGTGCTTATACGTTAAATAAATAAATAAACAAACAAAATAAATAAATAAACAAACAAAAAATCAAGAAGAAACTCTTAACAAGAATAATATTTAAGTGGAGGGGTGTAAAGGCCTGGTGGTTCCAGTTATATAACTGACTTTAACAGATATTTAATTGACTTTCATCTGTTAAAAGTCATATGCATTGTAAGAACAGCATCAGACCTTCACATTCCCAGCCACTATATATTAACATTTGTTCGTGTTAAATATCGTTTGACTATATTATGCAGTTCCCTAGGTCTGTCTATTCTTAACACCTCTTCTATATTTATAGGTAAGTTGGATGCTTGCAAATAATCTAATATTGGTATTTTTATTTGTTCATACCTCTTACATTTTAACAAGAAATGTTCTATATTATTGTCTTGAAGACATCCTGCACAGTAAGGTTCTTCTATTCTGAAATAGCCTTTTCCCAGCTGTAGTCTGAGAAGTTTCTTATTACTGGGAATTTTCAGTTCCCTAGATATCTGACATTTTCTTGTTGGAGCCTTGAGCATCTTATATGCATGTCTTCCCTTCAGATTTTTATCCCACTCTGCTTTCCATTCATCTGTTATTAAATCTTTAATCAAGCTCTTAATCTCTGATTTACTCGTCCCTACATTTATTAGATTTTTATCAGATCTACGTTTCTTGGCTTCTTTATCTGCCTTTTCATTTCCTTCTATGCCAACATGTGAAGGTATCCAAGCAATTAAGACTGAACATCCTCTGGAATATAAGTATGTAGTAGCCAGAAATATCTCCTCTGCTATATCAGGTCTACTACAGTCTCGTAAGTTTCTAAGTGCTTTGATTGTTGAAAGAGAGTCAGTTAAAACTGTTAATTTATTGGGAGTGTTATTAGAGAATATTTCTAGTGCTTTTAGTATTGCTACCATCTCTGCAGTGAAAATGGATGTATTTTCCGTGATGCTATATTCTTTTGCCATTTCCCATATTGGAATGTATATTCCTATCCCCAATTTGCCATCCTCTCCCTTGGATCCATCTGTGTACACAGTAATGCTGTCTTTTGATATTGGTTGTATATATTTATTGGCTGTGTTTTTAATATTTTCTATATAATTTGTTTTCTTAAATATTTCTGCTAGGTGGTACTAGTCCGTGTCTGGTTTCTTGATCTCCCAGGGCGGAATCACTGGCTTGTATTCACAACTGTTATTAATTGATGTAATTAATGTACCCAGATGGACAATTTCCTCCATACACTTCCATCCTGTAGGGTATCTAGTGGTATTCATTGGATTGGCCTTGGTTGTTAGTTGGCATCTGGTAAAAGCTGTATGTGCTGGGTGAGACTTATCTAACATAACTCTGTTCATGTAATTTAGTCTTAACTCCTTTCTCCGTAATTCTAAGGGTAGAATTCCTAAAGCCACCTCTATAGCTCCCATTGATGTTGATCTGATTGCACCTGCTATTGTACATAAAGCCTGATGCTGAATTCTGTCTAATTTAATCTTGTTACTGTGTGCAGCAGAGTCATATATTATACTTCCATAATCTATGTTTCCTCTAATAAAAGATTTATAAAAAGTAAGCATTGTCTTAGTGCTTGCACCCCATCCATTACCTTTCAAATATCTTAATAAGTTAGTCAGTCCTCTGCAAGACTCCACTAGTTTATCTATGTGTTTATTCCAGTTCAACTGTTGGTCCAATATCATTCCTAGATATCGAGTGGTTTGCACTGTATTAATGTTTTGCCCTTGGATATTTATGTCTAATTTTATTTTTTACAACCCTACCTTTACTGAAGATCATTCCCAATGTTTTATTTGTATTCAGCTGAAAACCCCATTTTGTCATCCATTTACATACTTTATTTATTTGCTTCTGTAGATCCTTATATAATTTTGGCAGATGTCTCCCAGTCCTCCATATAGCAACATCATCTGCAAAATGTGACAATTTATTTGTTATATCATTAAATTCCTCACCTAAATCATTTACCATTATTGTAAAAATTGAAGGAGACATTACTGATCCTTGGGGTATTCCATTTTGTTGTTCATACAGTTCTGATCTATCATTGTTTACCTGAACAGTGAAATATCTATTTTGCAGGAAATTCTCTAAATAATTATATATTTTACCGGTTACTCCTATCTTCTTCATTTTAAAGAGAGCACCCTCTCTCCAGCATTCATCATAAGCCCTAGCTATATCTAAAAATACTACCACAGTTTTTTCTTTCTTTTGAAATCCTGATTTTACTTCATGTTCCAATTTAATTATCTGATTCATAGTGCATCTGTTCTTCCTAAATCCTGACTGAGTTTGATTATATAAATTATTCTTTTCCAAATTAAAACTTTAATCTTTTATTTACCATGGTTTCTAATATTTTACCTAGATGGGAAGTTAAAGAAATTGGTCTGTATGAACTGGCATCATGGGCATCTTTTTCTGGTTTTAGTATTGGAATAATTACTGCTGTTTTTCATGTTTTGGGAATTTTTCCTGTACCGGGTATTCCAAATTTGGTTAAAAAGGGATGTTATAATTTCTATGGTACTGTTCCTATAGAGCTCTGGCTGAATACGCGACGGATCCATCCTCTCGTACGTCCATCCGTGCTAGTCTTACGTTTGATGCCAAATTCCGGTAGTCTTAGCCTTGTTGATTCATCACTAGCAGTGTTTTCTATAACCACTAATTGTCTTGTCTTGTGTTTCTCCCTCATCCATATCCAATGTTTCCACTATGGGTGCTCTCGAAGCTAGTCTATCAGCTCTCTCATTGCTGCGCACACCTGGGTGACCAGGACAGTAGATCCACACCAGTTCCTGAAGATTTGAGGCTTCTTTGGATGTTTTCCATTCATGCCGGAGCCATCAGTTTTGGACTTTTCAAAGCATGGACTGAGTATCTGACACAATAACTGCCTTGGTTGATGGAGACCGCTACCTCGGGGCTGCATTCTTAAACTGGAGGTTGTCATATAAGCTCCGCTTTCTTCAGCGACGACCCTGCTATGTAGCCTAGAAGCCACATCCTGATTTCTCACCACGAAGTACAGACCCATCAGTAATACTCAGTTGCCAGTAATGATTAAGACAGCGTTTCTCAACCGGGGTTTCGCGGGAAGCTAGGGTTCAGCGAGAGGTCGCTAGGGGTTCCGCGAGAGATCGTGGTTGAAACAAATAAACATATTTTTTTTTAAGTCTTGTATAAAACTGTGTCTTAGGCTATATTTTTATTCATATTGCTTGGGCTTATGGTTTTTTTTTTTATTAGCTTTACTGTACAACATGTCAATATATGTGTATGTTGTAAATGACATTAATTCAAATTACCGTGAGTTAAAGATATTAATTTTTATGCAAGGGTTTCGTGAGACCTGAAAAATGACTTCAATTGTTCCCGTCAGGGTAAAAAGGTTGAAAAAGGCTGGATTAATTAAAATTGAACACTTTCAAAACGGAAAAGCAGAGCAACGGTTCAGAACAACCAACAGGTCTAGATAATGTAGAAGAAACCATGAACAAACAACAATCAACACAGTTACATGAAAGCTCAACCAGAGAGCAAATTTATATGTAAAAATACAAATACTGTTCTTCTTCATCTTCAAATACTATGCGAGATGGTGTAGGTGATCATGCCCCCACATTTTCCCGTCCCAAGTACTGTTGATCATCTTTAAACTCTCTCTCTCTCTCTCTCTCTCTCTCTCTCTCTCTCTCTCTCTCTCGATGTCTAATGACATGGATCTAACATAGTGTACAAAAGTGAATTGGGAGTATAGTTCAAAGTTGAAACAGATGGCCAATTATCCGCAGGCCTCCAAGTGAATGTCGTTAGGGCCAGGGTCCGATGGAGCCAACACGGGCTCAGTCAACTATTTATTTGCCGCCCCCCCCCCCTCCCCCCGCCCCAAGATAGATAAATGGATGTACAGAACCAAACAGACTGGAAATTCAAGTTAAAAAAAAAGTTATCCCTTATGATTGATTATATATATATATATATATATATATATATATATATATATATATATATATATATATTATATATATATATATATATATATATATATATATATATATATATATATATATATATATATATATATATATATATATATATAAATTATATATATATATATATATAATATATATATATAAGCACGTCACAGCCCTTTGACATACGAAGTGGCGTTAAACAAGGCTGTGTTCTGGCTCCGACCCTCTTCGGGATCTTCTTTGCCTTACTCTTGAAACATGCATTCAAAGATGCAACTGAAGGAATATGCCTTCACACTAGGTCAGATGGCCGTCTGTTTAATCTTTCAAGGCTGAAGGCAAAAACAAAAATCAGAAGGGTCACTATAAGAGACTTGTTGTTCGCTGATGATGCTGCAGTCGTCACTCAAAGCCAACAGGAGCTTCAGAACTTGATGAATCGCTTCACTAAAGCATGCAAGGACTTTGGCCTCACAATAAGTCTAAAGAAAACGAATGTGCTGAGTCAGGATGCGGGTGCTGCACCAGTTATCACTATCGATAACTATGAATTGGCAGTGGTGCACCACTTCACATACCAAGGGTCTACCATCAATGACAAACTCTCACTGGATACAGAAATCGACAGCCGCATTGGCAAAGCTGCAGCTACCTTTGCCATCCTCACATCGCGTGTTTGGGGAAACTCCAAACTCACAATGAAGACCAAAGCTTCGGTATATAATGCCTGCGTCACCAGCACACTCCTATATGGCAGCGAGACCTGGACGACCTATGCTAAGCAAGAAAGAAGGCTCAATACCTTCCATTTACGGTGTCTACGCCGCATCCTCGGCATTTCGTGGAAAGATAAAGTGACAAATGTCGAGGTGTTGTCACGTGCTGGCCTTCAAAGTATGTATACACTGCTTAGACAGCGCAGACTTCGCTGGCTTGGCCATGTTCGCCGCATGGAAGATGGTCGCATCCCAAAAGATATCTTCTACGGACAATTAGCAGATGGCAAGAGAACAGTTGGGCGACCACAGCTGAGGTTCAAAGATGTGTGCAAGAGAGATATGAGGGCACTGGACATGGATCCAGCAACATGGGAGGATGAAGCTGCCGATCGCACTAAGTGGCGATGCTATTTACGGCGCCACCTCAGATTGGGCGAAGAGAGGCTCACACAACAAGCAGAGGAGGGGAGAAAACGTTGAAAGGAGCACCAGGAAAATAAGCAGCTGAGGGCTGTCACCTCATAGGCGCATTCCCATAGTTATGACTGAAGGGGCTATTATTATTATTATTATTATTATTACATCTTTATATACATATATATGTAATTATTAAATAATCTTGCTCATACGTTTGCTTTCATACTTCTAATGATTGAATAAACAATTATTTGTTTAGTTTAAAATAACTCACAACAAATTTAATAGTCAATTAGTTCAACAAGTTAAAATAAGGATTAAATGGGGGTGAAAGGTAAATTAATTTTTTCCTCACAGAGGTTGGATCGGGGCGCTATCAATGTCCATGTTTTGCTGTTGCCTGTGACAAAAAAAAACTTAACTCTAGATGAGTCCTGCAGCTGTGGTTCATCAATTCTGTGATGACGGAAGCCTTCTCCACACTCTCTTCCACTGTAGGCGGTTAAGGTGGATGCTTTTCCCTCACAATAGCGGCGTGAATACCACAAATTGTCTGATGGCTGGTAACCACGAACTTTAGACAAATAGAAAGAAAAAAATGCCTGCTAAGTACATTTGTTCCCCGCAAACTAACAGGCCCATAGTCATGCGCTCCACCCACCAATGTTAACGTCTCAGAAGAATTAAATTCCTGAGCACACAGTGTAACTCAGGGAATATGATGAAAATTCACCAATATCCTTCTGGGTGTTAACTAGGAAATTGCGCATGGAGTGCGTGAATAATAATTTACCTGAATCACAATTAAAAAAGGTACATAAATCTCACAAGATAATATGTTACACCTTAGGCACATGTGATGTAATCATCACTCATTACTACTCCCGTCGGAGTCTGGGGTCGCTCTGCTTTCGGGTTTCCCGCACGACAAGCAAAGTTGCCAATTCCAATGTCTCCTTTTTCTTTCTGGCTTTTAGGAGTCGCTGATATGATTTGTGCGCTGCAGTCTCTCTGTGTGATCTGTGTCTGTGTTTTCATCACACTATATTCTCAGTTCTTAGTGCAAATCACAGATTTCACCTCCGACTAGTGTGCCAATAAAATACATTGTATATTTCAGCGCATCACAGTGAACCAATCCAATCGAATCTCGTTCAGCACTACGTGTTTCGCAATATAAAATTTAATATCCACGCGTGACCTCTTACAGTGATGTCATATCGTTGCATCAGACTTCCGCCAGCATCTTGTGCACAACTCATAAACACTATTTGTGAACTCATTTGATGTCCAGATGCTACCTATCGCCATATATATATATATATATATATATATATATATATATATATATATATATATATATATATATATATATATATATATATATATATATATATATATATATATATATATATATATATATATATATATATATACACATTTCTGCCATCCATAGATCTATCAAACCATCCTTTATGATCTACCGTTGAAGCCTGACCACTGTTCTAATCTGTTCGCAATAACCATAGTAATATATTGCCTGCACATATATATATATAAAAAACATACATACAATATATATTTTACAACATGTAGACACCATTTATACAAATGCCAAGGATTTTTTTACGTTTTTATTAATCTATATTTAATGATCTCTTTTAAAAGAATATGAAATGTCAATCTAAATCTCTAGTTTCAGGCGCTTTGTAGCTCTTTTCTTCTGCTTCGGTGGTGGTGGTTGTAGATTAAAGACATCATTATCGTCTGGGTGATTGTCTATGGAATATTGGTTGATAACAACTGGAGTTGTTGTAGTGGTACAAGCGGGACTGGGGTTGTTACAAGTAATAGGACGAGGAAAAAAAAGCCTGCACTCTTGAGATAAAGAGGAAAATATAAAAATTGATAAATTTTATAGAGGAAGATGGCTAATGAGCGTGGTGTGGTGTGGGTGATTGTGGTTTTGTCTGGTGTTTTATGTGTAGGTATTGATGAGAATATAGGGATGAGAGAAAAAAACCCATGTAAGAGAGAATACAAATGAACACGAAGTGAGACAATTTTTTTTACTTATATAATAAGGGGGGTGTAGAGGTGGTCAGCCGGCGAGATTAGTCTGGTTGACATTGCTGTCGTCCCTCGCGACGATGAATATAATCGACCCCTTTTTTTGGAGGAGCAATGGGTTTATATAAGGAAATATGACGTGATAACAACAATAAAATGGGGGAGCAAAGGCTAATTATTGTCGTTAGTTGGTCGGTGGGGTTTTTAATGGAGAGTGTATTGATGCTGACTGGCGGTGGGTGATGACTCATGGGTGTATTGGCGTGGGAGTAAGACAGTGTATAAGCACGCACATACAGATATATACAACATCTACAGCAAACAGAGGCGTAATAAGTGTTTATATATAAATTTTTATTTAGTAGGGAGGTTTCGACCCCCCTATTTTGGGGGGAGCAATAGGTTTATATAAGGAAATATGACGTGATAAAACGAATAAAATGGGGGAGTGTAGATAATTATTGTCATTAGCTGGTCGGTGGGGTTTTTAATGGAGAGTGCGCGGGTGGGGGAGGTGGGTAGGGATTTTGGCTGGCGGGTGTGACGACTCATGGGTGTGGGTTTGCGTGTAGCTGGCAGCCACGGTGTGGTGTGGTGTTGATTTTGTTTTTGTCTGGTGTTTTGTATGTAGGTATTGATGAGAATATAAGATTGAGAGAAAAAAACCATGTAAGTTGTCGTTAGGTGGTCGGAGGGGTTTTTTAATGGAGAGTCTTCTTCTTCTTTGATCCTTAGCCGCCGACCGTCAAAGCAGTCAGGGACCATCACGCCTAGTGGCGTCTTGTAGGGCAACAACAAATTGATTCCACCTTGCTCAGTCGGTGGCCATCCTCCGTACAGTGCCCCAACTCTGGTTCATTTCTTGCATCTCAGCCTCCACAGTCCTCCGCCAGGCCGCCTTTGGCCGTCCTCTCTCTCGCCTTCCCCCAGGGGTCCACAGCACAGCTGCTCCCGCGATGGCACCGGGGTCCCCCCTGAGGACACGGCCAACCCAGCCCCAGCGCCCGCCAGCTACGATGGTGTGCACGTCTACCCGCCCGCCTCGAGCAAGCAGATCCCGGCCGGCGATGGCACCCGGCCAAAAGACGTGGTGAATTTTCCCCAGCCATGTTGTGTGAAAAGAGGACAACCTCGACATCTCCTTCTCTGCAACTCCCCAGCACCCCGCACCACAGAGAAGCACAGAAAGCACACAGCTCTGACACAATCTTAATTTTCTGCCTTTGCTGTATTGAGAGGACCTCCAGATGTTGTCTATGCCAAAAAGAGGCTGCCCTTGCCCGATTCACCCTGACGTTGATGTCCCCGCCTGCCCCGCCGTCTGGTGCCACCATGCATCCTAGGCATGTGAAGGCCGAGCACCGCTCTATAATGTTCCCGAGAGATCTACACCTCCTCTGTTCTTTCCAAATCCTGCCCGCCCTCTCCCCAGCCTGTTGTCCACCGCCCTTGAAATTCCCTGTAGAATTATCCTGCCTAGTATTCTGCTGGAAACTGAGAGAAGAGCGACTCCTCTCCAATTCTTAGTTTCACTTTCAGCTTTGCTACCACCAAATGGTGATCACCTCCCACATCTGCACCTCTTCCCACCCTCACATCCCGCAATGCATGTCTCCATCTACCGTCAATCACGATGTGGTCCATCCGGTCTCCGTCCCGACCATTCGGTGACTCCCATGTTAACCTGTGAATCTCCTTGTGTGGGAAAAGTGTTCCTCCGATGACCAGGTTGTTAATACTACAGAAACCTATTAATCCATCCCCATCCTCGCCTGCTGCCCCGCCGCCGCACCTCCCCACCATTCCCTCATTATATGTATTGTGTGTACCAACTAAGAAAAAAATACGTCAGCTCTTGTGGGATTTCCCGATCTGAAGAACAAATCTTGAGCCAGGTTGGTCTTTTCAAATTCAATATACGAACAACACCGCAACTCCCTGTCATTTTTTTTTACACAAAAAAAATAGTTGACTCCGACAATGTCACCACGTCACCTCTCACCCCCCCCCCCCCTATATTCTCATCAATACCTACACACAAAACACCAGACAAAACCAAAATCACCCACACCACACTACGCTCATTAGCCATCTTCCTCTATAAAATTTATCAATTTTTTATATTTTCCTCTTTATCTCAAGAGTGCAGGATTTTATCGAGTTTTTGACGTCATTTTTTCCTCACGCCAACACGCACCCATGAGTCATATTCAATAGCCCCTGCGCAATCTCCATTAAAAAACCCCACCTACCACCTAACGACAACTTACATGGTTTTTTTTTCTCTCACCCCTATATTCTCATCAATACCTACACACAAAACACCAGACAAAAACAAAATCAACACCACACCACACCCCGGCTGCCGGCTACACGCCAACCTACACCCATGAGTCGTCACACCCGCCAGCCAAAACCACTTCCCCCCCCCCCCCCCCCCCCGCACTCTCCATTAAAAACAGCACCGACCAGCTAACGACAAAAATTATCTACATTCCCCCATTTTATTGGTTTTATCACGTCATATTTCCTTATATAAACCCATTGCTCCCCCAAAATAGGGGGGTCGAAACCTCCCTACTAAATAAAAATTTATATATAAACACTTATTACGCCTCTGTTTGCTTTAGATGTCGTATATATCTGTAAGTGCGTGCTTATACATTGTCTTACTCCCACGCCAATACACCCCTGAGTCATCACACCCCCCCCCCCCGCCCATCAGCATCAATACACTCTCCATTAAAACCCCACCGACCAACTAACGACAATAATTAGCCTTTCCTCCCCCATTTTATTGGTTTTATCACGTCATATTTTCTTATATAAACCCATTGCTCCTCCAAAAAAGGGGGTCGTTTATATTCATCGTCGCGAGGGATGACATCAATGTCAGTCAGACTAACCTCGCCGGCTGACCACCTCTAGACCCCCTTTATTATATAAATAAAAATATATAAATTTAAAAAAAATTTGTCTCACTTCGTGTTCATTTGTATTCTCTCTTACATGGGTTTTTTTTCTCTCACTCCTATATTCTCATCAATACCTACACACAAAACACCAGACAAAACCACAATCACCCACACCACACCACGCTCATTAGCCATCTTCCTCTATAAAATTTATCAATCTTTATATTTTTCTCTTTATCTCAAGAGTGCAGGCTTTTTTTTTTCCTCGTCCTATTACTTGTAACAACCCCAGTCCCGCTTGTACCACTACAACAACTCCAGTTGTTATCAACCAATATTCCATAGACAATCACCCGGACGATAATGATGTCTTTAATCTACAACCACCACCACCGAAGCAGAAGAAAAGAGCTACAAAGCGCCTGAAACTAGAGATTTAGATTGACATTTCGTATTCTTTTAAAAGAGATCATTAAATATAGATTAATAAAAACGTAAAAAAATCCTTGGCATTTGTATAAATGGTGGCTACATGTTGTAAAATATATATTGTATGTATGTTGTATGTATATATATATATATATATATATATATATATATATATATATATATATATATATATATATATATATATATATATATATATATATATATATATATATATATATATATATATATATATATATACGAGGGGCGTTCAGAAAGTAATGCACCACATCGTTTTTCTCAGGAGCTGTTTATTCAAAATGCATGAAATTTATCCACAATATACATGGATATGTCATGTAAACATCGGTATTATTCAACATAATCAACATCAACTTGTACGGCTTTATGCCAGCGCGAAACAAGTGTATGTATTCCTAGCCCTTACCAGATTTTGTCTTTATCATGTAACCATTTCTTCGCTGCATCAATCACTCCTTCATCATCTTCAAACCTTGTCCCACGGAGCGCATCTTTAAATGGACCAAAGAGATGAAAATCAGAGGGTGCCAAATCGGGACTATAGGGTGGATGGGGTAGTACAGTCCAACCCAATTTGGTGATCGCTTCCCGTGTTGCCAGACTTGTGTGAGGGCGCGCATTGTCGTGAAGGAGAAGCAGGTCTGCTGGATTCTTGTGCGGCCGAACTCTGCGAAAACGTTGATTGAGTTTTTTCAATGTCTTAATGTAAGCTTGCGAATTGATTGTCTCTCCTATTGGCATAACGTCCACAAGAATCACACCTTCAATGTCCCAAAAGACAGTGATAATGACCTTTCCAGCCGAAGGAATTGTCTTGAATTTCTTTCTTCGTGGTGATTGCGGATGATGCCACTCCATTGACTGTTTTTTTGTCTCAGGTTCAAAATGATGTGCCCAGGTTTCGTCACCTGTAACGATCTTAGCCAAAAAGTTCTCTCCATCAGCATTGAAACGCTCCAACAATTCAGAAGAAATTGCTTTCCTTTGCAATGGGTGGTCATTTGTGAGACTTCCAGGAACCCATCTTGCGCAAACCTTAGAAAATCCGAGAGTTTTTATAACTGCATTTGCACTACCAATGCTGACTGACAGCTGTAAGGCCAACTGTTGAGTAGTGATTCACCTATCAGTAAGAATAATGCCCTCAGCGCATTTCAACATTTCTGCGTTGGTGGCTGTGACAGGACGTCCACAGCGGCCGATCAATCAGCTCAGTATCTTCACTTCCTGATTCTTTGATTCTCTGAACCCAGCGACTGACTGTACTCCTGTCGACTGCAAAACTTCCATACACATCATATAGACGCTTGTGAATGTTCCCAACAGTTTCCTTCTCTGCAACGAGAAATTCTATCACAATTCGCTGCTTATAACGCAAGTTGCTAACACGCTCCATTTCAACGGTTTAAGGCAGCCGTAGTATTTGGCCGGTTGCGGTGCAATTTGGTGCACATAATTGGCATATGCCATATTTGAAGTGTGCAAAATTTCATGCTTCTATCTTCATTATTAGCTGAGAAAAACGATGTGGTGCATTACTTTCTGAACGCCCCTCGTGTGTGTATATATATATGTATATATATATATATATATATATATATATATATATATATATATATATATATATATATATATATATATATATATATACATATATATATATTTTTTTTTTTTTTTTTTTTTTTTTTAACCAGCGGCACTAGGGCTTTCAGCCCTTCGGCCCAATGACATGTCATTGCGAGGCTGGGGAACCTGAGGACTTTCCTTCCAACCCGGTCAGGAGCTTCGCTCCTTCCCATCCACAGAGGGTTTATCACAGGAGCCGTTCAGGCTATTCAGTCAAATTTCCGGCCGTAAACATTTCTTCAAACGCCGACGCCCGGGTTTGAACCATGAACACCTGGTCGCCAGTACAAGGCCGAAGCCATTACACCAGCGCGGCTCCCATACATATATATATATATATATATATATATATATATATATATATATATATACATACATATATATATATATACATATATATATATATATATATATATATCTATATATATATATATATATATATATATATATATATATATATATATATATATATATATATATAGTATAAATGTTGTAACACCGGAATAAAGAAACGTAACAACACACTGCTGAGTCATACACAACACTTAAAATAACATCACAATACAACCTATCTACTTATCTCCCCTAACCCCCGCCGCCATTATTGATCTAATATTTTCCCTTATATAAAAGTCACGCGCATCCTCCGTTATCGATCGGTATATTTCCCTATATAAAAGTTACGCGCATCCTCCGGAATGCTAACCGAAATGCGCCTACTATACTACTTATCACTCTTTACCATTCGTCTCAAGAGGAATCTTTGCTGCCCAGCACACTGTTATACAGTTGAGAGCTTATAAACAGTGTAGTGCGGAAATTCATTCCTTGCTCGGTAGGCACATTTACTTAGCAGCAAATTTTTGTGTGGTTTTTCTTTTTTAGCATAATCATAGAAAATCGAGATCCCTTGTTACTTTATTTCATTTTTAATATATATCTTAACGTTTCATTTTTGTGTGTGTGTGAACGAGGGTTTCTGATTTTTTTGTTATTAAGCACGCTACAAATTTAAACTCCACTAAGAGTTCACGCCTAGAAGGGATTTTTGCAAAAGACAGAAGAGGGAGTCGATTGTGTATCATTTGTTGTCAATTTGGTTTTCCATTTGGACATGTGTATAATCAATTCTGAAAGGAGTTTTTGCTATTTCGTTTTGCTACTAGTGCGTATAAGCGCACGTTAATTTTATAACACTTATAGTATATTCCCAATTAGATAAAGTATCTCATGGGAACTTTTATTTATCTATTCGTGTTTTGAATGGCTAATCGTGCTTTGCCTAGCGCATGAGTCTGATTGTGCATGTGTGGCGGGTCAGTTACACCCGCGCGCGCGGAGAGCGATTAACGCATTGCAGGTTTTACCTGCGTTATGGATTTAAGCACTAGGGTCAGTACAGTAAAAGAGAACGGGGGGATTGCGGTGGTGGGTTGTTGATCTTTGTATCGTATGAAAGAAGGAAGGTGCATGTTATGGTCTGGCGAAAGAATGTACCGTGGGATGTGTTTGTAAACAGTAGAGATGGCTGTACAATGGATGTAAATATTTTTTGACTTGTTTGTGTATTTCAGAGCTGGTCAACCTGCTACTGTGCTTTCTTGTCGGGAACTATGCAACCCTCCAGAAATATCCTGGGCATTTATAATAACTAGTCCTTTGAGTTTATCATTTCTGCCCTGCATTACCAACCACCAGTTATATTCAGATCGCACGGCCGGCCAACCGGTCTGTCAGTCACCCAGAAAACTTATGGTCAGTTTGGATTATTTACCTATCGCAAATCGCCAGTGCCTACGGGTGGTTGCCGTTGTCATCCATTTTTCGGGGCAACATTTTCAGATCCATTCAGCCCGTCAGTGTGGAGTATACTGACGTGACCGCCAAGAAGAAGCCAAGGATTTCCAGTTCTCGGCACCTGTGTGTTCCAGTCTTCATTATCCCTTATCAAAGGTGCATACCCCTCGGGTCGTTTCTGCATAACCAGTTTGCCAGCTGTAATTCACTGATTCGCCCTTGGAGTAAATATCTCGATCAGTGAGCGCAAACGCCTCAGCCTTAGTTCAATTTTGATTCGCCTATTTTGTGGTGGCCACCCGCAACAAAAAGTGTTATTCCCTAGGATTTAATTATCTGTTCCAAAGGGAGCTTATCCACAAAGCCTTAGTACTCCAAACCCCATTTAGAGGACCGGACGTTCTCGTTATCGAGAGCTGGGGGCCTAACCCTTTTAATTGGACCATAACATTGTGTCAGGAAATGTAAGGGTGGTTATGGTGTGGAGTGAGGCGATTTGGCGTGTGTGTGATTGAGTGAAGTCGGTTGTAATTTGTTCTTGTGGTGTGTATATGATAAATTTACTAGTCTTACAAAGCTAGTGGAGACAGTATTTTTTTTTTAATTCAATGTTGTGGGTTTTTTCATTTAATAAACATATTTAAATGTGATCTGTGGTCAGAATCTCTTCTCTTCTAACTGCCACTTGATGTTGTGCCGTATGTCCTTACTGTAGTGGATTAGTCTATTTTAACATAAGAGGACAGGTGAGAGATTGACTTCATGAAAGTCAGACGGAGTATGGTGGAGAAGTAGCCTCACTACTCTCCAGAAGTCAGATCTCCCCATAATTTCATTAGTGACTCTATTTTCTCTACTTTCACATTACACATTCATATTCTGTCTAACTCAGACATTCTCTATTTATCCATACTCGCGACAGCCATTGCAGAAAGCAGGTCGTCCAGCGAAGACAAAATTTACAAATATATATATATATATAGGCCGTACTTATCCTATTATCTTTCTCAATGTAGATCATTAGAGAGCGTCTACTGACGGAGTGGTTAGAGCGCTGGTCTCTCGCGGCAAAGGCTCCGGCTCCGATTCGCGGTAATGATTCAGCTCCCAGTCTACTCAGCTGTAAATGAGTACTTGACTGCTCTTGAGTTAGGAAAGGAAAAGGCAGGAAGGAAGGGAACTTGTCACCCCACCTCTAAAATCTCGTATAATAACACTTCACTCCGCTACGACAGTCTCTGCTAGGGACTACCTTTACCTTTTTTAGATCTTTAGAGAGCTCAGTGTTTCTAAAGTAGATCCCTACAGCTCCTGGGTCATCTACCTCTGGGTTAGAAGATAGAAGAACGCATTAACTGATCGGTTTAGAAAAAAGAATGGAAGAATATAAGAGACGAGTACTGTGTATTATTAACGGACATAAGCACTTCAAACATAAGTTAGTTACTCACAAAGGTGAATTGTTATCAGGAATGATCTTCTATCACTGACGACCATAACCATTGGAGCAGGGTTTCTCAACTGGGACTCCGCGATAGATCGCTACGGGTTCCGGGAGAGATCGTGACTGAAAAAAAAATGAACTTTTTAATGTTCATTTTTTATTTAGCTGCCGGGCGATGTTGAGGCTCGCAGTAGTGGGCAGTGACCGAGCAGACCCTTATGGCAGTGTTCGCTCTTGCACATACCATATAGCATCTTGTAGAGTAGAAGACTTTTAGGCTTACTTGGGTAACGTTTTTTGTTTTTTTCTAAATCAACTAGGAAATGAAAGAAAGTAGAAACTAAGGTTTCTTCTACCAACACTGATGACAGGCATTAGAGTTGATATCCTTTGTGAGGAGGGGGAACCATACAAAAAGAGTAGGCTAATATGTTTGCAAAAATAAACAGATAAATATTTTGTTTAAATCATTCTCTACTCAAAAGGGCATTGACAATTATTATTTGACTAGCAATAACCCGTCAAACTTGACGGATTTTTAATTATAGTGTGCTGTTTCCGTTCCCGGATGAGCAGATAGAAGTACATTCTTAGAGCGTTTTTGGTTTCTTTCCATTATCTTATGAGCGTCATTTTTGGTTTCTTTCCATTTTTATATACAGTGGAAACCAAACTGTTAACGGTTGATTCCTCAGCTATGACCGTCATTTGTTACTTTAGATTTTCATTTAAAAGTTCTTTGATGACAACTATTTCGTGTTTCGATTGTTTTCAAAGTAGTGTTTGTCGAGCGCTACTGATTTCGTGAAAGTATTTGTTTTATATAACACCCACACCGCGCAAGTTGCACACCGTGCGTTGCGCACTTTTTTTTCTGGCGCGAGTTACTATTTTGAGTGAGACCGACCGACGTAACATATATCGGTAATTATGTTAGTGTAGATATTAGACAAACATAAAGGTATGTTTTCAGACACTTGTAAGAAATAAAGAAGTAGAACACTTAGACAACAGAAAAACAACAGACGTGAGTGGCTTACCCAGGGTTCGAACCTCGTACCTTCCGTACGACAACACCGCCTAGCTATACAAGCGAATCACACTATCCTCCCAGGAGCCGCGCTAGCGTAGTGGTTACAACACCGCTCTGGCGACCGGGTGATTCAGGATCAAACCCGGGCGACGGCATTTGAGGATTTTTCGGAGACCGGGATTTGGACTGGATTAACTCGAGACCTGGCGAGGACATTTGAAGGAGTGTCGTCGACCAGGGACTGGCGGCTCCTGAGCCGACCCAGCTCTAATGGGTACCTCCGAAAACGGCGAGTATCTGCCTGAATGGCGAGGGACATTTGTCTCTGTACAAGAAAATAGGATACTCACGTAAAAATCAATGTCAGGTTAGACATTAAAAATAACCTAAGATTTCGCCTCGAGTATTAGCGGGCGTACGAAAAAAAAAAACCACTATCCTCCCGGGTTTATACAATACCAGAAACCTACCCTCTGTTCTATACTACTGTCCTTAAGTCTTCTATTATTTACTGGACACAGTATCAAGGTCTTTGTCTTGTGTGGACTGACATATACTGCAGAATAGAGAAACAACAGAAGTGATTGCGTCATTAATAGGCTGAGGTGCCCATTGTAAACTTCCGGTGTTGTCTTGTGTTTCGCACTGATGACCGATCAGTAAATCATCTTTTTTTGGGGGATGCCTAGCTGGCCGGGAGGATAGTGTGATTCGCTTGTATAGCTAGGCGGTGTTGTCGTACGGAAGGTACGGGGTTCGAACCCTGGGTAAGCCACTCACATCTGTTGTTTTTCTGTTGTCTAAGTGTTCTACTTCTTTATTTCTTACTAGTGCCTGAAAACATACCTTTATGTTTGTCTAATATTAATTTACTGTTTACAGGCCTCGGGTTTCTCTTCCTTATGTGTTATTAATGTTTATACAATACCACAAACCTACCCTCTGTTCTATACTACTGTCCTTAAGTCTTCTATCATTTACTGGACACAATATCAAGGTATTTGTCTTGTGTGGACTGACATATACTGCAGAATAGAGGAACAACAGAAGTGATTGCGTCATTAATAAGCTGAGGTGCCAATTGTAAACTTCCGGTGTTGTCTTGTGTTTCGCACTGATGACCGGTCAGTAAAGCATCTTTTTTTGGGGATGCCTAGCTGGCCGGGAGGATAGTGTGATTCGCTTGTATAGCTAGGCGGTGTTGTCGTACGGAAGGTACGGGGTTCGAACCCTGGGTAAGCCACTCACATCTGTTGTTTTTCTGTTGTCTAAGTGTTCTACTTCTTTATTTCTTACGAGTGCCTGAAAACATACCTTTATGTTTGTCTAATATTAATTTAGTGTAGATATAGCACGTTTCACTAGCTTTGCCCTCAAACAAATGTAATTATCTGATTAACCGTCCTACGTATTAATGCCATTTTTTGCACACGATGTTATATTGGGTTAGACCCAACAAATATATACTTTATGTCCGTGCATCTTGTCTAGTTCCCATAAACGAATGAAATCCTTTGATCTTTGTCGGCATACTAATTATTGTGTATCGAGAAAAGAAATTTTACCACTTCAGTCACAGATTCTGTGAATTGATTAGGCATAGGCGTGTCTACTATCACAATAATGTGGCCATCACGTTTGCATATGAATACCTGTTGAAGATGATTTCTTAAATGATCTGCATGCGAGATACTCGTGACATTGTTTGTCATTGACATTTAGTGCGCTACCAAACTGGACCTTCATTGATCTAATTATTTCAATAGGTATCACCACTTTGCGGTTCATAAATATCATAATGGAACGTTGCTCCTCTACTGTGCTTGTAAATAACGGTAAGGTCATCTTTAAAGAAATTAAACTTCATCCGAATCATAATCAGATGTCTCTGAGAAATTGATAATCAATCTCGGCTGAATGAAGGACAAACTATCATTCGTCCAATATTCCTCTGCCTCTTGTAACACATGGTTCTCATATTTCTTCCAATAATCCCTGGCTATATTGGAGATGGCGGCTTTTGTAAGTATTTCAACATCTTTTAATTTGAAAGTTCTATTTTCTGTTGCTACCTGTTCCTTAATTTTAGCCCAGACTAATTCTATTATGTTTTAGTGAGAATGGTAAGGAGGCAATCTTAAACATCTGTGACCATGTTCATGGATTGCCTTGTCTATGTGAAATATCTTTGTATGCTGTGTCTTTTTTTACAATTCCAAGTAATTCAGGCTTCAGTGACATTTCGTTGAATGGAATGTTGTTTTTGGTCAGCCAAATTTGTATTACATCTTTAGTACTTGGTGAGTTAGGAACTTTATCTTCTGGTGCCACAACGTTGTGATATGAAGCATTGTCCATTATCAAACACGACGGTCTATCCAATGAAGGAAGTACATGATTCACAATCCAATCTTGAAATATCTTGCCATTCATCTCTGTATGATAATCCCTATTATCTGTGGATTTTGAAACAAATATGAGTTCAGTATTATTTAAAAGCCCATGATGGCTGCTTCCTGCATGTGCAATTATTAGGCGCTGTCCTTTGCTACTTGGTACTAGTCTCTTAGTTGTCCCATCAGATGATTGCCATTCTCGTTCATTACTGGGGTGCGCATTGATCCAAGTTTCATCTAAATACACAAAATCATAACAATCTCTTCTCATTTCTCTGACCTAGCGTAAATATTTGCTTCTCATTGCAACTATATGAGGCTTCTCACAAATAAGGTTTCTACCACCAACATATTTTCTAAAAGTGAATCCCAAACTCCTAATAGTCCTCCATAGCGTAGATTTGGAAATATCAATGTCATTATTCTTTCTTAACCAAATTTTCAATTTCCTTAAAGTCACTGCCTCATTATTGTGAAACATATTGCAAATTTCTCTGCGGATCAATTCTCTGTCAAAATTATCCACCACTCTTGGCCTAATTTTCGTGTGTAAAACACTGGAATTAGAAATTTCAGATGTCGCTATCGTTTGCTTATCCCCAAGGCATGAATAGTCCTCTTTTGTGGGTTTGAAATAGAATGATATAGTTTTCCTCGAGTACAGTAGCTTCATTTCAGAAATACTTAAAAATCCTATTTGTGATTTGCTGTAATTTCATAAAATGTACTCGCAGACTCATTTTTCCTACTTAACCATACAATACGTTTTGTAGACACTCCACTGATTGACAATGTGTACGTAACACCGGATATAAACTTTTATGTTCAAGAAGTGCTATTTCACGCTAAAATCATGCCAATTGTTTGATAAACCAATCGTGTGCAAATGAGGTCGTATAATTTACTGTAGACATTTCAATATGTGTGTGTGTGTGTGATGTGTGTTGGCAAGTAGGATTTTGATATTATATCGCAAAGAAACAAAAATTGAAACCAATGGCCGCATTTTAATGAAAAATTTAATTCATAGGGTCTATACCATTTCAAATTCACACACAAAATTTCACTTATATGCGATATATATTGTCTGAGATATAGCATTTTGAAGTTTGGCAAAGCTAGTGAAACGTGCTATAGATAGATAGATTATTAATATTTAAAACTTAGTGATCACGCTATCGTGACGTGAGCTGTAGGTATAACAATTTTATGCAGGAGTTTCTGAGACCTGAAAATTACTTCAAGGGTTCCTCCATGATAAAAAAGTTGAGAAAGGCTGCATTAGAGTAATTGTTTTGCTCCTTCTGCAGCCCTTTATGTTGTTTCATTCTAAAAAATTGAAACTTTTCAAAGTGGAGCAGTAAAAAAGACAAGAGATCAGGCTCGTTTCTACATAATCATTTTTTGGTACTTGTGCGTTTATTCACCGGTTAAATCAAATTCTGGAAATGTATTACCAAAACTGAGAACCGTACTTTTTCTTGACCGAAAAATGTTGATTTCACATTGTGATTTGGGAGGCAAGTTAAAAAAAAAAGCGTGTCTCTTGCATTCATAGTTGAGACGCTTACAACAGACCCGCCCTCAACCCCCCCCCCCCCCCCCCCCTCAACCTCCCCCCCCCCGTATTTTTTTTAAAGTTTATAAACCAATAGAACGGAATTGAATCCGTTCTACAAGTTAACGGTACACCGGAAACAAGGGAAATCGCTGCCATTGCCTTCTCTACCTCAAGATCAGAGTGAGGTACCCATTTACAGCTGGTTTGACTGATGCGTGACACCTGTTCCCTTCCTCGCTGCCGTTGCCTTCTCTAACTCAGGATCAGAGTCAGGTACCCACAGTATACTGCTTGACATTGCAGAATTTTGGCCTCCTCTGTAAATTATGCAGCTACGAACGAACATGTGTATGTCCTGATATGTGCCAAGCTTCAGCGATCTTTGGTAATCTGTTCCCCTCACGGTCCTTTTCATGGCCCACAAAACTGCACCTACCACGGTCCTATTCAGGGCCCACAAAAATTTACCCACCACGGTTTTTTTTACAGGGCCCACAAAACTGGACCACGGTCCTGTTTAGGGCCCCCAAAACCAACAAAACTGTACCCTGGCAAGAAAGCCTTTATTTGTTTTCACCGCTGGGTGTGGAGGGCTGGGTGGGGAGTTGGTCCCCTCCCTCACTATACACTGATCCTTGTCAAATATTTACCTAATCAGAGCCGGATTAACGTAGTAGCAAAAGTAGCATATGCTACGAGCCCCTTTCTTTTAGGGCCCCGCGCCAATAAATATGTACATCATTTTTTGGTCATCTTCTAATACGAGCGTTGAACCAATGATCTTGTGATGTATGCCATCTTTAGCGCCTTTTCATTTGATGTCACGAAATTGTTTGAGAAATAGCATAACATGGTGACTTAGTGTGACTCTTTATTACTTTGATCTTAACTGTTTGCGTACAGAAGCAGTCATTTTCGAGAGATGGGGCCTACCTAGCTATAAATGGGTACTTAACTTTGAGTTAGGGAAGGAAAAGACAGTGAGGAAGGAAACTGGTCTCCCCACCTCGCGATGCTGGACCTAGTATGGTGAAGTCTCTAACATTCCATAACCAGCTGTAAATGGGTACCTGACTCTGATCCTGAGTTAAAGAAGGCAACGGCAGCGAGGAAGGGAACAGGTGTCACGCATCAGTCAAACCAGCTGTAAATGGGTACCTCACTCTGATCTTGAGGTAGAGAAGGCAACGGCAGCGATTTCCCTTGTTTCCGGTGTACCGTTAACTTGTAGAACTGATTCAATTCCGTTCTATTGGTTTATCCAAAGCCGCGCCAAAAACTTTAAGGGGAAAAAAAAAATTGAATAAAAGAAAAAAAAAAATACGGGCTCCAAAGCCGCGCCAAAAACACATAATTTAAGGGGAAAAAAAAATTGAATAAAAGAAAAAAAAAATTCTACGAAACTAGGAAAGTCATTAATAATGGGGGAGAGTTCAGAACAATTTTATGAACTAATTCTGCATCGAGTGCAGCTCGTAAAATGCGATATTTACATTAGCTGCACCTGACTAAATAGACAAACATTCTATAGTGATGTCACATAACAACTCAACGTTAACATTCGTGCTCCGGTAACTGCGATCCCTGAACAATACAAGTACTCAGTTTACATAAACGAAACAGTCTGAAGGCCATTGTTCTTTAAATTAGCCTTTTGCATAGTCATCAGCGGCGTGTCTATACAGCATTTTCATATATATATATATATATATATATATATATATATATATATATATATATATATATATATATATATATATATATATATATATATATATATATATATATATATATATATATATATATATATACGAGGGGCATTCAGAAAGTAATGCACCACATCGTTTTTCTCAGCTAATAATGAAGATAGAAGCATGAAATTCTGCACACTTCAAATATGGCATGTGCCAATTGTGTGCACCAAATTGCACCGCAACCGGCCAAATACTACGGCTGCCCTAAACCGTTGAAATGGAGCGTGTTAGCAACTTGCGTTATAAGCAGCGAATTGTGATAGAATTTCTCGTTGCAGAGAAGGAAACTGTTGTGAACATTCACAAGCGTCTATGTGATGTGTATGGAAGTTTTGCAGTCGACAGGAGTACAGTCAGTCGCTGGGTTCAGAGAATCAAAGAATCAGGAAGTGGAGATACGGAGCTGCTTGATCGGCCGCGCTGTGGACGTCCTGCCACAGCCACCAACGCAGAAATGTTGAAATGCGCTGAGGGCATTATTCTTACTGGTAGGTGAATCACTACTCAACAATTGATCTTACAGCTGTCAGTCAGCATTGGTAGTGCAAATGCAGTTATAAAAACTCTCGGATTTTCTAAGGTTTGCGCAAGATGGGTTCCTCGAAGTCTCACAAATGACCACCAATTTCAAAGGAAAGCAATTTCTTCTGAATTGTTGGAGCGTTTCAATGCTGATGGAGAGAACTTTTTGGCTAAGATCGTTACAGGTGACGAAACCAATAAGATGATTTGCTGGGGAGGTTATGATGGTATCCTAACAAAGAATGAAATAAGTGTATGCAGTAACCGTGCGAGGTCAAGCAAATGTAGGTCCCTGATTCTATAAATGATGATGATGAATTGTGTACAGGGAACCTAACGCTACCTCCCTAGATCTCTCACGGTCTCTCTGTTGGCTCTAGTGTAGGGTGTATGATGTACCTATTGTCTAGGGGAGAAATGAGATGATAGTACACAACACACAAACACTTTACTTTTTTATGAGAAAGTTAATAAAACAGGTGTTAAGTTTTCTTTTGAACTGAATGTTTACAATTTAATCTGCCTGTCCAATCATATCTTTTGGACAGGTCTTGAAAATAAGGACAAGATAGTTTACAGAAAAGAGGTAATAAAACAACTGGACTTTCTGTCCACACAAATAAAGTCAAGATATATTTTTCACTGAAGAACAGTTCACAGCTACTACTGTAATCCTATAAAGGGAGAGTCACTGTGTATGAGGGGCTGTTGTGTCATCATACCCCTTGAAATTCCTGAATATCATTGGGAAACTCAGTGAATGTTACTTTTTTACAAAAAGTGTCAGATGTACCCAGATGTATGGCACATCACCTGGGGTTATTTATAAGGAAATTCTCTCCTGAAGATGCAGACTCTTTCACTCGTTCAAGCTCCTCCGTGTTCTTATAATAGTAGAAATGACTGGATGGAGGCTTGAGGGCTGTATTCACTTTCAGCTGGCTTCCTGCCACCAGTCGGTAACAGGGAATAAAACGCTGGAACAAAAGGATACCCTAGCTTTACATCTACTCACTGAGATTATTTAATATTTTCCTACCAGGATATGGGGTCAGCCTTGCGTGCCGTACATGTGCACAAGCCCCTAACTTTGTTTGACTCCCTCCTTGCTGTGACCACACCTCAGGTCCCTATGGCAGATACGCCACTGTACCTTTACATCTTTTTTCCTCAATACAATAATGTGGGGTAACCACATTTCCGTTGGTATGATTTTCTCTTTTCTTTTTATATTATAAATGCTTCAGGCATGTAAATAGTGTTCATAGAACACAGAGGCTTACTACTATAATACTTTAATAATATAACAGCATAATCATGACAACATACATCAATTAGATACATTTTAAGATGAGGACTCAACAATGTCTACTACCGACATGTTCTTCATTTTTCCTCAATATCAATACCCAATTTTGTTTGCTGTGGAATTAAACATAACAATTCATACATCGTCCTTACCACAATTTCAAGAAATATAAACAAATGATGCTGACTTGCAAAGCAATGGCCGCAGTTTCACTCTGCACTGGTCTCAGGCTGGGAAATATTTATTTTACTTTAAATTTACCACAGCTGAATCTCAGCAAAATGTTTAATGTAAGTTATTTTTGACAACTGGCAATTGAATAAGGAAAACCCCTTGCTAATATTGGGTACCACTAGCCAATCAGAAGCTGGCGACTACCAGATTTCAAAATGCAGTTTTTGAAAAACAAAAAAAACAATTCCAAACTACACCGCGTCTGCTATTTAATTGGCTAGCCTATGTTAGTTGCCATTACAACAAAAATGTTTCGTTGATAACCAAATTACTATCGCCCCCCCCCCCCCGCCCACCCTATACTCTCTGTACTCAAGCGAATTTGAATATTCACCTCAATGCCTCTTTCTACGCGATCGTCCCTTTAACGTTATGAAAAATTCAAGTAAGGTTGACTGTCTGTCTGGTCTACCGTCTTGGACATTTTATTTTTCCTTCATAACTTCACTAATACTGGGGCTATCATATTATTTAAAACATATTCTTGCTTAGGGGAGTCTCAGCTATCTTATCATATAAGTTTTATGTTCAGTTTCCTATTAATAAAGATTTTCATTTTTGTCACTGTTCGTTCGTCAAATAATATTTTACACAAGACCACCATTTCCTCCTTTCTCCTCTCCCGCTTAGCCTATGGGATTCAAATACTACTTGTTTTAGTGACGCCAGTAATTCTACAACGAGTGGGGACAAACTGTCTGTGTGTTTGCCTCCGATGGCGTTTGCCGCCGCGTGTAGATACGCATGGCAGAGTGTGGCAGGCAAATCGGGTGTTAGACGTGGCGGGTTAAACAAGTTGGGTTTTATGATTTGAATTTTATCGTGTTTCACTACCAAATTGTAAGACTTACTACTGATTAACCTGTTAAAAACAAAATATTACGTTAATTCAGATAGTATTGTGCGGCGCTCTTCCGCCAATTAATTAATTTTATCGGTTAGGCGGCCGTGTATGCAGCAGATCTTACAAGTTTAAACATCGGTAGTACGTTGGCGAAACCGAAACTGCAGCGCGTTGTATATTATATATGCTATAGGCTTTTCGCACTGCACAAAAGGCAGTGGCGGGCGTGTGAGAGCAATTCCGTCAGACACAATCGGGCTGGTTTTATTTATTGTTGTTTTTATGACTAAAATCCATAGAAATGAGTAATTATCCTCGCAGATTTTACCACACACCTCCCCTCTTAAACATGCATCACTATGCAGGTTATTATCTGCGAGATAACTTAGCTCAATGAAGTCTTATGCGTTTCTCTGATTTTCATCACATGGATGTCTGCTTAAAAAGTCGGCACCCACATTCGTCGGACCCGGGATATAATCTATCCGGAATGAGTATGGCTGCAGTAATAAAGACCATCTCAATAATCTGGAATTTTCATGCTTCGCTTGTGACAGGAACACAAGAGGTGAATGATCCGTTTGGACCACAAATGTCCGCCATATAAATAAATCTGAAATTTCTTTATAGACCATATCAAAGCGAGACATTCCTTTTCACTTGTTGAATAATTTTTTTCCGCCTTGTTCAACTTGCGGCTAGCATAAGCGACTGGTTTCAATTCCCCATCTGGTGAGGAAGACCTTTGCAACAATGTAGCACCTAGGCCCACATTGCTTGCGTCACTTCTCACAATAAATTCTTGAGTTAAGTCAGGCAATTGCAATACTGGCCTGCTTGTAAGTTTTTCCTTCAACTCTTGGTAAACTAATTCGCACTGAGCAGACCAAATTATTTTATCAGGTTGACCTTTACGAGTTAAATCTGTCAGCGGAGCACATATAGAGTTAAAATTTTTAATGTACTTTTGGTAAAAACCACACAACGACACGAAAGATCGCACGTCTTTCTTTGTTTGGGGTCGAGGAGCTTTTTTCAATTTTTCCAGATTCTTGGGATCAGGGGTCATGCTACCCTGATGCACAGTATGTCCCAAGAATTCCAACTCTTTACAACCTATACAACATTTTGTTGGCCTGGCGGTTAAGTTAGCCTCTCTGAGTCTATCTAACAGCATATTCAAAGAGGTAACGTGTTCCTCAAATGTTTCCGTAGCAATGAGGATATCGTCCATAAAATTCGAAATACATGGATTTTTCAGGGGATCCAGCAGTTTTCGCATCATCCTTGAAAACACACTCGGAGCATTTTTCAACCCAAACGGCAACATGTTGAACTCATAATGACCTTCCGAGGTGCTAAATGCTAAATAAGGTCGAACCTCAGGCTTTACTGGAATTTGGTAATAGCCCTTGCTAAGATCCACCTTAGAAAAAATATTTTGCCTTGTTCAGCCTGGCAAATAGTTGAGTAGTATCAGGTAATGGATCCACCTGACCTTCTGTGACAGCATTCAGTTTCCTGTAATCTATACACAGTCTATGTTCTCCTGATGGTTTCCGCAACAGAACCACGCAGGAAGGAACTATAAGGAGACTCACTATGAGAAATAATCCCTTCTTGTAACAAATAATCTATCTCCTCTTTTAAAGCTTTCTCCTTAGCGAATGGAATAGAATAGGGCCTCATACAGATAGGTGTTTGGTCTAGTAGTTTCATATCATATTCCAACAAATGGGTGTTACCCGGTTTATCTGTCAACACATCTGTATGTTTCTCAAGGATCTGTCGAACCTTCTCCTTCTGCCCTTTTGTCAAGTGATTGCTGATTTTCACCTGCTCAAACGTTTCACTGGTTTTCAGTGGATATTCAAATGAGGAGAGAGGGTCATTTTTCATTTCGGTTGCAATAGACAAGGCCAATAAGTGTGTCCCTTCCTGGATTTGTCTGTCCAGATATTTCTTCAACAGGTTCACATGATAGACTTTTTCCTTTCCCTTTTTGTCTATCTTATAATTGGTTCTGGATACCTTTTCCAAAACTGTGTATGGTCCTTGCCATCCGATCTGAAGTTTATTATTGCTGCTGGGCAATAGAAGAAGTACCTTCTCCCCCCACAGCAAGTTCCCTATCCTTCGCTTTTCGATTATAATAAGCAGCATGCTTTTTCCTGGCTTGTCTCAAATTTTCATTTGCCAGTTTCCAACCGGTTTGTAAACGATTGGTCAGTTCGTTCACGTATTGATAAGATGAGGTAACAGTCTCCTCTGCCTTCTCATCAGTCCAGGTCCTTAACAAAGCTTCTAACGGACCTTTTATTGGCCTACCAAATAACAGTGTTGCGGGGGCCATTCCGGTGGAATTATGTGGTACTTCCCGGTACGCAAACAGGGCGGCGGGCAAGTAGTGGTCCCACGTGTCAGGTTTCTCATGTGCCAGCTTTCTCAGGATAGAAATGAGAGTCCCATTGAACCTCTCTACCTGGCCGTTCCCTTGGGGATGGTACGGGCTACAATGAAAGTGCTTGGCTTGAAACAACCTGAAACCTGAACACCTCTTCAGTTAGTTTCCCCTTGAACTGAGAGCCATTATCTGTCAAGATTTGATGCGGGAAACCTAACCTTGTGAATATCGTAAGTAATGCCTCTGCCACATGTTTCGAATCGATTGATGACAGGGCTACCGCCTCTCCCCACATAGAACAAGTGTCTACCAGAGTAAGGATGTAACTGTTCCTCCTCTTGGTCCGAGTGAGAGGTCCCACAATATCCACAGCAACTCTCTCAAAAGGGGTTCCCACTATGGGCATTTCCCCAAGAGTTGCGGGAGCAGTCCAATGCTTTGGAGCTACTCTCTGGCATTCGGGGCAGGAGTGTACGTATCTCTTTATGTCTTCCGTTATCCCTGGCCAGAAATAATGACAAGCTATACGCTGTCCTGTTGCACTAATCCCCATGTGACCACTGAAGGGGATAGCATGACCTAACTCCATCACTTTTTCTCTATATGATTTAGGAAGGACCAGCTGACCATGACCAGCTGCACCAGTGCCGGCCTTCCTGTATAGCAATTTATTCTTCATATAGAATTCTCCTTTATTTGGAGGAGTATGGCTCTTTGGGAGTTTCTTATAGCACAGCTTCAGTGACTTATCTTCAGCCTGTGCCTTTCTCATCTCTTCGGGATGAGTATTTATAGGTTCATCTTCTTCCTTTCTGGATTGTGATCGGGTCTGGACTGCTGCCAAGACCACAGGTCTCGTTGGATTTCCCAAGTAGACATAACGACACCCCAATATCAGAGGGTAGATGGGTGCGTCTATCACTGCTGCTCTGATTATCCCTTCCACATAGCGAGTCTTCACTTGTATCCTGGCAATGGGAAGTTTCATGAGGGGTAGGTCCTTGGTCGCCCCTTGTATCTCCACTGTTTCTGTGGTATACTGATCTGGGTTCACCAAGTGCGAGCTCACCACAGCCTCAAAATCCAAACCTGTATCATAGAGGCACCTTATGGTGACATCATTGCATACAACATCCTCGCAAACTGGGGGGTGATAAGGTTCCTGCTGTTCAGCAGGTTTGTCCTTTCCCTCCTGTTTTCCCCTTTTCATAGCAGCAAATCCAGCAGGTTTACTTTTACAATACTTAATGTCATGTCCCTCCTTCTTACAATAAGTACAATACCATCTACTTTGATGATGAGGTTTTCTTTCCTCATTCCTTCTGTCCTTGAATTGTGCGGTTTTATTTTTATAATCATTTCGAGGCCTATCGAAGTTCTGCTTACCTCTGTTATCAAATTTATTATGGGTTTGAGGAGCCTTAAACTGATCTACTGGTTTCTTTTTAATACCAGCTACCTCTGCCTGGGCTGCATGATACCTTTCAGCGACATTTATTATTTCCTCCAGTCTCTCCGCACCCTGTTCCATGAGAAACTTTCTCATGTCTGGAGCCATGGACTCTCTCATCTGCTCAATGAGTATCATCTCTTTGAGATCTTGGGTTTTCCCCAAAGAAGCCCATTTCTCCATATACGTTTCCAACCGGGCGGAGAACTGGTGATAGGTCTCACCCGACAGTAGCCTGGCATTCCTAAATTTCTTTCTATAAAATTCTCCGTTCTTTTCGTATCTTAACAGAAGAGCTTGCTTCAACATGTCATAGTTGTCCTGGTCACCCCTACTCATTTTAGAAAAAACTTCGTAAGCTGTACCGCGAAGTCCTTGAGACAACTTTACTCCCCATTTTTCTCTTTCCAACCCATAAGTAGTGGCTAATATTTCGTATCTGCTTAGATACGACTCAATATCATCATCTTTTTCTATAAAATAATCTAAGTGGAACCCCATGGCTGATGACGAGGCCCCCTGGCTTGCAGCGGAGTCGGAAGTGGAAGGGCTAGTTCCATTTTCCGGAGCATGGCCTTGTAGCTCTAGCTCCCTTAGTCGTAACTCATGTTCCCTCTGTAACCGTTTATCTTCCCTTTCCGCCTCCAATCTTCTTTCTTCTTTCTCTCGTTCCGCCTCCCTGTGTAGACGTTTTTCCTCCTTCTCAGCCTCGAGTTCAAGTTTCTTTGCCTCCTTCTCAGCCTCAAGTTTCTTCTCCTCCAACTGCAGCCTCTTTATCTCAGCCTCTCGATCAGCCTCTAATTTCTTAGTCTCCCTAGCATCTTCTAACTGCACTCTCCTTTCCTCAGCTAACCTATGTTCTTCCCTAGTAATAAATTTGTCACATTCTGAGGTGACATAATCAACCAAAATTTGTCCCTCCATATTCATATCTCTCGCCGCTTGCACAGCTGCAGAGCGAAACTTGGCCAGATCTGCCATCCTGAAAAAATGTACCAACAAAGTTTCTAAATATAACTAATTATAAATTTATTTAATTAAATCTGGGTTTCTGACACTTTCTTGACTTCCCAAAATCTTGGGCAAATATATTATATGGGGATTTCCTGGGAAAATTAGACTGTCCCCAATTTATGTAGAAAGTTCAATCCCGGACGAGCCCCCAATTTATGTAGCAAATAAGATGATTTGCTGGGGAGGTTATGATGGTATCCTAACAAAGAATGAAATAAGTGTATGCAGTAACCGTGCGAGGTCAAGCAAATGTAGGTCCCTGATTCTATAAATGATGATGATGAATTGTGTACAGGGAACCTAACGCTACCTCCCTAGATCTCTCACGGTCTCTCTGTTGGCTCTAGTGTAGGGTGTATGATGTACCTATTGTCTAGGGGAGAAATGAGATGATAGTACACAACACACAAACACTTTACTTTTTTATGAGAAAGTTAATAAAACAGGTGTTAAGTTTTCTTTTGAACTGAATGTTTACAATTTAATCTGCCTGTCCAATCATATCTTTTGGACAGGTCTTGAAAATAAGGACAAGATAGTTTACAGAAAAGAGGGTAATAAAACAACTGGACTTTCTGTCCACACAAATAAAGTCAAGATATATTTTTCACTGAAAGAACAGTTCACAGCTACAACTGTAATCCTATAAAGGGAGAGTCACTGTGTATGAGGGGCTGTTGTGTCATCATACCCCTTGAAATTCCTGAATATCATTGGGAAACTCAGTGAATGTTACTTTTTTACAAAAAGTGTCAGATGTACCCAGATGTATGGCACATCACCTGGGGTTATTTATAAGGAAATTCTCTCCTGAAGATGCAGACTCTTTCACTCGTTCAAGCTCCTCCGTGTTCTTATAATAGTAGAAATGACTGGATGGAGGCTTGAGGGCTGTATTCACTTTCAGCTGGCTTCCTGCCACCAGTCGGTAACAGGGAATAAAACGCTGGAACAAAAGGATACCCTAGCTTTACATCTACTCACTGAGATTATTTAATATTTTCCTACCAGGATATGGGGTCAGCCTTGCGTGCCGTACATGTGCACAAGCCCCTAACTTTGTTTGACTCCCTCCTTGCTGTGACCACACCTCAGGTCCCTATGGCAGATACGCCACTGTACCTTTACATCTTTTTTCCTCAATACAATAATGTGGGGTAACCACATTTCCGTTGGTATGATTTTCTCTTTTCTTTTTATATTATAAATGCTTCAGGCATGTAAATAGTGTTCATAGAACACAGAGGCTTACTACTATAATACTTTAATAATATAACAGCATAATCATGACAACATACATCAATTAGATACATTTTAAGATGAGGACTCAACAATGTCTACTACCGACATGTTCTTCATTTTTCCTCAATATCCATACCCAATTTTGTTTGCTGTGGAATTAAACATAACAATTCATACATCGTCCTTACCACAATTTCAAGAAATATAAACAATGATGCTGACTTGCAAAGCAATGGCCGCAGTTTCACTCTGCACTGGTCTCAGGCTGGGAAATATTTATTTTACTTTAAATTTACCACAGCTGAATCTCAGCAAAATGTTTAATGTAAGTTATTTTTGACAACTGGCAATTGAATAAGGAAAACCCCTTGCTAATATTGGGTACCACTAGCCAATCAGAAGCTGGCGACTACCAGATTTCAAAATGCAGTTTTGAAAAACAAAAAAACAATTCCAAACTACACCGCGTCTGCTATTTAATTGGCTAGCCTATGTTAGTTGCCATTACAACAAAAATGTTTCGTTGATAACCAAATTACTATCGCCCCCCCCACCCCCCCCCCCTTCTCACCCTATACTCTCTGTACTCAAGCGAATTTGAATATTCACCTCAATGCCTCTTTCTACGCGATCGTCCCTTTAACGTTATGAAAAATTCAAGTAAGGTTGACTGTCTGTCTGGTCTACCGTCTTGGACATTTTATTTTTCCTTCATAACTTCACTAATACTGGGGCTATCATATTATTTAAAACATATTCTTGCTTAGGGGAGTCTCAGCTATCTTATCATATAAGTTTTATGTTCAGTTTCCTATTAATAAAGATTTTCATTTTTGTCACTGTTCGTTCGTCAAATAATATTTTACACAAGACCACCATTTCCTCCTTTCTCCTCTCCCGCTTAGCCTATGGGATTCAAATACTACTTGTTTTAGTGACGCCAGTAATTCTACAACGAGTGGGGACAAACTGTCTGTGTGTTTGCCTCCGATGGCGTTTGCCGCCGCGTGTAGATACGCATGGCAGAGTGTGGCAGGCAAATCGTTTGTTAGACGTGGCGGGTTAACAAGTTGGGTTTTATGATTTGAATTTTATCGTGTTTCACTACCAAATTGTAAGACTTACTACTGATTAACCTGTTAAAAACAAAATATTACGTTAATTCAGATAGTATTGTGCGGCGCTCTTCCGCCAATTAATTAATTTTATCGGTTAGGCGGCCGTGTATGCAGCAGATCTTACAAGTTTAAACATCGGTAGTACGTTGGCGAAACCGAAACTGCAGCGCGTTGTATATTATATATGCTATAGGCTTTTCGCACTGCACAAAAGGCAGTGGCGGGCGTGTGAGAGCAATTCCGTCAGACACAATCGGGCTGGTTTTATTTATTGTTGTTTTTATGACTAAAATCCATAGAAATGAGTAATTATCCTCGCAGATTTTACCACAAGGAGAGACAATCAATTCGCAAGCTTACATTAAGACATTGAAAAAACTCAATCAACGTTTTCACAGAGTTCGGCCGCACAAGAATCCAGCAGATCTGCTTCTCCTTCATGACAATGCGCGACCTCACACAAGTCTGGCAACACGGGAAGCAATCACCAAATTGGGTTGGACTGTACTACCCCATCCACCCTATAGTCCAGATTTGGCACCCACTGATTTTCATCTATTTGGTCCACTTAAAGACGCACTCCGTGGGACAAGGTTTGAAGATGATGAAGGAGTGATTCATGCAGCGAAGAAATGGCTACATGATCAAGACAAAATCTGGTACGGGCTATGAATACATGCACTTGTTTCGCGCTGGCATAAAGCCGTACAAGTTGATGGGGATTATGTTGAATAATACCGATGTTTACATGACATATCCATGTTTGTTGTGTATAAATTTCATGCTTTTTGAATAAACAGCTCCTGAGAAAAACGATGTGGTGCATTACTTTCTGAACGCCCCTCATATATATATATATATATATATATATATATATATATATATATATATATATATATATATATATATATATATATATATATATATATATATATATTATAATAATAATAATAACAGCCCTCTTCAGTCATTACTGACTATGGAAATGCGCCCCTCAGGTGACAAACCTCAGCTGCTTATTTTCCTGGTTTTCGACGTTTTGTCCTCTCTTCTGCTTGCCGTGAGAGCTTCTTTTCGCCCAATCTTAGGTAGCGCCGTAGATATCATCGCCACTTGGTGCGATTGGCAGCTTCATCCTTTCGGGGTGCGACCATCTTCAATGTGGCGGACATGGCCAAACCAGTGTATTCTGCGATGTCTAAGCAGTGTAAATATGCTTTGAAGGCCAGCACCTCGATATGTGTCACTGTCTCCTTCCATAAAATACCGAGGGTGTGGCGTAGATACCGTTGATGGAAGGTACTGAGCCTTCTTTCTTGCTTAGCGCATAGGTTGTCCATGTCTTGCTGAGTGTGCTAGTGACGCAGGCGTTATCTACCGCAGCTTTGGTCTTCATTGTGAGTTTGGAGTATATATATATTAAAAAAATAGAAAAAAGTCGACTTTTTTGGGTCATCGGTTGCTATTGTATGTATGTATGTGTGTATGTATATGTGTGTATGTATATATATATATATATATATATATATATATATATATATATATATATATATATATATATATATATATATATATATATATATATATATATATATATATATATATGCAAAAATATACTTTCATTAAAATTTGTAAGAGAAATGTAATAAGTGTCATAAAATTAACAGTGATACAACGTAAAAATATCTCCAAAGGATAAAATGTAGGGATAAAAAGAATGCGTAAATTACTAGAAGGCATGATCGCCCACGCCGCGGGTCATCACCCGCCATGGAAATTAAATTGCTAGAACGGTTACCATTTGAACGGGATGAGAACGGCGGATCAAAAAGGAAAAAATATGACTGAAAAATTGCGTGAAACTAGCAAGGCTAAAAAGATGCAATTGGGGGGGGGGGGGGGGGGGGGGGGGGGGGGAGGAAGGGGGGGGGGGGAGGAGGGGGGGGGGGGGGGGGGGGGGGGGGCGGGGGAACGGAGGAAAAGTCACGTCCCCAAGTTGACACAAGGTAACGAAATCGACAAAAGGGACCATAGTATTATACGCAACAGTCATTTTTTGGACGTTTTTGCGATATTTTGTCCTTTATTTGAATGCAGCGGCAAACGTTTCACAGAAGATTCTAGAAAATATTTCGAAAAAAACAACTAACCTTGAAAAGTAACTTTTTCTTAATAATGATGTTAGGAATATAAAACCTAGCTGGCCGGATGGCCCATTTTGAGCATTGAAATAATATGCTTTTATTTATACAGACGGATAGATAATAAGGAAGACATTGACAAAAGACTGTGTTGTTCACATCAGGGAAAGACTGCATTGAATCAAACATGTCACTAATTTGCACAAAAACCGCGACCTTGAGACTCAAGTGTCCAAATCTAGTTAGAATGAAAGAGAGGGACATTGGTGGGAGCTGTGGCTAAAAATAACTTTAAAGACAAAATTTGTAGAGGGGACGGATAGGTTGGTTCAAAAACCAAGTACGTTTTTTGTGAAAACGCAAGTAGAGACGGACGGACTAACAGATAAAAATCCATACTTGACTGAAGCATGACTGAAATGACTTTAGTGTAGGAAATTTGAATTTGAAAAAAACACAAGGCATTGATTGGCCACAGACAATCATATTATCAGCGCTCAGACGCGCTTTTTGCCATTCCTCAATAGTTGTCCAGTGATAGACACAGTAAATTTTAAGTGTGGTGATTTCCAATGAAGTAAATTGAAATAAGTTCAGGGACGCCATACTATAGCCAGCAGCTCAGCTGAGTTTTGCTAGCATTTCTGTGTTCTTTATTCATAATCTGAGCTGTGAGTTTTTTATGTTGACACCAAAAGGTGGTGTCAAATGCTGGGTAAATAATTGACAGTGAGGACCCGTGCAGTGTCGCATCTCGGCAGAACAGCCTTGTGTTGCCCCCAAGCACGGAGAGGTGGGGCCACCCGATATATTGCCCCCAAGCACGGAGAGGTGGGGCCACCAGATTCCAGCACCAGAACTACTCTTTCAAAGTTACGTAAGCAGGCTGGTCTGCTGGATTTACACCAACTTCATAGACATAGCACCCAAAGTGAATTACTACTAAAACATCCCAATTCCTTCCATCATTAATGGACAATGTTTGGTAGGCATTGACAGGGAGGGATGAAGCCACCCCAACAGCACATCTATTCATCGTTCTCCCAGGGAAAATAAAATTATGAACTGTAGAAATATTAACTAATCGTGAAAATTGTATACGTACACACCTTTTATTTATCATGCCATTTATTCATGCCATTCACTCATAAATTCCAAAATCTTTCATATGTTCTGGCCAAAATAAAACCTTGGTTCAGAACAAATAAATTTAAAAAAAGATTTACTTTCTAAAATTTCACCAGCTGAATTTAGTTCATTGTGTTCTAAATTTTATTGATAATATTATATTATTTAATATCTGTGTGTGTGTGTTTGTATATGTCAATACAACACATTACATTCAGTACCCTAGATTTTAACGTAGCCACATTCATTAGAAAAAAAGATAGGTGTGAGGTCGTAGTGGTAGCAAGAAAGGCCTTCTGAAAATTCACAGCTACATTTTATCTCAGGAGCCTTCACAGCTGACCTCATACATCACACTTAGTAATATCACCATCATACAATACCATCAAAACCACTACAATAAGAGAACAAAGTTTTCATTTCAAAATTTAATTTTAAGTAGCGTTTACATTTGTTTTACGATTTCCAACAGGATGCATTGTCGAAAGGTTTGTGGAATACGCTGAACTATGCAATGGCGAAATCTCTTTCAGTGTAGAATGAATTATTGTGCCAAATGATATTGGTTCTGTTATATGTGTATAAATAAGATCCAAAGGTCTTCCATTCCATTCAGCAAAAAGAACTTGATACTCTGCTATACCTTTCATTATACTTAAACTCTTGGTGGGAAGATTCGTGGTAAGATACGATGCCATTATTTTGTGATTCCTGCTATCTGTATGACTGTGTATTATCTTTGTTTGATATCTTCTGCAATTTCCTCAATCCACTTTCGTTTTAATACCATCCAAACTGCCTTCACCGTTTTTACTGTTTCGGCATTTTATCATAATCAACTGTCACATCCACAGGGAAGGTCGGATGGATCTAAACCATCTTATGACCCTTGTCTTGATGTTGCAATGAGTCTTTTCACTGGAACTTGTCTGGTTCTTGTCATCATCTCCATATTTAGAAGCATTACATTACTCCCACATCACTCCTTGGGGAGAAGGTGGGTAATGATCACTTTTAGTTATTACTTACTTACTTAGTCGTTCCCCTTCTACCGTGAGGTGTAGAGGTTTGGAAGAGAGAACGCCAGACTATCCTATCGGCTGTTTTCCTTCTAGCCTGGTTCCATTCTAGTCCTCGGTCCTTCAAAGATTGTCTAATGTTGTCCTCCCAGCGGACTCTGGGTCGTCCTGGGGGTCTGGATCCCTGGCTATTTGTTTCCCATGCTTGTCGTGGTTGCCGATCTTCTCCCATTCTGCAGACATGGCCAAACCATCTAAGTTGGGATTGTTCTACTTGGGTGTGCAGGGAGTGGGATTTTAGGCCTTGACGTATCGTATGGTTGAGGACCATATCTCTTCTTGTTACTTAAACCACCTTCCTCAGATACCTCATTTCTGAGGTCTGGATCAGGCTTTTGTGGGTTGTAGTCATTGCCCATGACTCGCATCCAGATGTCAAGACTGGGACATAGGTGGAGCGGTATACAGCCATCTTCGTTTTCTTACCAACCTCTCTCTTGCTGAGAAATCCTCGATTTATGGCCTGAAAACGTCTCACAGCTGCTGCTTTTCGAGTTGCCAACTCTTCTTTGATGCCTCCCTTTCGGTCTATAATAGCTCCGAGGTATTTAAAGTAGTCGATCTGCTCCAGGACCTGTTCTCCCTGCTTAATCTGATGTCTTCTTTCTTCTCGTGATATCACCATGGATTTTGTTTTCCAGATCTGTGAAACAAAGATGGATCTCACTCTTATTCTCAAGGGCTTTTTCACTCAGCTGTCTGAGTGTGAAGATTAGGTCTTGAGTACTTCGGTTTGCTCGGAATCCGCACTGGACTTCATCCAATTGTGGCTCAGCTTGGCGTCGGAGTCTCTGCTCTAGGATTCTAGAGTAGATTTTACCAGGGACACTGAGAAGGGATATGCCTCTATGGTTTCCACGTTGTCGATTGTCACCCTTTTCGAAAATCGGTGTTATGATGGCAATCTCCCAATTCTTTGGTATGGCCTTGTTGCACCAATCTGTCTGTAGGACCCTTAAGAGTATTAGGTCGTCCGATGCTCTCATGTACTTAACCATTTCTGGTGTTATACCATCATGCCATGTTGCTTTGCCCATCTTGATTTTCTCCAGTGCTGCCTTCAGTTCTTCCATCTTTATGTCATCTTCACCACCATTGGTTTTCTCTTCTGTGCTAGTGGTTATTATTTCTGATGCTTGACCTTGCTCACCATCAAGGAGTTCTGAGAAATATTCTTTGCATCTTTCTATACTACCTTCGAGGCAGTAAGCAATTTGCCTTGCTTGTCCTTTATAAATTTTAGAGGGCATTGTTTTTCCTTCCTCGTGTTAAAGAACATATTTATATCTTATAGATCAATTTCTGGTTTTCTTGCGCATCTTTTTCTAGCTTTTTATCCAAATTCTTACCAGGACTTCTGTTTTGCTTCTAGCACCTTGTTCTTTGCTTCTGTTCTGAGTGTCACATATTCTTTATATTTCTGTATTTGTCCTGTTGTGTTTTTAGCTCCTAATTATTGTTTCAATGCCATTTTCTTCTCTCTTATTTTCACTTTGACTTCCTCTGTCCACCAATGTGTCCTCTTTCTCTTGTTCCCAAGTCGGACTTCTCTACATGCTTCTGCAGCAGCTATCTTTACGATGTCCTTGAATTTAAGCCAGAGGGTTTCCAAGTCATCAGGTTGTTCTTCTGTGTTTCTCACCGCTGTAGCAATGCCCCTGATGTCTGGTCTTAATTTCTGGCTCTCTCACCATGTAGGTCTTAATGCTCATTCCACCCGTTTGTTTACTTAGTTTCTTGCGTGATGTTGGGCAGTTCAAAGGCTGTGCAACTCTTTCAGTTGTTCTTGTGATTGTAAACAGGTAGTGATCACTTCCAATCTCTGGCCCCTCCAGACTCTAGCTTCCCGGACATATTTGAATGAGCTCCTCCTAACTATGGCATAGTCGAGTCGATCACGGACTTCTCATTCTTTGTTGGTTCACATCTAGTGTATGCATGTTTGCGCTTATGGGGGAACTTTGTGTTTGTAATGATCAGATTCTGCTCACTGCAGAATCTAAGGAGTCGCTTTCCATTGTCACTGAGAGTATCTTCTCCATATCTACCAATAACTCCATCCCATCTAGCATGGTCATTTCCAACTCTGGCATTGAAATCTCCGAGCATGATAATTTTATCTAGGCAGTCATCCACTGTCCTTTGAAGCAGCTCGAAGAATTCCTACTTGACCTCTGCTCTCTCATCCTCATTTGACCCATACACTATGATCAGGTTGACTATGGTTTCTCCTTCTTTTAGTTTTACAACCATAATGCGCTCCGAGCCAAAGTTCCATCCCTTGATACTATCTATTTGGTTTTTGGCCACAATGCAACCCACGCCCCCTTTAGCTCTTTCAGATATGGGTACACCACTGTAGAGCAGCGTGTCGCCATCGAGAACCATGACTCCTTGTCCCTTTTTCTTCGTTTCCGTTATAGCCAGGATTTCTAGTTTTGCTTTCCTCATCTCTTCCACCAGCTCCTCTTCTTTCCCATTTTTACTTCTTGTGTTCCAAGTTCCATAAGTCGTAGTCCGTTCCAGTTCGTCGCCTTTAGAATCAGTTCGGTTTTCTCTCTTGTAGTTCGCGTAATCATGATTTAAAGCAAACATGTGATTGGCATTTTGTGCCTTTGCATTGTGGAGGGGCTGCCTCTTTACGGCCTCCATGCAGGCCGCCCTCCTCCTTTTTCAGCCGGACTTAGGACCGGCCTAGGCGGAGTTCTTTTAGTTATAACACGAAAAACAAATTGCTCCAACCTTTATCATGTCACATAATTCTAATAACATTGTATTTGCTATATTGTCAATTTCATGATTTCCATCTTTTTTCACTTGTTGTTTTTTTTTTCTAGAAACTAGATGGTGCTTCTTGAACCCTGTAGCAAAGTGACTGTAATTTTTATTTTCAACCCGCCCGTTCTTGTTTTATTATTAAGGTTGTTTTTTTTTCTCTTTAATTTTTATCAGGTTTTCGGATTTGTTGATGTTGTCATTTCTTGTCAGGGTTCTAATAATTGTAGGATCAACCCCATCAACCCGTCTCTTTTCGGGGATAGGTGTAAACCTGAGTGGTAGCGTGGGCTAGTGAGTTATTCTTGTTGATAGACGGTCAGATAAGTTTACGAAACATTGCGTAAATTTTTCAGCGGGGCAGCGGGCTTCGTGGGGAATTTATTTTCTTTGATCCCCCCGTTCCAGCAGGGGGAATAACTCTTCGTCGCTTGGTTAACGATTCGTCAGATGTTAAGATAATGTTATGATGTTTAACGGGAAGCTCTGACGATTTTTGGGTTCGATTTTTAGTTTATGTACAAGGGGATTGACACAAGTCTTGGGCCTGACCATGAAGGAGTCACAGGAGGAAGATGAAACTTGGCACATTTAAAGTTCATCATATTTACACTGATTGTGTGAAGTACGCGTTTGTTTCTTCAATGGGTTTTCCCGCTACGGTGCACGGCGCAATGTACCCTATTGACCGGATCTGCTGTTCCAAAGATTTGACAAAACAATGGAAAAGAAGGAGGCCAGAGCTGTGATAAAATTTCTGATGTTTCAGGGAAAAACCCCTACAGAAATACAGGGAGATGGAACCAGTGTTTCGTGATTCTTGTCTTTCATATACTTCGGTAAAAAAACTGGTGTCAACAGTTTAAGTGCGGCCGCTCAAATGTTGCTGATCTGCCAAGATCTGGTAGACCAGCCTCAGAGTGCAACGATGAAAATGCAACAAGAATGAAGAAAATCATTGACCAGGATCAAAAAATGACAATTGTGGAGATAGCTAGTAGAGTAAAACTAAATGAAAGAACAGTTTATAGAATTTTACACAACAGACTGAACATGAGAAAAGTGTGTGCACGCTGGGTTCCGCGACTGTTGACACGTGAACAGAAGCAAACGAGGGTAAATTGCTGTCAACAGTTGCTCAAAAAGTGTCAGTCAAAAATTTTTTTGCAGACCATGGTGACAGTAGATGAGACTTGGGTACACCATTATGACCCCGAATCCAAAATTGCCAGCATGCAATGGAAAACCCCGGGCTCCCCAACACCTGTCAAGCCGAGGGCGCAGAAATCTGCAGGAAAAGTGATGCTGACTGTTTTTGGGGACGGCAAATGTGTCCTTTTGAAAGATTATCTGCCTCGTGGCAACACATTTAATGGACAGTACTATGCAGATCTTCTCACCAAACTAAGAAAGGTTGTGACCAGGAAACGAGGGATAACGCGCACTCAAAATCTTCCTTTGCTTCAAGACAACGCGCCCTCTCACAAAGCACGGCGTGTGCAGCTAGCAGCCAATGATTTGAATATTGAAATTCTTCCACACCCACCATATTCTCCAGATTGGGCTCCATCAGACTTTTTTCTATTCCCAAATCTTAAAAAACAGTAAAAGGAAATCATTTAGACAGCGATGAAGGGGTTATACTGGCATGTGATGACTTGTTTAGTTTGAAAAATAGGTTGTTCTACTCCCAAGGTCTTTTCAACGTCAAGCAGAGATGGCAGAAGTGTGTCCATTCAGACGGTGACTATATTGAAAAGGAATAAACACTATACAAAATTTCAGCTCTCTGTGACATGTCCTTCATGGTCAGGCCTAAGACTTATGTCAATCCCCTTGTAGCAGTCATTGGATTACGTCAAAGTGGGGTAGGTGCGGTTTTTTGGGAGATAATTCTAGAGCTATGACTCACCGCGTCTGTCTTGCGTCAGAAAATTGGCACTATATATACAGGGCCAAATTATTAGTCGGGGCTCACAAGTCCTGGATTATTATTTCTGTGAATAGTGTAAGACATCAACTCAGTCTGCCCGGTTAGTGGAGATTCTGAGAGTGGGTATGTACGTAGACTTAATAAATTGTATAAGAATTTTAGCTAAAGGATTTTAGCAAGTCAGAGTAAGCTTTCTTCTGGGATTTAATTTTATCTTTAGTCGGTAGTGTGACCGCTTGACCTTTCACGCTAGCATTAACCTCCTACTTCCACGCTAAGCATTTATATGTGCTATAATATGCTACATGTAAGAATGACAGACCTTAAAAGCAAATAAGACGTTTTTACACAAAACGCAGTATTCATTCAAAGTTCAGTCGGCAGTTACTGCTCTCACGGGGCAAACGTAGGTCAGTCCCAGATAATAATGAATGGGTTTTATAAGCGCGAAAGTGGGAAATGAATGTTTGTGTGATCTGGTTTTTTTTAATCCTATTGTTAAGTTGGAAAAGATCACACATGTGAAAAAAAAGTCGAAATAACAGAATGTCGTGTGCAAAAAGGTCGAAAAGCTGAGGAGAGGAGTGCAAATGTTAATTATTGTACCGTTTGAAAAAAAGGACGGGTCGTGTGAAAAAAGGCGGGAAAAAAGAAGAAATAGTATAAATAGAAGAGTTGTGGGCGATAGGCAGAGATTTCAGGATTTATGATTCTAATGAAACCATAACTTTAGACTAGAGGATTTTTACAGATAGCGTTAGGTGAACTTCGTCTTTGAGGATACCAAGACAAGTTTTTGAGTAGACAAATCAGTAAATTATTCTATTTGGATTTACATATATATTATTCAGTTGGATTACATATTTTTTCATCTTGGATAACCAATCATCATTTGTGAAATTTACAGTGTTTGTCTAATTACATCAATAAACTAATTAAATTTTCTACATAGCTGTTTGTGGAACTTTACAATAATTTCTTGTGGATATACGTTGTTGTGCTGAAACTGTTTTGCTTATCACCAAACTTAAAGGGAAGAACATTCCTGGGTTGAAAAAAAAAGGTCCAAGTATTACCATCTCTGGCGGAAGGCCAGTTAGCACTTGAACCACAACAACATATGAAGGATTAACTCTGACTAAATAACAATCAATATAACTACTAGTGCCGCATTCAACTGACGCGGGCACAGTAGTTTGCCATCAATTACATGACTTCTGCCGTGTATTGTAAATTTCAGTGGTAATCATACGAAGTATAGCCAGTGTAGTTATGTGTAAAACGTTTGGTGGTATTATTATTTGATATATCTCTATATGAATTTAGGATCTAAGGCTGGTGTAGTACTGTGTAACATATTAAGAGTACCTGCCTTTGTTATGATAAACGTTTGAAAGATAATAGTATATGAACTCGGGAGTTTGTTTAACTAAAGTGGCCAAGGGTAATTAAGTTAGTTGCTGAAGGATACTGGTGGTGAAGGGTGTTTAGTATTATGATATGGGGTATGCAGTTGTGTGTAAATATTTATGCTATTTTTATAACCTTCAATGGGCTGCCTTCAATATAAGAATAGTGCGGGAAATTATTTAGTAAAAGTATTTTATCGGGATACAGCGAAGCGGTGTTGTGACAGTTAGCGGCCTAGGTCACGAGCTGGCCTCAGGGGCAATCAGGTCATCTCGCGTCTGTGTTAAGCGTAAGAGACAAGCTGTTGTCGGTGAAAGAGAGGGGAAGCGGTGAGCTGTTAAGTTTGACCCGAGAGCAGAAAAAGGGTAGAACATGAGAGCTTGTAATTTGGGGAGTTTTATTATGGTATGGGAAAAAGGGGTGTAGGCAAATCTTTGGTTGTTAATGTGTTTTAATTATGTATTGTGTGAATTGGTGTATATATGTTGTTATTTTGGTTTTACAGCGATTCACAGCGTGGTAGATAACCATAAGCCTGCAACGGACTTTGCCTTCTCAGAGAGGGAGGCAAGAGACATCAGTATAATTAAAAAACTGGGAACGCGCAAAGTCACGGGTACCCTAGTTACGTCTGCAAGACGGAGAGGCATTAGGAATTCTCCTGTCGTGAGGAAACATATACCTCAGCGTGGAATTGCCTAGAAATTGGAGCTGTTAGCTCTTACGGCCCAATACAGAGCAGGCTCCGATGCCTGGTATTGTTTACATGCTGCCACAATAAAGCAGTAGGCCAAAATCAAAAGCGGTTTAAATTGTCGTTGTGTGAAGAATTGAGTGCCATCATCATTGTTTGAGCTACAGCCAGAGGCAAAAAAATATATATATGTAGTCACCAAGGGTCCCTTCATCAGCTAGTCTGGAGAGGAGAGAGGGAGATCATACCTTTTTAAATGCTAGCGGGAGGAGGTACCTTCAGACGAAGACGAGAGCGTCAGGAAGGCACTGAACTGAAGGAGAGGGGAGAGAGTGAAGTTAGTTGTTTTTCCCCAGGAACTATAGAGTTAGATAGAGAATACTTGGAGGAGAGCCTCTGAGTTAGTTCTGCAGAATTCAGTGGAGTATGATTTAGTGGTATATAAGTTAGTTGTGTAGGAGCGCCTTTGAAACAGTTTAGTCATATTAGTTAATAAGTCTTCATCTGACTGGTTAAACGGGACAGAGGGAAAACTAGTGGAGAGTAGTCTGGTGTGTGTGTGACTCCACAGTGTAGTTAGTTAGTAATAGTAGAGTTCAGGTGGTGGTGGCTCTTACTTAGAGACCCCCCGCCCGGTATATTTCTTTAACCTTAGTTGGTTTCGTGTAGTCGTGGAAGAGAGCGTGGTGATTTGATAATTGTGTTATTTATTGATTTGTTATTTTTTTCAGGTTGTGCGACTCGCACGTTATTGTTGTTATTTCGCTGTGATAAAGATTTATTTGTTTAATAAACTATAAAATGTGCACTGGATCAGTTTGTCGTTCACTATACTGTACCTGTATTCTTTAACTGTACAGTTGTGTCTGTTGATATAAATTAGTGTAACCTTATCTCCGTCGGAGCAAGAGGTCGTGAGACAGTAGCTATAAAAACAAGTCACAAGTGGCGAGGGAGAGTCAATCTAGGTTCTCACCCTTGAAGCTATAAATCTCATCCTCCACAGTCACTTTAATTCTCATCTTAATCTATCTTCTCAGACTTTCCTCAAAACGGGTGTCTTGTCTCTTTACTCAGACAGACTCTTAATTAAGCCATTTCGTGACATTAACGTTTTTCACTTTGTTGGATTTATTTGGACCAGAGTAGCGTTAACTTAAACATGTGGCCCTCATATACCACTAAATATAAACAAGACATCAAGAGATACCACATCTTCTTAATCCTTCTCAAGGACGGTGATTTACAGTGCAAGCGATCATGTCTCATCAAACTTCCCCTGAGCGGGATATTAATATTAGACAAACATAAAGGTATGTTTTCAGGCACTCGTAAGAAATAAAGAAGTAGAACACTTGGACAACAGAAAAACAACAGACGTGAGTGGCTTACCCAGGGTTCGAACCCCGTACCTTCCGTACGACAACTCCGCCTAGCTATCAAGCGAATCACACTGACCCCACGGCCAGCTAGGCATCCCCAAAAAAAGATGCTTTGCTGGCTATTTTATCAGTACGAAACACACAAGATAACACCGGAAGTATACAGTGGGCAACTCAGCCCTTAAATGACGCAATCACTTCTGTTGTTCTCCTATTAACAGTATGTGTCAGTCCAAACAAGACAAAGACCTTGATACTGGGTCCAGTAAATAGTAGAAGACTTAAGGACATTAGTATAGAACAGAGGGTAGGTTTCTGGTATTGTATAAACATAAATAACACATAAGGAAGGGAAACCCGAGGCCTGTAAACAGTAAATTAATATTAGACAAACATAAAGGTATGTTTTCAGGCACTCGTAAGAAATAAAGAAGTAGAACACTTGGACAACAGAGAAACAACAGACGTGAGTGGCTTACCCAGGGTTCGAACCCCGTACCTTCCGTACGACAACTCCGCCTAGCTATCAAGCGAATCACACTGACCCCACGGCCAGCTAGGCATCCCCAAAAAAACATGCTTTGCTGGCTATTTATCAGTACGAAACACACACAAGATAACACCGGAAGTATACAGTGGGCAACTCAGCCCCTTAATGACGCAATCACTTCTGTTGTTCTCCTATTAACAGTATGTGTCAGTCCAAACAAGACAAAGACCTTGATACTGGGTCCAGTAAATAGTAGAAGACTTAAGGACATTAGTATAGAACAGAGGGTAGGTTTCTGGTATTGTATAAACATAAATAACACATAAGGAAGGGAAACCCGAGGCCTGTAAACAGTAAATTAATATTAGACAAACATAAAGGTATGTTTTCAGGCACTCGTAAGAAATAAAGAAGTAGAACACTTGGACAACAGAAAAACATGTGTTATATGTTTATACAATACCAGAAACCTACCCTCTGTTCTATACTAATGTCCTTAAGTCTTCTACTATTTACTGGACCCAGTATCAAGGTCTTTGTCTTGTTTGGACTGACACATACTGTTAATAGGAGAACAACAGAAGTGATTGCGTCATTTAAGGGCTGAGTTGCCCACTGTATACTTCCGGTGTTATCTTGTGTGTTTCGTACTGATAAAATAGCCAGCAAAGCATCTTTTTTTGGGGATGCCTAGCTGGCCGTGGGGTCAGTGTGATTCGCTTGATAGCTAGGCGGAGTTGTCGTACGGAAGGTACGGGGTTCGAACCCTGGGTAAGCCACTCACGTCTGTTGTTTTTCTGTTGTCCAAGTGTTCTACTTCTTTATTTCTTACGAGTGCCTGAAAACATACCTTTATGTTTGTCTAATATTAATTTACTGTTTACAGGCCTCGGGTTTCCCTTCCTTACCTGAGCGGGATAGTTTATCACTTCTGTTGAATTGTTTCCACACCATGTTGTTACACTTTCCCGTATTTTTTTCTGCCTTCTATTTCTTTAACTCCAGTTAAAGAAATGTCTGTTATTATCAGGCGTTCTAATATTTCTATACTAATAACGTGCCCCCCCCCCCCCCCTCCCCCAAAACGACCTTCTGCCTCCTGATGTGGTTAATGAAGTGGCACCGTGAATACAAGGTGATGCACTAGTGACAGGGAAAATCTGCTTTTTCTGCTTATGAGAATTTCATACATTATAAAGCTATATTTACATAGTTCTTAAACAAATAATTTAACAGGCAACTGAAATAGTTACCTGTCTGCAGAGAGAGAGAGAGAGAGAGAGAGAGAGAGAGAGAGAGAGAGAGAGAGAGAGAGAGAGAGAGAGAGAGAGAGAGAGAGAGAGAGAGAAAGAGATGATGTCTTTTGTATTGCCAACAATTATGCATCATCTACATTCGACTGGTATAGACTGGACTTTCGTAACAATTTTTCTAATTATTTGAAAGAAAAAAAAGAAATTTAGTATATAATTTGTGTATGTTCTCCCAGTATGTTGGTACGTGTTAAAAACATTACAAAACATAACTTGCTTTAAAACGTCTTTAAAAGATTTCATTCCAACTATACATTCCAAACCAGTTTTACAACAACAAAAAACCAGAAGACTCAAATTATCTTATCATGTGTACCCACAACAAGGGTTGGAAGCCCTGAATTGGAACTAGCTATACTTGTATTCTGAGAAAGGGAGCATTCTGAGAAAGACCACCTAAAAACTAGTAGGAGGAGCCTAAAAATAGGAACATGGAATGTTAGAACTCTAAACGGAGAAGGAAAGCTTGACAATCTTATATTAGAGGCAACAGACATGAAACTCGATATACTGGGAGTTGCAGAGGCAAGACTATTGGATACAGGCTACATAAAAAGAGACCAGTATACGCTTATACACTCAAGAGGAGAAAAACATGAAAGAGGGGTAGGAATGTCGATAAAGAAGGAGTTAGAAAAATACGTATGTGGATACTGGACACACAATGACAGAATGATGTTACTAAAGATGAGAGCAAAGCCATTCGACATATCAATCTTACAAACTTATGCACCAACTAAAGATCACAGCGAGGAAGAAATAGAAGAATACTGCGAAGAGCTACAACACACACTTAAACCAGTCAAATCTACAGATGTGTTGATAGTAATGGGTGATATGAATGCAAAAGTAGGAAAAGGAAAATACATGAAAATAGTAGGACAGTATGGATTAGGGACAAGAAATGATAGAGGAGACAGACTTATCCAGTTCTGTGAAGAAAACCAGCTGGTCATATGTAACACCTGTTTTGAACACCGCCCAAGGAAATTATACACATGGAAAAGCCCAGGAGATGTAACAAGAAATCAGATTGACTATATCATGATAAAACATAGATTTAAGAACAGTGTCACAAGTGCAAAGACACATCCTGGCGCCGACATAAATTCAGATCACAATCCAGTCGTCATCAAAGTAAATATAAAGCTGAAAAGAGCAGGAAACAGAAGACAGGAGGAACCCCCAGATACAAATATCAGCGCTGAAACAACCAGATATAAAACAGAAATATTTAATCGACGTAAAAAATAAATATCAACAGTTATTGACAGAAAGCGTGGAGCAGTATAGAAGAGAAAACCCAGAAGAAAAAGTAACCGCAAAATGGGAATGCTTAAAAACAAGCATACAATCAGCAAATGCAATTTACCTAAAAAGGAGTCTAAGAAAAATCAAATTTGGATGACATATGACATCTTGAATAAAATGGCAGAAAGAAAGAAAGCAAAAAACACTCCAGAATATAAAACAATAGACAATGACATACGTACTATGTGTAGACAAGCAAAAGAACGGTGGATAGAAACAAAATGCAAGGAAATAGAAGACGTGGAAGCAACGCACATGACAAGAGATATGCATGAAGAAATAAAGAAATTGTCAAATAGGTCGCGGTTTGCACAAGGAGGAAGCTGTATCAAGAACAAAAATGGTGTAATATTACTTGATGAGAAAGACATATCAAACAGATGGGCAGAATACGTAAAAGAACTATTTGAGGACAACAGAGGTAAAAAACCATCACCAGATTCTAATGAAGGCCCAAACATTCTCAGATCAGAAGTAGAGAATGCCATTCATATGATACAAAAAGGAAAATCAGGAAGCATGGATAACATAAACATTGAAATGATAGAAGCTCTGGAGAGCTTTGGTATAGATACAATCACAGATCTATGCAACGATATATACAATACAGGATATATACCACACGACATGAAGACATCAGTTTTTATAACATTGCCCAAAAAACCAAATGCAACAGAATGTTCAGACTTCAGAACAATCAGCCCGATGAGTCATGCAATTAAGATACTGCTCAAAATCATACAGGAAAGAATAAAAAGTAAGGTAGACAGCGAAATCCAAGAACAGTTTGGTTTTAGACGGAACAGTGGAACAAGAGAGGCAATATTTTGCATAAGAATATTAGCAGAAAAATATACAGAGGTCCAAATAAGTATGTATATGTGCTTCATTGACTATAAGAAGGCTTTTGACAGAGTCCATCATGAGAAAATAATTGAATGCCTCGAAGACATAGGTATTGATGGAAAAGATATAAGAATTACTCAGTAACCTTTATTGGGAGCAAACTGCCACAGTAAGATCCGGAAGAAATTATTCATCATTCATAGACATAAAAAGAGGTGTCAGACAAGGTTGTGTGCTGTCGCCCTGCTTATTTAATTTATACACCGTAAAAATTTTCAAACAGATAGAGGAAATACCAGGACTGAACATCAGTGGAAGGTCAATAAACAACCTTAGATATGCAGATGATACCGTGTTGTTAGTTGAAAGCGAACAGGAGTTACAAGAACTAGTGAAGCAAGTGAACAGTATGTCATGAATATGGACTCGACATTAATATTGAGAAAACAAAAACTATGATAATTAGCAAAACAGACGATAAACCCACATTAAAGATAAGCGTAAATGGGAAAATCCTGGAACAAGTCAAGAGCTACGTATATCTTAGTCATATAATAACAGAAGATGGCAGATGTGAAACAGAAATCAAGAAGAGAATAGGAATGGCCAAAGCTACATTCAATAATATGAAACATATACTGACGTCTAAACAGTTATCTCACAAATTAAAACTGAGAATCATAAAGTGTTATATATATTCTGCATTTCTGTATGATGCGGAAACATGGACGATGAATAAGCATTTGGAAGAAAGAATTGAGGCTCTTGAAATGTGGATATATAGAAGAATGGGGCGTATCTCATGGAAAGAGATGAAAACAAATAAGGAGGTCCTAGAAAATCTAGGTATGAAAAGAGAACTAATGAGGGAGATCAAAGTTCGGCAGCTAAAATACTTTGGCCACATAAAAAGGCATAACACCTTGCAGAAGACCATAACAGAAGGGAGAGTTGAAGGCAAACGTGCAAGGGGAAGACAGCGCTATAAGTGGGAAGATAACATCAAGAGATGGACAGGAAAGAGTCTATCAGAGTGCACCACCAAGACAAGAGACAGAAGACGTTGGAGATCCATTACAGCCAACCTTCGTTGTGGAGATGGCAACTGATGATGATGATGAATTGCGACGCGTGATAAAAGATAAACGGTCGTTCTTAATCGGAGTCGGAGGCTACCTCTGAGGGAACTCTTTGTTTTTCCGCGGTTGTGGAGATGGCAGCTGATGATGATGATGATGATACTTGTATTAGCCCCGTGCAGTACCTGGGAAGGGCAAAGAAGAAATAGTCCTACTGCCCCCTCAAGCATTTTGTAAATGGTGACTAATAATGAGGTTGTGTATGAGGTTGCCAACCTCATTATGCAAAACAAATTGCTACATAAACCATCGCCGCAGGAGCATATGCATGCTTGGCGCAGGCTTTGCGTAAGAAGGGCCATATGCAATGGTGGCACCATGCTCAATAGGGAGTGAAACAGGAAAATGATGATTGTACTAGGAGTATTACAGACGGTAATTCCCCTTGCCTTCCGTTGAATTTTCAATGTCCCAGCAGCCTCTAAATGAAAAATCATACGCGTAAGGCGGAAGAAAGGGCTAGGGGCGAGCTTTAGGCACATCCGTTTTGCTGATGGATCCGTCAGTGAGCTCATGGGCATTTACACTGGCAACAGCCTCCTTACAACTACTTCATTTCTGCTCAGTTTCCGTTAACTGCTTTGGTCCACAGCTGCTTATTCAGAATTCACAGCTAGCATTTATACAATAGTAACATTTCATTTAAATCGCAGGTAATTTCTAGCACGCCCCTGACTTCTCAACAGCACGATACCGCTATTGACCATCGACAACGTGCATGAGCTTAAGTGCTAGACAAACAGAGGCTCAGCGACCTGACCCTGGAACCCGTATCTTGTGTCTTTCTAGCTTATTCTTCAAGAGGTATCAGCCTCTAAGTGCTCACGCGAGCTATAGGCCACATATCGCACACGATGATACTTGAAGCAAACAGAGTGCTTTTCTCTACCCGAATTGAACTTTATTGCCGGAGCAAAGATGCCCGGACTTGTTCTAGCTGACGCTGTTTGCGTAGAGCAAAGCTTTTCGCATTAGTGGCTATTTATTTTATTATTGTGTGTTACGCTTGCACCTATCTCATATAGATTAAGTTTACTGTTCACCTTTACTTTTCATATATGTCCTTGGTTACAAACATTTTTTTTAAAAACCACATCTAAAATATACTCCGTTTCACATGGTATCTTGGCACTACTTTCTGCTAAAAGTATATCATTGACTTAAGTGTTAACTTCTGTTGTCTATCATCATATCGTTTAGCTTTGAACTGAGTGTTAACTTTCGTTGTATATCACCATAACGTATAGAACAGAATTAGGTGTTAACTTTTGTTGTACATCATCCTAGCGTACAGCATTGAATTAGACTATGTGTAAACTTTCGTTGCATATCACCATAACGTATAGAACAGAATTAGGTGTTAACTTTTGTTGTACATCATCCTAGCGTACAGCATTGAATTAAGTTTAAACTTTCGTTGTATATCATCCTACAGTATAGCCTTGAACTAAGTGTTAACTTTTGGTGTATATCATCCTAGCGTACAGCATTGAATTAGACTAAGTGTAAACTTTCGTTGCATATCACCATAACGTATAGAACAGAAATAGGTGTTAACTTTTGTTGTACATCATCCTAGCGTACAGCATTGAATTAAGTGTAAACTTTCGTTGTATATCATCCTACAGTATAGCCTTGAACTAAGTGTTAACTTTTGGTGTATATCATCCTAATATATATCACTGAAGTAAGTGTTAACTTGTATTGTATATCATCGTAACGTACCGCATTTAATTAAGTGTTAACTAACGTTTCAACTTATTGCGTATCCTTGAATTAAAAATTAACTTTCATTGTATATCATATTATAGTATAGCCTTGAACTAAGTGTTAATTTTTGTTGTATATCATCCTAATATATAACCTTAAATTAAGTGTTAACTTTCTATGTATATCATTCTAACATTTGACACTGAATTATTGTCCTTATAAATATCATCATAACAAAGTTAGAGTACTCATCTTCTTGCATTCTGTACTTCTAAGAATAAACTTCTAAATGGGAAAAAAATTGCCCCCCACCCCCATTAAAAAATGTGTTTAACCTATCGACACTGCTCAATAAAAAATAATATTTATAAAATAATATTCAAAATCAGTGATCAGTTTTTTGTGTTAGATGCTCAGGTGGTACTCCCTTCCCCTTCTCCTCTGGGCTTTCTCTTCAGTTCTTCTCCAGTTCAGAAGCAGAATTTAAAAGAAAAAATGTCGATCATAGAAAATTATTACATTCTCAAACCTGCTTTAGTATTGTTGTAAATTTCTTGCCAAAATCACAAGAACCGTTCATGGACATCCTGCCAACTGCAGGAAATTTAACCACAGGACACTAATGAGCCAGGAAAACAAGACTTGTCACAGAACCAACCAGGCAACATGCAGTGTCGGAACGTTTGATCACATCAAAAGAGCTTTTCAGAATAAAGCTTATTTATGTTTGCCCTGAGGCCTGAATATTAGAACTGACCAGTGTTTAGTGTAATTGCAGATTTATTTTTCTAAATCAATATTATCGTTAGGGTTAAGCGATGATGAAAGAGCACTATTTTTAGCAGAGATTATAAATCAATTCGGATCGCATCTCAGTGTACTTAGCAAGGTTGTTGGATTTTACTTGTTCACCTTTAGTTCATACAACAAGTTACAATGCACGCAAGACAGATTTTATTGTTTGGCGAACAAGGTACTTGCGGCAAAATCACCTGAACAAAACAAAATTGACATAACGAAAAGAAATAATGATTCCGAGGAAAAAATAGTTGATATTATGTGACCCTTCTACAGCATTGTTAATATGCGTGTATACATACATTTATAGTAGCATATTTGTGTTGTATATTTCATAAACTTGAGTATGTGCGTGTATGTGCATAAACTACATGGGGCGCCAAATGATCTATTTGCTTGGGGCGCCAAATACCCGTTTTTCTTAGGACACCAATTACACCTTTTTGCTTAGGGTATCAAATACTCTTTTTTTGCCTAGGGTACCAAATGCTCTTTCTTGCCTAGGGCGCCAAAAACCATTTTTGCCTATGGCGCCAAATACCCTGTTTTGTCTATGGTGCCAAATAGCCGTTTTGCCTATGGCGCTAAATACCCTTTTTGCCCATGGTGCCAAATACCATTTTTTGCCTATGGTGACAAATACTCTTTTTTGCCTTTGATGCCAATACCCTTTTTTCCCTATGGTGCCAAATACCCTTTTTTGCCTATGGTGCCAAATACTCTTTTTAGCCTAGGGTGCCAAATACCCAAGCACCGGCCTTAAGCGTGTATGATAGATCTTCTATGATATATATGAGCGTGTATGACAGACCTTCTATGATATATATTTATTTTGAACACTGACCTGAAAATCCAAATATTTTTAAAGAGAAGATGATCACATTCACTGACGGTACACAGTTTATTCAATTTTCTCCAAGCCAGCAGCACCTTCAGCTACCAGTCTAAGCTGTAAAACTCTCAATAGTTCATGGGTACAGGTGAACTCCTCTGTCAAACGTAGTACCTCACAATGTCAACAATGAGTTTTAAAACTCCAGCAAAGAGTGTCATGCATTCTTTAGGTACCCTTCAGCTCCCAACGGAACATATGCCTTCGTCGAACTCACGTCATGTTTCTCCTGTCGCGTGCCATTAGCTCAATGTCTTTCCATGTCTTCCTTATCTCTTTCTATTCCGTCTCCAGTTTTCTTCTCTATGAGTTTTTCGCTTGCAATTAATGTGTTAGTGTTAAAATATTGGTAATCAACAATATAACTGTCGTAGATTTTTGATAGGGAAATTAAGACTTGGGTTGGTCCCTTCTGAATAGGTTAGAATGAGTGATAGCCACAGTGAGATGTGATAATAGAAATAGAGTTCCACGAGTGAGATGGTAGAAATTTATAGAGGCTGTCCCGGAAATCGAGAATCTCTCTCTTTCCGCCTATCTTCTACATCAGATCCACAGGAGTCAGACAGTCTATTAAAAAAATATGTATATTAATATATATCTATCCACTCACGTGCCCGCACATACAAGTGACGACAGTTAGACACACAGACGTGGGAACAACTATAACAATGATTATATAGATATTATGGGAACGAACTGACCACCACACTGAAATAAATGTAGGTATAGTTTAATTATCATAGTAAACTTACATCACAACATATAAAATACATCAAAAGCATACACATAGTCATAAAATCAAGGAATGCTACAATAGTGATAGACCCGTTAGTATGGTCCTCCCCTGGATATATAGCTCACAGTCCCGTTAGAAGAAAGTGATAACCCCAAAGAGTTACAGATACATATGAGTGAGTCTATGGTTTACCCCTTTTAAGGTATGGACAGACTTGATACTCTGCTTTATTCTAAGGGTAAATATAGTTAGCAATAACTTGCATAAAGGAATTCAGGCAGCAAAATGGGAGCCACATTACAACAATTAAGAAATCACTCAGTCCTGCATTCACTCTATTCATTCAGCAGTGATCACGTGCAGTTGCTCATACTCACAGCTTTGGTAGCCACTTCTGGGAAATACAATTTTTCAGGACATTTACCTACAGAATCGTCAATGGCAGCCTTGACCAAGAAATCCCCAGTTCCAAAAAGACGGGTTGAATTCTCTGCTTCAGGGAACGATTCCTTGGGAGGTGCTTATTTGTCGAATGTCTGTTTAAGTCACATAAAATTTTCCAGGTACGAACGTTAATAGCAAGCACAGTGTCACTAGCTTAGTTTCTAGAAATAAGGAATGTCAGGTCGGTGGGTTCTTTCAGGCTAGGACTATAATCGGTCACCACATCACTTGTCAAACTCCGTCGGAATGTTACTGACGTTAATAAGTTACTTGCCACACAGGCTAAAAATGTACTAGAGTTTTTCTCAGGAAGAATTTAATATGGCGCGATAGGCCTGTTTCTTCATTTATCCTTTAAAGTACTCGTAAAGATTTTGCACCAAGTCACTCTAAGGAAAATGGGTTAGTTCTTCACAGGTATTTACTCTGTACTAACGCTGGCAAAGATTGGGTCACCCCAGTATTCACTGAATAAAGAAAAAACACATATGAAATATGTTACGTATTATGTACTCAATATAAATTACGTTTTTAAAATGCAAGCGTACAGCTTGACTTATCATTTAAAACTTCCCGTGCAATAAGTTATATATTTAAAATCATCAATCCTCATGAATTAGGAATACATACGTTTTCCGTCAACACTCATGAGGCATCTAGCATTTATAAGTTAGTTAGAAAAATTATTTTCATCTGATTATTTAGCAGTAAAATTAAATTCCTTAATAGCTACATTGTTGTTTAAGCTAGAAATTATAATTTATTCTGCTTTCCGCTGAAACGCGTCACTAGAAAATAATACAGACTATATAAATTAAGCACTCTGCACCAAATCTAACTAGTGAAATATGAAATAAGCGATTATCACTTTAAACACTTCACAAAATATTAGATAATTATTATAGTATATACCTCCACACACAGAACTACAGACTAAACCATGAACTAGAATACTGCAATCTAATGATAGTCTAGAACTCGGTAAAATGGCCAAGAAACTCAGACTTCGCCAAAACACAGATATTTGATCTAGCACAGCGATCTGTCTACTGCAACATTTTAGGAGTCAGAATAAAAATAAAGTTTAACATTCTGGTTATACCTATTACCAGACAAAGGGGTCCCACTTATTTCGCCAAACGGAATAATCTCCCCTTTTCCGTCTAAAACACCTTACATCAACTAGAAGACTACCATGAACTGACACTCGTGCATTTTCACACCTCACGCTGACCAGGCCAACAGTAAGTGCCTTGTCAGCTGGGATTTCCAGACAAATGTCTCAAACTGCGCCGAGGAGACGTCGGCTATCGCGCCTCACCTAGCGCTCAGCCGATGCTACTCGTTGTGGCAGGTGAAAATGCAGACAAATTTGTCGCCTATAGGTCTGGCGAAAGCGAATATTCACAGTGTATTTCGTCTGGTGCAGGGAATGTTGTAGACATATGTCTGCTCCTATGTCTGGCCATACGAATATATTCAGTTTCGTCCACTGACATCTAATGCCATAGAATGCATTTAACGCTCTCTCTCTGACACGTTATGTCATAAATGCGTTTACCAGTATGAGAAAGAAAACGGTAAAGTTGAGAATGGGGAAGAAAATATTTTTCGCAAACGAATGGATGCGAAAAATACAGGAAAAAGGTAAAGAGTGATAATAAAATAGAGGATACGGGTGAAAGACAAAGAAGAGGATATAGGCAATTTATGATCAATAAACTCTCTGTGACAATAACCATTAACAATGAACGTAACAACATTAAAATACTAGCAATAAATGTGGCATAATTAAATCGCCAGTAATGAATGTGACATTTTTCAAACAAAAGCGATGAATATGGCAAGCAACATCAGACACTCTTAAAACTCAGCCTATCCTTCTTCTTCTTCTTTGATCCTTAGCCGCAGACTGTCAAAGCTGTCAGTGGCCATCACGCCTGGCGGCGTCTTCTAGGGCAGCAACAAACTGCTTCCACTTTGTTCGGTCGGCGGCCATCCTTCGTACAGTACTCCAACTCTGGTTCGTTCTTCGCATCTCAGCCTCTAAAGTTCTCCGCCAAGTTTTTGGTCGGCCTCTCTTTCGCTTTCCTTCGGGGTCCATAGCATAGTTGTTCTTGTAATGGCATCAGGGTCTCTTCTGAGGAGGATGTAGCCAACCCAACTTCAGCGTCTGCCAGCTATGATGGTGTGCATGTCCTCTTGGTTACTCCGAATTAGTAGTTCTTGGTTGGTGAAGGTAATCGGCCAAACGATTCGGTGGATTTTCCTTAGGAAGATTGTGTGCAAAGAAGACAGTTTTAACATTTCCTTCTCTGTTACTCTCCAGCATTCCGCACCATAGAGAAGCACAGAAAGTACACATCTCTCATATAATCTTAATTTGGTGTTTGTGCTGTACTGAGAAGACTCTCAGATGTTGTTGGGGACCTCAAGACGCAGCAATAGAGACCGCAGTCAGCGACTCATAGCTTGACTGCCTGCGTCAGGACCAGCGAACCAGAGCTGGTCAAGACCGCACTCCACCTCCCCGTGGTGGTCCTGGAAACAGTCTGCAGCTGTGCAGGCTGGCTGAGCGAGTGTGGATCGAAATGGGAAGGCAAACCCGGTCCTAAAAAATGCCGTGCAGAAGTCGGATGTGTCGACCGAAAGGTGCAGATATCACAGCTACGTTGTAAACAGACACAACGCAACCACCGTCCTTTTCAGGGCGAACGAAGAAGAAGAAGAAGAAGATGTTGTTGAGACTAGCAAAGGCTGTTCCCGCTTTATTCATTCTGTTGTTGATGTCTTTGCTTGTTCCGCCGTCTGGTGTTACTATGCATCCTAAGTATGTAAATGTGCCTGTCTGTTCTAGCTTCTGGTTCCTTACTGTTATTTGCTCAGGATTGTCCACACTGAGTGTCGTGACCTCTGTCTTCTTCAGATTGATGTTCAGACCCAGCGGCTGGCTATACTTAATTCAGTCTTTCGGTTTTTTTCTTGGATGTGTTGATATGAATGTGCGAGTAATGCAATGTCATCTGCATATTCCTGGTCTTCCAGTTCAGATATATAAAGTAAAAAAATACAATGATATGAAATCAGTTTTACAAGTTAACGGCAGACAGGAAACACGGGACGTTTCGGGTTCCACCCTTCGTCAGCCACAGTTACAAACAGGTGACAAAGACAAAAATTACATACAGATCACAGGAATATACTACAAACACATACGATGATGAGAAACATATCCAAAAAAAGAGCAACACAAGCAGATGAAAAAGTAAACAACACAGGTGATGAGCGAAAAAAGAATAATAATAACGCAAGAAAATCGCAAAACCAGAAAGAAATATCGAAACAAGAAAGTAAATAATCAACAAAACGCAAAAAGAATTAACAAAAATACTAAAATTAGTCCTGATCTAAGTAGCTATATCCGTGGAATAAAAGAGAAGATCTCTTGTTTAGTAACGTCCGTAGAAGTGATGTATAAGATTGCGGCAATTAAAAAGACACAAAAGGATACGAAACGAAACAATGTTATAAAACCTATAAAAAGATAGATCACAAAATCAACGACGGAAGAAATAAAGAACAGCCACAAGAATTCATGCAAAATGATGATGAATATTTAGGCCATTGGGAGATAGACAACTCATTTGAAAAATGAGACTATTCTCCAAGGAAAAGCGAGTTCGGTCATCCCCAACGCAAGAACGGATCTGGCTATTTCATGAGAATGAAGCCTGAAAAATTACTACATCTCGCCTACAACAAGAAAGGATCTGGTTTCACAGCACAGGAAAGACCAAGAAGCAGTTGGATAGACTATACAAGGTATAATAGAAATCTTAATCAAAACAGGCTCGCAGCAGCGAATGCAACACATTTGCCTTAATTGCGCAAAATTGAGCTCGCCATTTCGATTCACGGCAACAGTGAAACGAAGTTTTTTTAAATTTTTTTTAATAGTGAAATCAACAAGTCTAATTACCAGCATTAGTAGTTTTACAGCCGGTTCAGCTGTCCAGTACACTTCACTGCAATGCATGAAGGCATATATGGAGTCACCCTTTTATGACCACCAGCTAAGCGCAATACTATAATACGTATGTAGATGTGAACCTTTGTCTGTGAGGCTAAATGGTAGATGTGAACCTTTGTCTGTGAGGCTAAATGGTAGATGTGAACCTTTGTCTGTGAGGCTAAATGGTAGATGTGAACCTATGTTTGTGAGGCTAATTACACCAATGCATTGCACAATAAGCTAGGAGGAGTCACCTGAGCCCCAGACATAACTCTGGCTTTTATCTGGTTGGCTGCATGCAGGAGGATATCACTGTGCACTCCATGATAGGCAGGGGGAGCTGAGAAGTGTCTCTGTGAATGACATGACAATTCTATATGAGAGCCCAGAACCAGAGTACAGTATTTTAGCTCTGCATATTTGAAGAGCCCCCTTGGATGGTGAAGAATGCACAGTATGCCACACGCTTCTTCCTCCCAGCTTGGAACCAGATTTGATAATCTTTTAAAGGCAAGCCAAGCTGGAGAAACTGGAGCTCATGACTTCAACTCAACACGTTTCGGAATGGCAGAAGAGCCACTGGAAAAGACTAGACCTACATTTTAGATAATACCAAGAACTCTTCAGCTTGGTATTGGTTGCAAAATAGCGAAAAGCAGAGAAAACCTAGTTAAACAACAACAATAACACCACGTCACGGCAACAGTGGATCGAAAAAGAAAGAAAAAATATTTTCGAGTGCTCCTCTTCTCCTAACATGGCCAATAAAGGTTCATCGTCTTCTTCTACATCTGTGTTCATTAGCTCTGCTCGGGCATTACTCGTAAGATATCTTAATCATCATTGGGATTCTAATAATTTATCTGAGATAAACATCTCTGCTGCCTCCTTGTAATTTTCTCCTTTGTTTGCTCAGTGTCCAGGGCCATTACAGTAAAAATCGGTTCGATGTAATATTTCAGGAAGAACTGGCATTTCCATTGTGTCCCAACGCAAGGATTTATTGCATGGAGTATTCCCCACTTTATGGAATGTTGTATTTTGCTTGGCATGTACTGTTATAAATCCAAATGTTGTATTTTCCCCTCTGATGTTTATCAATGTGCCTAAGTATTTTAATATATGTGTATGTTGTTGTTTTTTTTTTTTTTTTTGTAAACTATTGTTCAGTTAATTATTGTTCCGCATTTACGTTAGGGCAATTACTTGGATTTAAATAGTGCTTTATACCGTCTTCACTGCAGTTATTTTTGAGAAAAATGCTTTTTTGTTTTGTTTTGGTTACTAGTTAAAAAAAAAAAAAATATATATATATATATATATATATATATATATATATATTTATATATATATATATATATATATATATATATATATATATATATATATATCTATATATATATATATATATATATATATATATATATATATATATATATATAGGTACTGGTCTAGAAAGCGGGCCCCGGAAGTTCAGGTTTTTGAAAACGCGAATCCGACTTTTTATTTAACAACTCCCGATCCGACTTTTGTATCAACCGCCCACATATATATATATTGTTATTGTTATGCAAAATTGACATCATTGCACTCCGGGCAAACCCATAGGTGCTCAGTCTCCATCAGCATATGTCCAAGAGTGTGAATGCTAATTGTTCCTGTAGCTCGCTGGTTGTAAACATGACGGATGCATCCTCTCATACGTCCATCTCTACTAGCTTTACGTTTGATGTCGAATTCCAACAGTCTTAACCTTGATGATTCATATATTGCAGTGTCATTATTTAACAGGTGATCATTAATTGTTCTCAGTATATCTCCCTTATCTATAGCCAATGTCCCAACTATAGGTGCTCTTGATGCTAGTCTGTCAGCTCTTTCATTACCACATACTCCAGCATGACCAGGACAGTATATCCACACCAGCTCTTGTAGACTAGAAGCTTCTATGAATGTTTTCCATTCATGCAGCAAGCAACCACTAACAGCCTCGACCTCCATTCTCATGCTGGAAGTTGTTATCTTGTATGCCCCGCTATGTTCGGCGACGATTCTGCCCTGTACCCGAGCAGAGAAGCCCCAACGGGATTTCTCACTCCGGATCACCGACCCATCTGTATACACGATGGCACCACCATCCCCGGAATGATCATGTATCAGTTGATTAATTCACTGACTCTGTCAAACTTTCGGTAGCTAATAACGGCTGATATGACGTACTTACCTCTAGCTAGTTTGGGAGTATGGTCTTATGGCGTTTGATCTCGTATTATAACAGGGGCCCTAAAGTCTACACAAATCAACCATATGGAAAACATCACAGGGCTACAGTCAATGGAGGATAGACGTGACAGCATAGTCTTAAAGCAAGCTGAAAAATTTAAGAGGCTCGAAGGACACCCCATGTACCAAAGAATGAATAGGCTAGGAAGAGGCAGGCTCAAGCGAACTAACTTTGTCGCCCAAGCAAAAGAAAAAATTAACAATAATACCATACTAGCAAGCTCAGTTGCAAAGAAAATCCCAACAAGTTCAACTATCCCACTGTGGAAAATAAGATGCTTTCCTAAGTTAAAATCTGATATTCCAGGCATTGAAGGTAAGGGAACACAGACAGAAACACAAAGAAAGTGTATAGCAACCAAGTATATTGACCAAACATTTCCAGCAAAGCTTTGGACACATGCATATACTGATGGTTCGGCAACAAATGCAGTTGAAAATGGGGGTGCCGGCATCCTCATAAAATTAAAGAATAGAATTCACTCTATGGCAATTGCCACTGGAAAATACTGCAATAACTTCTGTGCTGAAGCAGAAGCCCTGAAACAGGCAGCTGAAACTCTTATTGAATGCAAAGCACAGGCAGAAAAGCAGATAGTAATCTTTTCAGATGCCCTCTCAATAATATCAGCGCTGAAGAGCCACCAAACTAAAGGATTGAAAGATCTGATAATCTCCCTTGAAAGACTAGCCGAATGCTTCAAGAAGTGCACTATCCAGTGGATACCAACCCATTGCAACATACCAGGAAATGAGGAGGCAGATAGACTTGCTAAGGAAGGAGGTGCCTTACAACAAAATGATATAGAGACAACTTACGCAACGGCAAAGACTACTATAAAGGCTACATTCAAGTCCAAATGGGAAAGAGAGCACCCTGGACATTTGAAAAATGATGCATATCATCAACTATCCAGAAAAGAACAGGTCATCATTTTTCGGCTACGCACTGGTCACAACAGATTGAGATACCATCTGTACCACAAATACAAAATTGGTGCAACAGATCTCTGCACCTGCGGTACCAGCCCAATGACAGTCGAACACCTGCTGCAATACTGCCCAACCTACAGTAATGAACGGAGTAGCATATGGCAACAACCCCCTTCTGTCAACGAAAAACTGTTTGGAGATGTTGGGAGCCTTGGGTTGACCACTGCCTTTATTAGAGTCATAAATGTGGAAATCTGAAGGCGAACGAGGAAGAAGAAGAAGAAGAAGATCTCGCTAGGTTCCTCTTTAATTCTGATTCGTTTTCCCTCGTATATTTATTTTCGATTCGCCAATAAGTCTTCAATCGTTCTTTCTAGAAGATCCGTTACTAGCCCATCTTAACCTAATAATACCCGTCCATTACCTTCTTTACTTCCTTTAAGTAAACAAAATCGCGCCATACTATCGACTATTTATTGTTGTTACTGAGTCGCCCAGTCTCTGTGTTTCGAACGTTGTCCCATATAATACATTCTCACGGCGTGTGAAGCTTGTCGGCGACTATAAGACAATAGATCTAGAGAATCGAAATCTAAACTCATTCGCTCCTCATGACATCCTCGAACATTTGACAAAAATGCACTCTGAAATCAAGAAACAAAAGACACAAGCGGTCACAATATCCAACAAATTCTAAGTGCTCCAACAGCTGGAAGATGTAGTGAATACAGAAGACGATTGACAGCAAATCAAAACTGTATGCAATGAGTCATGCGAAGAAATACTGGGGAAAAGGGAATACAACAAAAAACATGGTGTCGTATTTTGAATCTGTCTCACAACACGGTCATATTTACCGCGCTCACTATAGGATAAATGAACCGATGGACTAGCCAATCAGGAGTCTCCTTTTCTAGTATGTATAAAGAAACCTTTTTATGTTTGACAGAAAGGGCCTATTCTGTGTATTTCATAGGAAGGAGTTATTTTATTTCTTAAAGAATAACGATATATAAAATGAAATACATAACTAACATCTGGGATATTACTTAATAAGTAGGTGTAAAGACGGCCTCAAAATAGTAATTTAATTAAAGAGAAAAATTGGTTTTAGTGATATTTCTATATCAGGGTAGCTCCCAATTTAGCTAATTAAAGACTGCATAGATTTAAATGTCATGTAATAACTAAATAACAAAGATATAGAAAGATAGAGATAAATTAGCAGTTCAAATATCACTTTAAATAATTAAAAACGGCCCAGTAATAAGTTAGATATAGAATATTTAAACTTAAGTCACATTATACGGGCCAGCTGAAAAACGCTTAGGTTTTGATTCTTAAACACACATTTGGACCGTGCTTCCGATTGGGCGGACACGGCGCTATATATAGAACTGGGACTTAGGGGAGTCCGCCACAAAATTTAAATAACGAGCTACATGAATCGAGCGCAAATTGTGACGGCAGGTTCTTTTGCCGCTGTGATCTAGAGCAGACTTAAAGTGCCCATTGAAAGCCTGTATTCAGCTTGTGTATTATTGCCTGAGGGTAAGAAAGATATATAAAATTTGTATATATTGTTGATTATTTGCCTGTGAGAGGACGACAGTTACACAAAGCTGACCGCTGAATTAGCTTGAAGTGAAAGAAATGAAACTACAAGTCGTAACGAAGCATAGCAGGCTCCCGAAGAACAAACCGACAGTGGTATTATATGTGAAGAAAGGAAAAGATCCAAACTGTTAGCACAATTTCTGAAAAATGTTTATATGTGATGTTGTGTGTGTGTGTGGAGTGGTGCTGGAGCCTACATGGAATGCGGTTATCTTTCATTCCAGGTTCTGTCTCGATATTACAAAGTACGAAACATGCACTGAGAGGAAGTCTGTTGGTGTCTACAGCTCCTTATATATCTGGAGCCATACCACGATTCCCAGCCTGGAGTTGCAGTTTGTGTAAACCCGGCCTGATGGATGCAGATCATCATCTAATAAGATAGGTTGAAACTGGTTCCACTGTACAGCACATCCCCATCAAAACCACAGTTATAAAAAAAAACTCTAGTTATAAAAACCACACATACTAAAAATAAAAAAAAACATTAAGTGATGATATATGAAGGACATTGGTTAAATAAAGTGAATTTTACAGTCCAGGGACAGTGATTATAGATTAGTAAAGAAAGTAATTGACATTATCTCGTTACCTTTACCATATTATTCATTATGGAAAAGTACATTCCATATTATTTATTTAATGTTGTAAATACCATTTGATTTCTTTTGAGAATTCCTGACCGAAAAAATAAATCGGTAGAGGACAAATAAATTGTAAATAATTTCAGTCAGTCTTGCTTAATACTTCTCATTAAGTTAATGTTCTGTATTGAGATTTATTACATATAATTAATTCAATTTTCCCCTAGATAATTAGCAAGTAAAATAAAAGTATAGTCATTAATCAATGTGGGATCTAGAGAGGTAGCAGATAGATCTTCAGTACCCCACACTATCATCATACTTGAAGGTTTACATAGCTTGACCCCACTATTGATGTCGATACCCCCTTGCTCTTTTCAGAGAAGGGGGTATTTCTTATAAGACCAGTCTCTTATCTGGCACTATCCTGGTATCCTCTGATACACCTTTGTGTCCAGGAAAGTCTTTATTGTAATAACATCCAAACCTCTCGCGACACATGGATAACAACAGAAATCATCAATAAGATAAAAGACAGAAAAAACAAGAAAGCAGATTTAAACACAAGCAAAACCAGAAGTTCCGAAGCCAAGGCTCAAGAAGTGTACACAGAAGCAAACAAAGAAGTAAAAAGAAGTATCAAAAGAGACGAGAGGAAGTATATTGAGGAGTTGGCAAGAGAGGCAGAAGATGCTGCAGCCAAAGGAAATTTGAGAGAACTGTTTAACAGCACAAAGAAGATAACAGGGAAATACAAGCAAACAAGTTGCCTCATTAAAGACACGAATAGAAAACTGCTCAGCAATATACAAGAGCAAATGAAGAGCTGGACGGAATATTTTGAGGACCTTCTCAATAGACCAGCTCCACAAAACCCCCCGGACATCCAGCCAGCAGAAGAAGAGCTACAAATTAACTGTGAAAGACCAACGACGAAAGAAATAAAGAAAGCCATAAAGCTTCTAAGAGATGGAAAAGCAGCTGGTCCAGATGGCATTCCAGCAGAGGCCATCAAAGCAGATATCGACACGGCTATAGAGATGTTATATAAATTACTTGGTAAAGTCTGGGAAAAGGAAGAGATACCAGCAGAATGGAAAAAAAGGATACCTGGTTAAGTTGCGTAAGAAGGGAAATTTGCAAGAGTGCACAAATTAAAGAGGAATAATGTTACTATCAGTGCCAAGAAAAGTATTAAGCAGGATTATCCTCGAGAGAGTAAAACTGAGAGATGAACAAGCATGTTTTCGACAAAACAGATCCTGCACAGACCAGATAGCCACTTTGAGAACAATAGTTGAACAAAGTGTGGAATGGAATTCACCACTATACATTGTATTTGTGGACTACGAAAAGGCATTTGACAGTGTAGACAGAGAATCACTTTGGAAATTGATTAGGCATTATGGAGTTCCCCTGAAGATCATTAATTTATTAAAGAAAACATATGAAGATATGACATGCAGAGTTCTTCATGAAGGACAGCTTACAGAACTGTCTGGGATAAGAACGGGAGTGCGTCAGGGATGCCTCTTGTCTCCATTTCTTTTCTTACTAGCAATAGATTGGGTTATGAGAACATCAAAAACACACAACAGTAGTGGAATCTAGTGGACTCTGACTAAGCAGTTGGATGATCTGGATTTTGCTGATGACTTTGCTCTTCTGTCCCATAACCGTAATCAGATGCATGACAAATTTGAAAACACTCGATGAGAGGTCACAGCAATTGTGTATGATAATACACAGAGAAAAGACAAAGATAATGAGAATAAATGCAGGTAATGATAACAGGGTTGAACTTGAAGAAACACCACTACAAGATGAAGAATCGTACACATATCTTGGCAGCAATATAGACAAAGTTGGAGGGACAGACAGTGATATCAAAATAAGAATACAAAAAGCAAGAGGAGCTTTCATTGCATTTGTGAAATATATTGTAGCGAGATTTGGTACCACTTGCTTCGTTTGAGAAAAAATGTGTAACGCCCCACACACACACACACACACGCACGCACGCACGCACGCACGCACGCACGCACGCACGCACGCACGCACGCACGCACACACACACACACACACACACACAGCGCAGGGATAACACGCGACGGATCTTGCTTTGACGTTTGAAGAAGGCGGGAAAATGTGAATTACGTTTAGCCGACAGCATTGAAGAAGGTAGGAAATAGCGAATATATGAAACATGGCCGACCTTAAAAATTTTCATTCACAGGAAAGAAAATTTAAAGCTACAAGAGCAAGCCTGGTTGTAAGACATTGAAATAATTATAACTCACCAAAGGAGATAGACTATAAATGATATCCAAAAGGATATTATTCAAATATACATAGTTTTAAAAATAATTAACATTTTTCATCGTCATCACATCTGCTTAAAGTTAGCTAATAATCTTTAAAAATGTATTATACATACATGCCTAAACGGATTTCGATAAAACTTGGATAGAATGAAAACCTCATATGGGGAAAATGAAAGGATAACTAAGAAAGAAGGAAGGATATAAGTGTGTAGTGAAAAGAAGAGAAAACAAGTACAGAAAAAGCACAGATCGCCTCAAACCGAGAAATTAAACGAAAATCTGTTGGGACTTCAAGAGGTGCTTTCTCGTACGAGAGAGATTCCCAAATATAAGGACAGAGTGGCGCGTTGAAAATCACACACATCAAATCCAGAAGCCAGAGTGAGAAACTGGAAGACAGCATCTGCAAGAAAAGTTCTTTTTTCACGCTGCATGCAGGGCAGATTAACGTCAACCAATACAGCCTCACCGTTAGCTTATTAACCCTAAGAGGGTATGTAAGTTTATTAAAGAGATCTGTATGACTAATATCATTAAATTTCAGATTTTATTTACGATTTGATTGTATCAGATATAATAAAAAGGGAATGACGCTAACCAGAGATAACCTCCACCAGCATTGTCAGGAAGCATAACCATTAATTGGTTTGCCAAATATCATGGCTAGTTCTTGCCTGGAAGCTTACGACATACCAGCAAGTACATAAGTGACTTGGCATCCATAAGTGGAAGACAAAGGTTGTATCTTACCCATGTATCAAAACATGTGATTTATTCATGTATTTTGTTAATTCTGCGCAGTAGACAGTATCTTATCATGCTATCTCTGTAACATACTACCATGAATCATTCATTTATATACAAACACTGAAGACATAATGAGAATAAATGCAGGTAATGATAACAGGGTTGAACTTGAAGAAACACCAATTCAAGATGGCAAGAGAGGCAGAGGAAGACCAAGAAGTACATGGAGAAGAGAGTTGGAAACAGAGGTGAAAATGATGAGGAGAACATGGAAAGAACTTGAGATGATGGCACGGGACAGGAGGACTTGGCATGTGTTTGTTGAAGGCCTATGCTCCTTTGGGAGTGGAGGGTTATGATTGAAACTGAAGACATGGTCGCCTCATGAACAGCAGTGGATGGTGAGATTGTTGGAACACCATGGCCACCTATTACTTTTTGTTCCAGGTTTTTATGATCGAGTTTTATGATCGTTCCTGATCAAGTTTATGATCGTTCATGATCGAGTTCGTGATCAAGTTTACCTGAAGACTTGAGGACCGTTGATCCTGCTAACTGAAGCCTAGAGGTCAACCAATCTTCAACACCTCAGTCCCCCGTAGTTATAGGGCGGGCTGAAGGACAGTCTCTTGATTCAAGTGTGTTTCAGGAACCTCGAACAAATACCAGATGAGTTTATGTGTATCCATCCAACAAATCCTGTGAGTAGTTTCTAAAGCGAATGCCGATGATGATAACAGCTAAAGACTAGATAGCAAGATATATCCAAACTATACTGTGACAGACTTTTATAATTTGATTGGAAGATTCATCCAATATTTTTTTTTACTATTATTTATTTTAATTTGTACCTATAAATAATCATACATTTTACCATCTTCCAACACCCATTTCTCATTACAAGAATATATAGATGTACATAATAAATTAGGAAATTGTACTCATTTGACTTGGTAAATTTTTAACTGTTAAATTTTGAGTTACTTTTTCTAATTTAATTATATTACCACGTAGGGTTACTATAGCGAAAGTGGCATCGTATACGTCTGAAGCCTAAATCCATTGTCCAGCTCAGAGCATTCACCGCCGTAACTCAATTGTGATACTAGTGCACTTCTCTGGCACTGGGACTTCATACTTTCTGGAGAGAGATTCTACTTCTTCTCTACCACTATCATCACACCAGAAAAACCTTTCGCTACGTATATGGAGATCAAGAGAAATCGGATCCAACACAAAAATAAGAATCTTCAACTCAAATGTGAAGTCAGTACTATTATATGTCTCTGAAACATGGAGAAGAACTGTCACAGAGAGTTTATTGATCGTAAATTGCCTATATCCTCTTCTTTTTCTTTCACCCGTATCCTCTATTTTTATTATCACTCTTTACCTTTTTCCTGTATTTTTCGCATCCATTCGTTTGCGAAAAATATTTTCTTTCCCGTTCTCAACGTTTACCTGTTTCTCTCTCGTACTGAGAACGCATTATGACATAACGAGTCAGTCCCTTGCACGAAGTAATTTTAGGTGGGATTTCAGTCTATCAGACATAGAGAGCAGACACCTGTCACAGTGTTTCTTCGGCCGGGTTTTGGCCTGAGGTGAGAGAAATTCGCTCTCGAGAGACCGAATGGCAGACATGCGTCTCGGTTTTTCCATGACACTCACGCTCCCACGGTTAAAGTTTCAGCATGAGGCGCGAACAGCGCCAGACTTACATAGTTCAGGAAAGCCGTACGTCGGGAGAAGGTGTTAAGACGCTGCTGGCAGCTATGGCTGGTGTCTGGGTATGTGCAGTGTTAAAGACGGGAAAGGGGAGATGATTTCGGATTTTGTAATAAGGGCACATCCTTTGTGTGTGTTTCATATATCTTAACGAGAGTTTGAGATTTAATTCACTCAGTAACTTCGCAGTCAAGATTAGAACAAGCCTTCGTTCGATTCCTAAGAATCTTTGTTAATAGAGATGGCATTTAGTTTGGTCGAAGTGGTTTAAGTTCTTAGTAGTTCTGTGTTGAGGTAAATATTATATATATTATATTCTAGTATTTTGTGAAGTGTTTAAAGTGTTAAATCACTTATTTTATTTCACTGGTTAGATTTGGTGCAGAGCGCTTAATTTATATAGTCTGTATTATTTTATAGTGACGAGTTACAGTGGAAAACAGAAATTATATTTCTAGCTTAAACTCAGTCGGCTATAAAGGAATTAAATTTTACTGCTAAAATAATCAGACGATAATAAATTTTTCTAACTAACTTATAATGCTAGATGCTTCATGAGTGGTGACGGAACACGTAGGTATTCCTAATTCATGATGATTGATTTTATGTATATAACTTATTTCTCAGGAAGGTTTAAATGATGAGTCAAGCGGTACGCTTGCAGTTTTAAATAAATGTAAGTTATAGTGAGTACATAATATGTAAAATATTTCATAATTGTTTTTCTTTATTCAGTGACTACTGGGTAACCCAAATTTTGCCGGCGTTTAGTACAGAGACATACCTTTGAGAAACATAAACATTTTTATCTTTTAACCACGTGGGTTTACAAGTTAACACCTGTGTGACAGTGCGTGTGTCTTCATAAATAGACAGAGTACAACTCTCACTAACGGGTTTTATTAAAGACTAACTGTTTTATACTGGGCCTTTGAGCCAGATCAGATTTTCTGCACAAACTCTATGTAAAAATTTAGCCGTTGTGGCAAGTAACATATTAACGTCAGTAACATTCCGACGGAGTTTCGACTAGTGGTGTGGTGACCAAATATACACTTTTCATGAAAGTAGACACCGATCTGACATTCCTCAATTCTAGAAACCTAAGCTATTGACACTGTGCTCGTTGTTAATGTTTCGTGCCTGGACAATTTTAATGTTACCTAAGCAGACTTCCGAAAAATAAGAACACCCAAGGAGTCGTTCCCGGAAGCAGAGAATTCATCCTGTCTTTTTGGAACTGGTGATTTCTTGGTCAAAAACTGCCCTTGACGAGTCTGTAGGTGAATGTCCTAAAAATTGTATTACCAGAAGTGGCTATCTAAGCTGTGAGTATGAACATGTGCACGCGTGCTAGGCTGAATGAATAAAGTGAATGCAGGACGGAGTGATTTTTTTATTATTGTAATTGGGCACCCATTTTGCTATCTTAACTTTCTGTATGCAAGTATTGCTAATCATATTTCCCTTAAAATAGAGCAGAGATATCAAGTCTGTCCATACCTTAAGAAGGGAAAATATTAGGCCTAATCCTATGTATCCTTGTTTCCTTGGGGGCTATCACTTTCTTCCAACAGGACTGTGGGCATACCTAGAGGGATAAGATCTAACTGTAGGTCTAGCATTTGTTGTAGAAATTCCTTGATTTTTAGGACTATTTGTATATGTTTTTTTGATGTAATTTCTATGTGTTGTGAAGAAATTTTAGATGATAATTAAAGTTTCTCTTGAAATTAATCAGCGTGTTGGTCAGCTCGTTCTAGAATATTTATATAATCATTGTCATAGTTTTTCCCACGTCTGTACGTCTAACAGTCGTCTTACGCGTGTATGTATGTGAGTGGATATATATATATTTCATATATATGTGTGTAGACTGTCTGACTCAATCTAAATCTGTCGTAGAAGATAGGTGAAAGAGAGAAGATTTCTTGATTTCAGAGACAGCCTCTATCACATTTCTACCATCTCACTCGTGGAAATCTATTGCTATTACTACTTCTCACTGTGACTATCACTTATTCTAATCTATTCAAAAGGGACCAACCCAAGTCTTAATTCCCCTATCAAAAATCTACGACAAGAACAAAGACAACAACCAAAAAACTACGAACTTTCATAAATCGGTGCTCGCGTAGAAAAGAAGGATTAAAATGGTATGACAAGGTTACCAACGTGGAACTGATGACAAGAACTAGACAAGTGCCAGTGGAACAAGAGACGAGAAGAAGACGATGGCGATGGATAGGACACACACTGAGAAAACCTGTTGATAGCATTACAAAGCAGTCTTTGTTCTGGTACCCCCAGGACAAGAGAGGCAGAGGTAAACCAAGAAGTACATGGAGAAGAGAGCTGGAAACTGAGGGAAAATAATGAAGAAAACGTGGAAAGAACTTGAGATGATGGCACGTGACAAGAGGACTTGGCATGTGTTTGTTGAAGGCCTATGCTCCTTTGGGAGTGGGGGTTATGAATGAAATGTCAATCACTTCGTGAAAACTTTCAGAAACGTAAAACTGTTATCGATATGTTTGCCAAAACTTCACAACAAAACTGAGATTGTTTGCTAGCTCCATACGACATTTCATTGGTGGTACCTAATTCTGGAAAGCTCCAAACAATTGGAGAAAACTTGATTCTTCCATCTATAAGGGAGTACATTTATGCGAAAGTCACCTGAACAAATAAATAAGGCGATTCCGCTCAGTAATGCCTCTGTTCAAAGAAGAATATTGAAGACACAATGTGCATCATACTTAGGACAAAAGAATTTGCATTGCAGTTGGATGAGTCAACTTTGCTTCTTGCGTGTGTTCGTTTAGTAAAAGATGAAAGTGTGGTTCACGAGTTGTTATTTGCAGGGTAACTAGTAACAGATACAAAATTGGAGTCAATATTTCGTGTAGTTGAGCAATTTTACTAACATTTTTTTCTTGTGCAACAGATGGGGCACCATCAGTGATAGGTTGTTACCGCGGGTTTATCTCTTTCTTAAAAAAGCTGTACCTGGTATATTTATCATACACTGTGTAATTCACAGAAAGCATCTTGTCGCAAAAAAAATCTAAGTGATCGGCTTCACAAATTATTAAATACTGTTATCACAACGATTAATAAAATTAAGTCCCTTGCTCTCAATTCTGGACTATTTAGAGAGCTTTGTACTGAGAATGATTGTCACAGAATGACCTCGAAACTTTTCATTTCTTGTGATATCCCGTAATTCATGTTGTGCTCTTCACTATTTTCCTACCTCGGACAATATTTGGTATTTTCGAGTAATTGTTTACACTTCTTCCTGTAATGCTTCGTCATATCTGTTTACCTGTCATGTTCATCCCTGCTGAGAGAGTAAGGTGATGTAATTTTGACCGACAGTCATGTTGGTAAAATTCTCGTGTACTAGACATTGGTGAGCCGGATTAACACGAAGATCGCCCCGCGAGCATGGTTAGCGCTGATAAGGCTATTGTAACCTCCTAATTTCTCTCGTGGAGAGAACAAAACCCCGATGGTAACACAATCAGTGTTTGTTTGCACAGGTACAGGGCAGTAAATTATCCAGGTGGTGACCTATTACAGACACGCACCTGAAAGACGTAATATTGTAACAATTTTCTGGGAAGACATTATTTTTGATAATGTAGGACGTTATGAGTGTAAACATGGACGATAATCGACGGAAATAACAATTCCTTATATGAAAGTGACTTTTAAAAAATCACACAGATTTTTCCTATGAGGAAATTGTTGGGATAAACCCCATCATAACACGCATGATTGATAACAATTGGCTGGATAATTCTAGATGTTATAAACAACACTTCTGAATAAAGCCAGAAGTCGGTATTCCCAAAATAGATTTTGAGGTAAGTTTTACATTTTATAATTCTATTTTTTGCGTTATCAACATGTGAAAATTGCTAGTGGATGTCCAAGTCATACGAGGCTAGCAATCTCAGCATGTAGAATGATGGTTTCATGAACCATCACTGCAAGAGCTGGTGACTGCTTTATGCGGGTTTCTCATAGAGAACCAAAAGCAGAGGTCGTACCAAGTTCTATATGGAGCACGGAGTGGATGATGATTTAAATGACATACATACTTATTACATTAGTATTTTTTTAACCAGTGCATACGTAAATGTAAACGTGTTCATGATAAATGCAATGGACGTTTTCCGCTCACTGGGATTAATGTTAATGCTCAGAGAGCGTAAAGTTCTGAGGCAGATGGGATGGTGGAATGAAAAAAGGGAGACACCTGATTTTGTGTCAGGAAACCCAATACTCAGGAAGATGTTGCCTCTCTCTCATTTCATGATCCTAGTCGATGGTACCAATTCGTGCTGCTATCTGTGGAAAAAGTGAGTGGTATAAGTGGCCTTGTAGTCAAAGCTAGACACCTAAGCAGACGGGTCTTAACAGACGCTGGACCATCTTCGCGATTACCCCATGATACTACGAGGGACGTGTTGCAGTCACCAGACTTGACCGTGACGAGAGTGAACCAGTCCATAACCTGCAAAGGATCAAACATTGGCTGGAGCAGAATCGAACCAACATTTTACTGGCAGCTAAGTACCTTTTCACAGCTGACAAGTTAATTCTCTATTTTCAAATCAAAAAGACCTTTTTAAATGAAACCATCGCCTATGAGGAAATTTTAAAGACTCTATCTAAATTCACCCCACCCTTCTTTATTTTACAATTATTAACGATAATTGACTGTTACATTTTGTTATCTGTAAATATACAAATTTATAGTTGATTTAGTCATTTGAGTGAACTGTACCTTATGTCTCAGTCATTTTAAATACTTATAACAGAGCTATTTAAGTAATATTTTACTGTGTTAAAGACGTAGGAGGCTTGAACGAGCTAAAATACATAATAATTCTTCATAAAAGGCTGCGAGCAGAGACAAAGTTAACAATTGCTCAATCCAATTCAGCATTGTTTTTAATTTCATGTGAATTATCGTATGAACACTCTCTCGAGATAAAAGCACCTTCATCCTTCTATTTACAACTCTGTCATGAGTAATCTTGAGCGAAGGCAGATACCTTTAAAGACCCTCAAAATTACTCTAGATTTTGGCCATTGCTGGACCATCACTGCAGAGCAAGGGGAGTAAATCCCGTGACAGAATCGAACCTGAAAGGCAGGAACAAACAAGAAAACACATTTGAACAGAAGCAAAACCAGAAGCTCCACAGCCAAGGCTCATGAAATGTGCATAGAGGCAATCAAAGAAGTGAGAAGAAACGTCAAATGAGACAAGAAGAAGTATATCGAAAAGTTGGTAAGGGAAATAGAGGAAGCTGCAGCCAAAGAAAATATGAGGGAAACACAAAGAAGCTAACAGGAAAATATGAGCAAGCAAATGGCCTCATCAAAAATAAGAATAGAAAATTGTTAGTAATATACAAGAACAAATGAAGAGATGGACAGAACATTTTGAGGAACTTCTCAATAGACCAGCTCCAACTAATCCCTAGACATCCAGCCAGCAGAAGAGGAGCTACAAATAAACTGTGAACCACCAAGCAGAGAAGAAATAAAGAAAGCCATAACGCTTCTAAAAGATGGAAAAGCAGCTGGTCCTGGTGGCATTCCAGCAGAGGCCATTAAAACAGATATTGATACCTCTACAGAGATACAAACTACTTGGCAACATCTGAGAGACAGAAGAAATACCAGCAGAATAGATGGAAGATTTTCAGGTCACATTGCCTAAGAAGGGAAATTTATAAGAATGAAGAAATTATAGAGGAATAATTTTACTATCAGTGCCAGGAAAAATATTAAGCAAAATCATCCTTGAGAGACTAAAAGAGTCCATAGACAAACAACTGAGAGATGAACGAGCAGATTTTCAACAAAACAGATCCTGTACAGACCAGATAGCGACATTGAGGATAATAGTTGAACAAAGTCTGGAACGGAATTCACCGCTATACTTTGGAAATTGATGAGGCATTATGGAGTTCCCATGAAGATCATTAACTTAATACAGAAGACGTATGAAGACATGACATGCAGAGTTCTTCATGATGGACAACTTACAGAACCGTTTGGGATAAAATACGAGTGCGACAGATATGCCTCCTGTCTCCATTTCTTTTCTTACTAGCAATAGATTGGGTAATGAAAACATCGACATCACAACAGAAGTGGAATGCAGTGGAATCTCGCTAAACAGCTTGATGATCTAGTTTTTGCACATGACTTGACGCTTCTGTCCCATAACCATAATCAGATGCAAGACAAAATGAAAATATTCGATGATTGGTCACAAGTGGTTCTGAAAATACTCAAGGAAGAGACAAAGATAACACTGACTAACAAAAAAAAACTTTTTTTTTCTTTCTCTAACATTTCTATGTTTTTCTGGTCAATTTTAATGCGCTGTTTTTAAATCTGCAAACCGTTTTTCTCTATCAGGTCGGGATCTCTAGAAATACGCAATTGAAGTTTTTTTTAACAACGCATACAGTATTACAACATCATTTGTACAAGAAGTATAACAGTTATGTAGGCTTGAATTTCTTTGCAGTCGACTTTCGTCGGTGAATGGCATGTGGTACATCGCGATGAAGCATCCAACAATAATCGGCAAGCATGGTCACACTCCACCGTCCATGATAACGTGACTCCATTACGGCGATATCTTGATGGAATCGTTCTCCATGTTCATCGCTGACTTCGCCAAGGTTGTCAGGGGGAAAAGTCAAGATGCGAATCGAGCAAATGGATTTTGAGGGACATGTTACAGCCCATAATTCTGTATGCATCTATGCACTACTTAACAATATGCACATAGTCGACAGATTTGTGATTTCCCAGAAAGTTATCGACGATCGATTTGAATGCCATCAATGCGCGAAGTTCACTACCATGTAACAAGTTCTCGAATTGTTTGTCTGCAATAACTTTCCTAATCTGAGGTCCTACAAAGATACCTTCCTTTATCTTTGCATCGCTAATTTGCTGAAACTTTTCTCGAAGATAAGTGAAAGCTTTGCTCGTTTTCACTAACGCTTTTACGAAACACTTCATGAGCCCCAACTTTATATGTAACGGTGGTAAAATGATGCTGTCTTTGTTAACTAATGGCTCGTGTATTACATTTTTATGCCCGAGCTGCATATGATCCCTGATAGGCCACACCTTTCTTGCATAATGTTCCTGTCTGTTGCAGCTGTCCCATTCACATAGGAAGCAACAAAATTTAGTATACCCAGTCTGCATGCCTGTGAGAATTGCAATGACCTTTAGGTCTCCACAAATCCGCCATTGGTAGTCATTGTACTTTATTTTTGCCAAAAGTATAGCCATATTGTCATAAGTTTCTTTCATATGAACAGAGTAGGCTACTGGAATTGATGAAAATAAATTTCCATTATGCAATAACACGGCTTTTAGACTAGTCTTGGAAGAGTCGATGAAAAGTCGCCATTCGTTGACTATGTGCTCATGACCGAGGTGCACCATTAGACCTTTTACATCTTTGCAATAGCAAATATCATCATCCATCTCAAAGTATTGAACACGTTCTCTGTGTCTATGACGAAATTTAGATATCGGAGTATTGGGCGCTAAAAGATTCCATTCTTTGAGTCGCGAACCGAGTAATTCCGCTTGTCCTTTGGTGAGAGCGAGATCACGTATTAGATCTGAAAGTTTTGAATGGTTAATTAAGTGAACACCATCATTCACTGGTATATAATCCGAGTCAGAATTAGTTTCTAAAGCAGGTAAACTATCACTTTCTGATGGTTCATTCACGTCCAACGGATATTGTTCTGGTGGAACTGGGATCGGACACGTGATTGGATCATGAGGCACTGGTTTCGAAACCAATTCAATATTTGGATAAACCACAGACTTTCTAGTTTTAAAAGTGAAACCATAGATATTTGTCAAGCAGAAGTAACAATCAGTAGCGTGATTTGTCAGTTCACGCCATATTACTGGCACTCCAAAAGGCATCGATTTATGCTTCGGTGATTTTCGTAACCAACCTGCCAATGTATTTTCACAAGTCGAACAAACTGCATTTGGCTTCCAAGATTTATTTGCATCATCAACTTTCGAATCGAAATAAAGTTCATATGCTTTCTTTAGCAATGGTGTAAAGTTTTTCTGGTGAACACGATCTGTAAAATATCCGCACACGTAACAGAACAGATCAGCCGAATTTCTACAACTTCTAGAAGCCATATTTCATTCGGAATTATTTCAAAATACAGTAACTATTTGAAATATAACGTAACATATGTCATGCATCTTTTAGCAGTATAAAAAGTAGAATTATTTTGCATTTTATTAATTTTTAAAAAGTTATATAGTAAAAATGAAACGGAGCAAATAACGGTTTCCCAAAAATATATTTATTTACAAATATCTTAAGAACCCGACGTGATAGAGATAAACGGATTTCAAATTTGAAATCAGCGCAAGAAACTGACCTAAGAACACTTATTCTTATATAAGAAAGAAAAATGTTGTTTGTCAGTGTAATTAGAATAAATGCCCGGTTGAACTTGAAAAAACACCACTAAAAGATATAGAATGGTACACATATCTTGGCAGAAATATAGACAAAGTTGGAGGGACAGACAATGATATCAAAATAAGAATACAAAAAGCAAGAGGCTCTTTCCTCGCATTGGGAAACATATGGAGATCAAGAGAAATTAAGTCCAATACGAAATTACGAATCTTCAACTCAAATGTGAAGTCAGTCCTATTGTATGACTCTGAGACATGAAGAACAACAAAAACAAGAACCAAAAAGTTACAGACATTCATAACTCGGTGCTTGTGTAGAATAAAAGAATTGAAATTGTATGACAAAGTCACAAATGTGGAACTGATGACGACAGCCAGACAAGTGCCAGTTGAACAATAGATGAGAATAAGACGCTGGCGATGGATAGGACACATATTGAGGAGACCTTTTGATAGCATTATAAGGCAGTCCTTGTTCTGGAATCCCCAGGGAAAGAGAGGCAGAGATAGACTAAAAAAAAACACATGGAGAAGAGAGCTGGATACTTCTTCTTCTTCTTCCTCGTTCGTCCTGAAAAGGACGGTGGTTGCGTTGTGTCTGTTTACGCCTAAGCTGTGATATCTGCACCTTTCGGTCGACACATCCGACTTCAGCACGGCATTTTTTAGGGACCGGGTTTGCCTTCCCATTGCGATCCGCACTCGCTCAGCCAGACTGCACTACTGCAGACTGTTTCCAGGATTACCACGTGGAGGTGGAGTGCGGTCTTGACCAGCTCTGGTTCGCTGGTCCTGATGCAAGCAGTCAAGCTATGGGTCGCTGACTGCATTCACTATTGCTGCATCTTGGGGTCCCTGAGCTGGATACAGAAGTGAAACTGATGAGGAAAACCTGGAAAGAACTTAAGTTGTTGGCACGTGACAGGAGTACTTGGCACTTGGCATGTTTGTTGAATGCCTATGCTCCTTGGGTGGTACAGGGTTTTGACTGATTTCTCGTAAAATTGTGGGGGGGGGGGGAAATAGGGTTAAGAGATTTGTAATGCTACATAAAAGGGGGGGGGGTATTTTCTGTGTTTTTGTGACGAAGTGAAGGGGGAGAGGGGGGGGGGGGGTCCCAAGTGGGGAAAAAATGCGTGACGTCTTATGTGGACGACCCCCAAAGGTAATGCCGAGATGACATTTTAAACTGTTCACTTAACTACGCAGACATGATGTTAGCAAGACAGATATTTGGAGATCTCAAGCTTTCTACAGTAGATCCCCACAGCTCCTGTGCTAAAGGCTGGAGTTTAACTGTAATATAGCTACTCAATTGGTAAAAAAAATGTTTGACTCCTAGAAAACTTGGGACGTTTGACAGCAGAAGAAACAAGGACTCTTCTAAACGCAAATATTCGAAAGTGCGGTATTTTATTTCGCAAACTTGTCTCGTATAAAATATAAATTCTACCACACATTGGCAGAAATATGCGTCATTCGAATATTCTAAAACTCCAGAGCAGAAACAAATTCACTAAACAAAGGCTATTTTAAAATACATTAGTAATAATAGCCGTATTATCATTATTTATTATTTAGTGTTACTGATTATTATTATTATTATTCTTATTATTATAACTGTGATTAAACAGCTGATCAATGTAAGCACTGAAGTAACTAAATCTGGAAAGTTCAGCAATGGAAATTCTCAAAGTCTTTCTTCTAGTAGTTCATCTACTTTTCAATAGAAAAATAAAAGGTAAGAAAATTAGAACGGTAAGCTTTCATTTTATTTGAGTTGACTGTGTTTAAATTATATATATATATATATATATATATATATATCTATACATATATATATATATATCCATATATATATATATATATATATATATATATATATATATATATATATATATATACTGAAGCACATTAAAAACGCACCACCTGTATAATCCAGGAACAGAGTGTGAAATGTAAATATAAGTGTTTACAAGTTTACATATTTGGAATCTTTATTCATTTTCCTATGAATCCATGCTGGTCATTAATTTGTACATTTGATTGTTATGAAATTCATTGCATTCTGTGCAGGCAAGGGAGAAAACCAAAAATGCAACCAATAAAAAATTCATTCACACTATCCTCAGTATCTGGTATGTCCACCGTGTGCTTGCAAACAAGCTTGGCAGCGGCTCCGCATGGAACGCACAAGTCTCTGAAGGAAATTCCGGAGAATCAAGTCCCATTTACGTGTAAGAGCAGCTTCGAGCTGTTGCAGATTAGCTGGAGAACCTTGCCTGTAGACTCTGCGTCCAAGCTCGTCCCACAGATGTTCTATAGGGGACATGTCTGGTGATAGGGCAGGCCAATCAATCGTCACAATGTTCTGCTGCTGTAGATATTGCTGCGTAATGCATGCGGTGTGCGCACGTGCGTTATCCTGCTGGAGAAGCTGCAAGTCTGGATAATTTGTGAACGCAGGAGCAACCAATGCATCCAGAACCTCATCTCGATATGTCACAGCATTAACATTTCCACGGAAGACGTAAAGAGGCAAGCGATGGTGAAAACTGAATCCTCCCCAAATGTGAATACTGCCACCTCCAAATCGGTTGTGCTGACGAACACAGCAATCTGCAAAGCGCTCTCCACACCGTCGCCAAATCCGCATACGTCCATCAGCAAAGGATATGTTGAATCTGCTCTCGTCTGTGAATAGGACAGCATTCCACTGCAGTCTAGTCCATCTGAAATGTTGCTCTGCCCATTGCAGGCGCTGCTGACGATGTCTGTGAGTCAAGTTTGGCCCAACATAAGGTCGTCTTGCAGTAAGGCCTGTATCTCTGAGTCGTCGTATGACTGTCATTCGAGAGACTTGCCCACGTCTACCCACTATTGCTCTTGCTGTTTGACTTGCCGGGAGAGAACGATTCCTTAGGTGACTCGGCACAATATGACCATCTTGCGCAGGGGTAGTAACTCGTGGTTGGCCACTCCGAAGTCTATCCCGAGCACTGCCAGTGGTTCCGTAACGTTCATTGAGATGTACAATAGTGCTGTGGTGGCAATTCATCCTTCTGGCAATGGCTCGCGAGCTCATTCCGGTCTCCAACATACCAATGGCTCGTTGGCGATCGTTTTCAGATAGTCGTGGCATTTCAAGCATACGTACTGGGTGTTTTGTCTCAACTGCCTTTTTATACCGAGTATACTGCCACAACGCGAACACATTTTCAGTGTCATAGCTGTTGGGAATCGTGTTGCACGTGTAACTTTCATTGTTTTCATGTAGTCTGTACACAAACCCGTGGGTTGAATCATGCACTTTCCATTCCAGCAGCCATTCGCTCTCTACCTCATGACAAACAAGGGGAAAATCCATTCCCACACTTTTTTTTCCAGCTTCTCGGCATCAGTATATATAATAGTGGTGCGTTTTTAATGTGCTTCAGTATATATATATATATATATATATATATATATAATTGTTTTTTTCTTCAACCCATTCTCTTATGTACAACCGAAAAATGAAAGCAACAAATATTCCTCTTCTTCCACGTCGTTCGCTCTCAAATAACCACATCTATCTTTCTTATTGTAGTGGATTTTGATGGTATTGTATGGTTGATGTCACCTAGTGTGATGTATGAGGTCAGCTGTGAAGGCTCCTGAGATAAATGTAGATGTGAATTACAGAAGGCCCTTCTTACTACCACTAACGACCTCACACATATCTTTTTTACTAATGAATGTGGCTACGTTAAAATCTAGGGTACTGATATGTAATGTGTTGTGGTAGATTACACACACACACACACACACACAGATATTTAAGAAGTCTAATAATATTAATAAAATTTATAACACACTGAACTAACTCAGGCTATTTTAGTTTTTTACAGTTAAATCTTTTGATAAATTTATTTTGTTCTGAACCAAATGTTTAGTTGGCCAGAACATAAGAAATATTATGGAATCAGAAATGGAATGCAAAATCATATGACATAATAAATGGAAAATGTGTAATTAATTATTTCAAATGACTGGTTAATAGTAATTATATTAAGATAGTCACAGGAGAACTTATAACTAGATATGCTGTTGGGATGGTGTAATCACTCCCAGTCTATGACTGCCAAGCATTGTCCGTTGACTTTAGGAATAAATATATATAGTTTAATTTCCCCAATGTCATGGCTTTATTTACTGGTAAATTAGGGATAATTTAGTTGAAAATGTCGTTGGTGAAAGTTCAGCAGGCCAGATATAACTTATCTCGCCTGCGTCGATCCTGTACAAAAGTCTTGTGGCCCCACCTCTCCGTGCTGGGGGCAATATACGGCTGCTCTGACACAATGATAGACTGTTCTGGTCCACACTTGTATATATTACTACAGCATTTGACACCGCTTTGGTGCCAAATAGAAACTCACAGTTCTGAAACAGAAGTATTGGTCATGTGTCAGAACTCTACTTCCTGAACCACTTCTGCACACAAAACTACACAACAACAACACCACATAGACTGGGTCAGATCTCTCTGACCACACAGCACATCTTACCAAGTTGGTTTCACATAGTATTAGTTCCCCAAGACTACATTGCATCTGAGATATGTTCAATAGCTTCCTGCTATTAAATAAGATAGGTGATATGTTCCACTGATCCCAACACTAGAGCCTTTTTCATAGTTTCAGTTAGGCGTTCCTATATATTTTGTTTATATGTATGTCTCTAGACCCTGATCTAGGGCTGGGGATCTAGAGCGAACACTTACTTGTCGTAATCATTTTTATAATATGGAAGTATCAATCACTCGAATTATTAAAATATACAGAATAAATATTGTTCATTCTTACCAGAATTCAGAATTGAGAACACAGTTAAAGTTTTGCTAGCAAAACTCAGCTGAGCTGCTGGCCATATGATGGCGTCCCACTATATAGTTATATTCGTATGGAATCAACACCATCAGGGATTCAAACTGCGTCTCTGAACAGACTTATGTCGAATGGCAAACTTTCACCTCTCTATCCCGCTACTATAAAATGCGTTGGCCAATCGCCGACTTCCCCCCTAACTTTCAAATTAACAACCAAAAGTCACTTCAGTCAAATCTCAGTCAAGTATGTATTACGGTCTGTTAGTCCGTCTGTATAAATGAAAGCATATTATTTCTCTGCTCAAGATGGGCTATCAAACTAGCTAGGTTTTATTTTCATAACTCTATTATTAAGAAAAAACATATTTTTTCTCAAGTTTAATTTTTGAAATTTGTTCGAGAACCTTCCCTCATGTGTTTTGCCGCGGCATTCAAATAAAGACCAAGTATCGAAAACGTCCAAGAAATGACTGTCTCGATCAAGAGCTAATGTCCGTTTCTTGTCCATTTCCTTACTTTATGTCAACTAGGAGACGTGAATTTTTCTCCTTTCACCCCCACTTGCGTCTTTTTGCCGTTCGAACTTCAAACACGTGTTCAGTCATATTTTTCCTTTTTTGTGTCCTCCGTTCTCTCCCGTCTACAAAGGGTAAACGTTTCGTCTGCACTTCTAACTTGTTAGTTTTAAATGGCGGTGGGAAAGGCTGGCATGGGCGAGCATGTCTCCTAGTATCTGACGCATTATTTTTAACCCTATATTTCATCGTTAATTTTGGAGATATTTTAACGTTGTATCATGGTGACATCATCACACATGTCCCCACCTGAGAACATGCACTACGGCAAGTTCCAAAACCAGTGATACACATAGATAAAATCTCTCCTCACGCCTGCCACTATCTAATCTTGATCACAGGGGTGCCGACTGAGGAAATCTGCACCGACATTCAATGACCCTGGGATATATTGGATAATAAACTGATAAGGTTGCAGTAATAAAGACCACCTCAACAGTCTTGCGTTTTCATGCTTAGCCTGAGATAAGAATACGAGGGGCTGATGATCCGTCTGGACCACAAAAGTCCTACCATACAGATAGATTTGAAACTTCTTTATTGCCCAGATTAACGCTAAACATTCCTTTTCGCTTGTGGAATATCCTTGTTCCGCTTTATTCAATTTGCGGCTTGCATAAGCGACTGGGTTCAGTTCCCCCTCGGGTGAAGATGACCTCTGCAACAAGGCCGCCCCGAGGCCTACATTACTTGCATCTGTTCTCACCACAAAGTCCTGTGTCAAATCAGGCAATTTAAGAATAGGTTTGCTAGTGAGTTTTTCCTTTAGTCCTTGGAACGCTAATTCACATTGCGCAGTCCAAATAATTTTATCTGGAAGTCCCTTGCGAGTCAGATCAGTCAGAGGAGCACAAATAGAGTTAAAACTTTGATGTATTTTTGATAAAATCCGCATAACGACACGAATGATCGCACGTCCTTTTTTGTTTGTGGTCTAGGTGCTCTCTGCAGTTTTTCCAAGTTCTTGGGATCAGGGGTCATGTTACCCTGATATACAGTGTGTCCCAAGAATTCCAACTCTTTGCATCCAATACAACATTTTGTTGGCCTAGCAGTTAAGTTCGCCTCCCTAAGCCTATCAAATAACATTTTTAGAGCGTCAATGTGTTCTTCAAATGTCTCTGTGGCGACGAGAATATCATCCATGAAATTCGTGATACATGGGTTATTCAGGGGATCCAACAATTTGCGCATCATCCTTGAAAATACACTCGGAGCATTTTTCAATCCGAATGGTAGCATGTTGAATTCATAATGTCCTTCCGATGTGCTAAACGCTAAATAGGGTCTCACTTCAGGCTTCACTGGAATCTGGTAATAGCCTTTACTAAGATCCACCTTTGAAAAGTATTTTGCCTTGTTTAATCTGGCAAATAACTGTTTTGTGTCTGGTAATGGGTCCACTTGTCCTTCTGTGACAGCATTCAGTTTCCTGTAATCTATGCACAGTCTGTGTTCCCCAGACGGTTTTCTCAACAAAACGACACTGGAGCTAAAAGATGATTCACTGTGTGAAATAATCCCCTCCTTCAACAAATACTCTATTTCTTCCTTCAATGCCTTCTCCTTCGCGAACGGAATAGAATAGGCTCTCATACAGATTGGGTTTGAGTCTACCAGTTTCATGTCATACTGTAGCAAATTTGTATGTCCTGGTTTATCTGTTAATACATCTGTATGTTCCTCCAGAACCTGTGCTGCTGTTTCACAAGGATGTAATGGGTATTCATGTGAGGTGAGTGGTTCCTTTTGCATTTGAGTTGCGATAGCCAAGGTCAGTAAGGGGGTGCTTTCCTGGAGTGGTCTGTCCAGATACTTCTTTAAAAGGTTTACATGATAAACTTTCTCCTTCCCCTTTTTGTCAATTTTATAGTTTGTTCTAGACACCTTCTCTAGAACCGTATATGGACCTTGCCATCCAATTTGTAATTTATTCTGGCTGCCGGGTAGTAGAAGAAGCACCTTCTCTCCCACAGCTAGTTCTCTGTCCTTTGCCTTCCTATTAAAATATGCTGCATGTTTCTTCCTGGCTTGTCTCAAATTATCATTTGCCAGTTTCCATCCAGCTTTCAGACGAGTGGTCAGTTCGTTCACGTATTGATAAGATGAGGTAACAGTCTCATCTGCCTTCTCATCTGTCCAGGTCCTTAATAGTGCTTCATCTGGACCTTTAAATTTTTATCCTTATTTTTCATGGAACCCGTCTGGTCCCGTCCATTAGAAGCTTTATAATGAGGACTTTTCTTCCTAGAATCATCACTCACAAATCGACCACTACCAATTTTTTTCTTGGGTTTGTCTCCCCACTTTAGATTGCTTGTGAGAGATCTTCGCTCTCTTTTAGTTTCATCCAGTTTATATAATCCTGACCGAGGGATTGTCAGTTTATTCTGGGTTAAATTTCTTCTTTGTACTCGTCGCATAGTGGCCATGTTAATCCATTCAAGTGAAGACTGAGTGTGAAAAGGGGGCTCCCATTCCACTTTGTCTACCTGAACATAATTAGTTTTCCTTCCAGGCCTAAATTTGCCCCGTGGCCTTTCTAGGTCCTGCACATTTTGTCCCTTTGTGGGTGTTCCCTCATGAAATACGCCACATGCTTCTATAAAGTTTTCAATATCGACATTTACGTCGGGCCAATAGTATTTTCGAGCAACTTTTTGGCAGATGGTACCGACTTTCTCATGGTCACCATCTTTTCCAACATGTAAGCTCCTTATTAAATTTGCCCTATATACCTTGGGAAGAACCAACTGTCCGTGACCAGTGGATCTAGTTCCTGTCTTCCTATATAGCAATCTGTCCTTCATAAAATATTCTCCTTTGCTTGGAGGTGTGTGGCATTTGGGCAATTTTTTAAAACATGGCTTGAGTGTCCTATCCTCAGCCTGCGCCTTCCTCATCTCCTCTGGATGAGCATTTATAGGTTCACCTTCTTCCTCCTTTTTCTGTGACCTGGTCTGCACTGTCGCCATGATCACAGGTCTCTCGGGATTCCCCAAGAAGACGTATCTACACCCCAATATCAGAGGGTAGATTGGTTCATCTATCACTGCTGCTCTGATTTCTCCTTCCACATAGCGAGTTTTCACCGTTATCCTTGCTATGGGAAGTGTCATGAGTGGTATGTCCTTAGTCGCCCCTTGTATTTCCACTGTTTCTGTGGTATACTGACTTGGGTCCACTAGGCTAGACTTCACAACTGAATCATAATCCAAACCTGTATCATAAAGGCACCTTATGGTGACCCCATTACAAATAACATCCTCACAAACTGGGGGGTGATAAGGTTCCTGCTGTCCATTAGGATTAACCTTTAATCTTTGAGTCCCCGACTTCATTGCAGCAATGTTTGAAGGTTTCCTTCTACAAAATTCGGTGTTATGGTTATCTTTCTTGCACCATTTGCACCATCTTTTTCCTTGGTTAAACGGTTTTCTGTCATTGTATTTTTGGTCATTTCTTGGCCGTTCAAAGTTTGTCCTGCCTTTATGACCCTGTTCTCTATTTTCAAATTTATTAAATGGCTGTGGAGCTTTAAAAGTTTCTATGTGCTTCTTTTTAGTGCCACTTACCTCTGCCTGGGCTGCCTGATACCTCTCAGCGACATTTAAAATCTCCCCCAACTTCTCTGCACCTTGTTCCATGAGAAATTTTCTCATGTCTGGAGCCATGGACTCTCTCAATTGCTCTATCATGATCATCTCTTTAAGATCTTGGGTCTTCCCCAGAGCAGTCCATTTTTCCAAATAGGTTTCCAGTCTGGCAGAGAATTGGTGGTATGTCTCCCCAGACAACAGTTTGGCATTTCTAAATTTCTTACGATAAAATTCACCATTTTTTTCGTACCTCAATAACAAAGCTTGCTTTAACATGTCATAATTGTCTTGGTCTTCTCTGTTCATTTTTGCGAAGACTTCATAAGAAGTACTTCTCAGTCCCTGTGACAACTTTAAACTCCACCTCTCTCTCTCTAACCCATATGTAGTAGCTAATAATTCAAAACGACTGAGGTACCCCTCGATGTCATCGTCTTTTTCAACAAAATGGTCTAAATGAAACACCATAGCTGATGTTGAGGCTCCCTGACTAGGCGTAGCATCTGAGGCAAAAGGGCTGGCACCATTTTCAGGAGCCTGGCCTTGTAACTCCAGCTCCCTTAGTCGTAATTCGTGCTCCCTTTGCAACCTTCTATCTTCTGCTTCCCTTTGCTGTCGTTTTTCTTCTTTGTCAGCCTCAATCTGCAGCCTCTTAGTCTCAGCCTCAATTTGTAACCTCTTCTCTTCAGCCAACCTTTCAGATTCTAATTTTCTTTCGGCCTCCTTTTCTAATCTTCTTTCTTCCCGTTCAATATACTTGTCACATTCAGCAGTTACATACTGAATTAAAACCTGACCATCCATTCCCATATCCTTCGCCGTTAGCACAGCAGCTGATCTGAACTTTGCTAGCTCAGCCATCACACAAAATAACAATGATCAGGGTAAAAATCCAACCAATAAATAACTAAAGTAATTCCAATTACTATAGACTAAGGTAATTCTAATTAGCCAGTTAACTAATTAATTACCACTGGCTGTGAAGATTCACCAACTTTTATTTTCACTTTCAATTTTAAGGGACACTTTTAATTTTTACAATTTGTTCCCCTAATTTTAATTCTCCCACCCGGAGATCCTAATATTACTGATAAGCTAATTATCCCTGGACAAGACCCCAATATATGTAGTGGATTTTGATGGTATTGTATGGTTGATGTCACCTAGTGTGATGTATGAGGTCAGCTGTGAAGGCTCCTGAGATAAATGTAGATGTGAATTACAGAAGGCCCTTCTTACTACCACTAACGACCTCACACATATCTTTTTTACTAATGAATGTGGCTACGTTAAAATCTAGGGTACTGATATGTAATGTGTTGTGGTAGATTACACACACACACACACACAGATATTTAAGAAGTCTAATAATATTAATAAAATTTATAACACACTGAACTAACTCAGGCTATTTTAGTTTTTTACAGTTAAATCTTTTGATAAATTTATTTTGTTCTGAACCAAATGTTTAGTTGGCCAGAACATGAGAAATATTATGGAATCAGAAATGGAATGCAAAATCATATGACATAATAAATGGAAAATGTGTAATTAATTATTTCAAATGACTGGTTAATAGTAATTATATTAAGATAGTCACAGGAGAACTTATAACTAGATATGCTGTTGGGATGGTGTAATCACTCCCAGTCTATGACTGCCAAGCATTGTCCGTTGACTTTAGGAATAAATATATATAGTTTAATTTCCCCAATGTCATGGCTTTATTTACTGGTAAATTAGGGATAATTTAGTTGAAAATGTCGTTGGTGAAAGTTCAGCAGGCCAGATATAACTTATCTCGCCTGCGTCGATCCTGTACAAAAGTCTTGTGGCCCCACCTCTCCGTGCTGGGGGCAATATACGGCTGCTCTGACACAATGATAGACTGTTCTGGTCCACACTTGTATATATTACTACAGCATTTGACACCGCTTTGGTGCCAAATAGAAACTCACAGTTCTGAAACAGAAGTATTGGTCATGTGTCAGAACTCTACTTCCTGAACCACTTCTGCACACAACACTACACAACAACAACACCACATAGACTGGGTCAGATCTCTCTGACCACACAGCACATCTTACCAAGTTGGTTTCACATAGTATTAGTTCCCCAAGACTACATTGCATCCGAGATATGTTCAATAGCTTCCTGCTATTAAATAAGATAGGTGATATGTTCCACTGATCCCAACACTAGAGCCTTTTTCATAGTTTCAGTTAGGCGTTCCTATATATTTTGTTTATATGTATGTCTCTAGACCCTGATCTAGGGCTGGGGATCTAGAGCGAACACTTACTTGTCGTAATCATTTTTATAATATGGCAGTATCAATCACTCGAATTATTAAAATATACAGAATAAATATTGTTCATTCTTATCAGAATTCAGAATTGAGAACACAGTTAAAGTTTTGCTAGCAAAACTCAGCTGAGCTGCTGGCCGTATGATGGCGTCCCACTATATAGTTATATTCGTATGGAATCAACACCATCAGGGATTCAAACTGCGTCTCTGAACAGACTTATGTCGAATGGCAAACTTTCACCTCTCTATCCCGCTACTATAAAATGCGTTGGCCAATCGCCGACTTCCCCCCCTAACTTTCAAATTAACAACCAAAAGTCACTTCAGTCAAATCTCAGTCAAGTATGTATTACGGTCTGTTAGTCCGTCTGTCTCTACTTGTTTTTTCATAAAAACACACTTGGTTTTACATGCATTTCCTACACGAATCTGCTGCCTAAGTTATTTTTAGCTACAATGCTCCACCACATTCCCTCTCTTTAATTACAGCTCGATTTTTACGTTTGCAGACTCAAGGCCAAGATTTTGGTAACTTTTAGTGACATTGGGTTAACAGTGCATTCGCTTGTATGATATGAACAATACAGTCTTTTGTCAATATCTTCTTTATTATCTATCCGTCTGTATAAATGAAAGCATATTATTTCTCTGCTCAAGATGGGCTATCAAACTAGCTAGGTTTTATTTTCATAACTCAATTATTAAGAAAAAACATATTTTTTCTCAAGTTTAATTTTTGAAATTTGTTCGAGAACCTTCCCTCATGTGTTTTGCTGCGGCATTCAAATAAAGACCAAGTATCGAAAACGTCCAAGAAATGACTGTCTCGATCAAGAGCTTAATGTCCGTTTCTTGTCCATTTCCTTACTTTATGTCAACTAGGGGACGTGAATTTTTCTCCTTTCACCCCCACTTGCGTCTTTTTGCCGTTCGAACTTCAAACACGTGTTCAGTCATATTTTTCCTTTTTTGTGTCCTCCGTTCTCTCCCGTCTACAAAGGGTAAACGTTTCGTCTGCACTTCTAACTTGTTAGTTTTAAATGGCGGTGGGAAAGGCTGGCATGGGCGAGCATGTCTCCTAGTATCTGACGCATTATTTTTAACCCTACATTTCATCGTTAATTTTGGAGATATTTTAACGTTGTATCATGGTGACATCATCACACTTATAAAGCTGGCAATCATCGATCTTAAGCTTCTCTCTTCACCATATAACGTCTCCCTCAACTGGGTTAGAGAAAGCCATGTTGTCACCATGCTCCTCTCATGGAGCCAACAGCTTCGGGATAGATGTTCTATTGTTTGTTTGTCCTCCCCACATGTGCACATATGTTTGTTTGTCCTCCCCACATGTGCACATGTTTGTTTGTCCTCCCCACATGTGCACATATGTTCGTTTGTCCTCCCGACATGTGCACATATGTTTGTTTGTCCTCCCCAGATGTGCACATATCTGTTGTTGTCCTCCCCACATGTGCACATATATGTTTGTTTGTCCTCCCCACTTGTGCACATATCTGTTTGTTTGTCCTCCCCACATGTGCATATATCTGTTTGTTTGTCCTCCCCACATGTGCACATATTTGTTTGTTTGTCCTCCCCACATGTGCACATATCTGTTTGTTTGTCCTCCCCACATGTGCACATATCTGTTTGTTTGTCCTCCCCACATGTGTACATATCTGTTTGTTTGTCCTCCCCACATGTGCACATATCTGTTTGTTTGTCCTCCCCACATGTGCACGTATCTTACTGTCCGATTTTCAATTTATTGTACAGATGGTATTTGAGTCTGCAATAATCATATCAAAGTATGACAATTATCACTTGATCTCTTCTTGGTACCGTATCATGGTTCTGCAGTATCGGAGTCTGGGTATTCCTAAAGCCATTTTTCTCTATTGTTATTTCTGATTATTTATTTTGTCTCGTCACATGTACCCATGTCTTCTGTTTGGATTTTGCTTCCTCTTTCTATCTGTCTTCTCATTTCCATAATTTTTTCAGTCGGCAGGGATCTACTGTACATTTAATTGTTTGAACCCATAGCTGGTTTTCAGTAGTACTTTTGCTAGGCTTTCTCGCAACACATATTTACAAAGCCATGTAAATCATCACCATCTTAAAGATTTATAACATGCTGAAACAAAAAAGAAAGAATTGCACTTCAGTTAGCAAAAATATTTCCATAAGATCTTGTTACGATTCGTTGCCAAAAGTGTGGGGTGTGAAAGCATACATTTCTTATCTACTTTATTTGCTTTTGTGTTGTTGTTTCTCCCCCCCCCCCCTTTTCGTATATTCTTGCCATGAAGTGTTGTGGGGAGCTGAAGTTTTCGTTCTTGAGCCAAGTGTGTGGATCTGGTGAAGGCGTTTGACAAGGTCCCCCTGGAGCAAACTTTGGGACTGTTTGGCAAGGAAGAACATTCCAGCACCTCTGATTCATGCTATACAGAGCTTCTACAAGTCTTGCAGAAATTATGTGAGGACAGCAAACCATAAATCAGAAGAGTTCAGCACCACCACTGGTTTAAGACAGGATATATTCTGTCACCTTATCTGTTCAAACTTCTCATGGACGATGTCATCAAAGCATGTAAGGAGATGACAAGAAAGTATTCAGTGGGAGACTGGAAGATGAGACAGGTTTGTATTTCAGAGCTGGCATTTGCCCTGATGTTGCCCTGATTGCTAAATCAGATGCACGTCTTGAATCCAACCTGAAAGTCTAGAAGGAAGAGATGCAGGAGAGAGAGATGGTCATCAGCTGCTCCAGAACAAAAACGATGGTGATATCACGAGAGGAAAAAAAAAGATATCAAGTTATGCTGGGAGAACAGATCCTGGATCAGGTAAACCACTTTAAATACCTTGGAGCAGTCACAGACTAAAAGGTAGACATCAAAGAAGGGATGGCTACCCGAAAAGCAGCAGCTGGGAACTGTTTTCACGCCATAATTAGACGATTCCTCAGTAAAAGAGAAATTGGCAAGAAGACAAAGATGGCTATGTACCGATCCATTTATGTTGCAGTCTTGACTTATGGATGTGAGTCATGGGCAATGACTACAACCCACAAAAGCCAGCTCCAAACCTCAGAAATGAGATATCTTAGGAAGGTGGTTGAAGTAATAAGAAGATAGGAAAGTGGTTGAAGCAACACGAAGAAGCATTGTCCACAACCAGACGATATGTCATGGCCTCAAAACCCAACTCCTTCAGACCCCAAGTGGATCAGTCCCAATTACGATGATTTGTCCATGTCTGCAGAATGGGAGAAGATCGGCAACCATGAAAAATATGGGAAATCAAGATTCAGGGGTCCAGACCTCCAGGACGACCCAGATGTCACGGATTGCCTCACACTGCTATGCAGTAGTGGTCCACTTATGGTCAAAACTCAAGAGTATCTAATATTGGCTTCCAAGGTATCTACCTGCGTGCAAGATTACTCTTGGCAGAGCTGTAGATAGAAGATTAATGCCACTTCTACCTTAAGGGACCTTTCACAAGATATTTCCAGAAGTCACTAACAATGTTGCATTGGTCTGAACAATTGTTAACGCATTATTTCTGGTCTGTCGCCTTTTGTGAAGGATTTAAGCAATGTTTTAGCCTGTTCAAGCCCTCAGTTGGTGTAATCCAACGAAATCCCTCTTACAACGTATAGCTCTGTTTAGAGGTAAATATATGTCTTGGTATTTATATATATTAAATAATCTGGCACATACGTTTGCTTTCATATCTATAAAAAAACTGAATCGACTATGATTGTTTAGTTTTAACACAACAGGTAACAGGGAAATAAAGGTAGGACAAACTTTGAGCGGCCAAGAAATGACTATCGCGACAGAAACTCACAGTTCAATGACCAAAAGTTCAATGAAAGAAAACCGTTGAACCAAGGAAAAAGATGGTGTAAATGGTGCAAGAAGGATAACCATAACACCGAATTTTGTAGAAGGAAACCTTCAAACATTGCTGCAATGAAGTCGGGGTCGCGAAGATTAAAGGTTAATCCTAATGGACAACAGGAACCTTATCACCCCCCAGTTTGTGAGGATGTTATTTGTAATGGGGTCACCATAAGGTGCCTTTATGATACAGGTTTGGATTATGATTCAGTTGTGAAGTCTAGCCTAGTGGACCCAAGTCAGTATACACAGAAACAGTGGAAATACAAGGGGCGACTAAGGACATACCACTCATGACACTTCCCATCGCAAGGATAACGGTGAAAACTCGCTATGTGGAGGGAGAAATCAGAGCAGCAGTGATAGATGAACCAATCTACCCTCTGATATTGGGGTGTAGATACGTCTTCTTGGGGAATCCCGAGAAACCTGTGATCATGGCGACAGTGCAGACCAGGTCACAGAAGAAGGAGGAAGAAGGTGAACCTATAAATGCTCATCCAGAGGAGATGAGGAAGGCGCAGGCTGAGGATAGGACACTCAAGCCCTGTTTTAAAAAATTGCCCAAATGCCACACACCTCCGAGCAAGGGGGAATATTTCATGAAGAACAAACTCTTATACAGGAAGGCCGGAACTGGAACAAATGGTCACAACCAGCTGGTTCTTCCCACTTCATATAGAGATAAAGTGATGGAACTCGGGCATGCGATTCCCTTCAGTGGTCACATGGGGATCAGCGCCACAGGACAGCGTATAGCTTGTCATTACTTCTGGCCAGGGATAACGGAGGATATAAAAAGATATGTCAAATCCTGCCCAGAATGTCAAAGGGTAGCTCCAAAGCACTGGACTGCTCCTGCAACTCTAGGGGAAATGCCCATAGTGGGAACACCTTTTGAGAGGGTTGCAGTGGATATTGTAGGACCTCTCACTCGGACCAAGAGGAGGAAACAGTTACATCCTTACTCTGGTGGACACTTGTTCTATGTGGGGAGAGGCGGTAGCCCTACCATCAATTGATTCAAAACATGTAGCAGAGGCACTACTTACAATATTTACCCGATTAGGATTCCCGCATCAAATCTTGACGGATAATGGTTCTCAGTTCAAGGGAAAACTAACGGAAGAAGTTTTTAAGCTATTTCAAGCCAGACACTTTCATTGTAGTCCGTACCATCCACAAGGGAACGGCCAGGTAGAGAGGTTCAACGGGACTCTCATTTCTATCCTGAGAAAGCTGTAAACATAAATAATATATTAATTATGTGTTGTAGTATGTGTTGCAAAATAGGCTCAGTTTTACAGTAATGGCAGCACAGAAAAAACCGGATCTGTGGGATCAATTCCTGCCCGCCGCATTGTTTGCGTACCGGGAGGTACCACATAGTTCAACCGGGATGGCTCCCGCAACTCTGCTATTTGGGAGGCCAATAAAAGGTCCATTAGAAGCTATATTAAGGACCTGGACAGATGAGAAGGCGGAAGAGACTGTTACCTCATCGTATCAATACGTGAACGAACTGACCACTCGTTTGAAAGCTGGATGGAAACTGGCAAATGATAATTTGAAGCAAGCCAGGAAGAAACATGCAGCATATTTTAATAGGAAGGCAAAGGACAGGGAACTGGCAGTCGGAGAGAAGGTGCTGCTTCTACTACCCGGAAGCCAGAATAAATTACAAATTGGTTGGCAAGGTCCATATACGGTTCTAGAGAAGGTGTCTAGAACAAACTATAAAATTGACAAAAAGGGGAAGGAGAAAGGTTATCATGTAAACCTGTTAAAGAAGTATCTGGACAGACCACTCCAGGAAAGCACCCCCTTATTGACCTTAGCTATTGCAACCCAGATGCAAAAAGAACCACTCACCTCACATGAATACCCATTACATCCTTGTGAAACCGCAGCACAGGTAAAAATCAGTAAGCACCTGACTAAAAACCAGAGGGAGAGAGTTCAACAGGTTCTGGAGGAACATACAGATGTATTAACAGATAAACCAGGCCGTACAAATTTGCTACAGTATGACATGAAACTGGTAGACTCAAACCCAATCTGTATGAGAGCCTATTCTATTCCGTTCGCGAAGGAGAAGGCATTGAAGGAAGAAATAGAGTATTTGTTGAAGGAGGGGATTATTTCGCACAGTGAATCATCTTTTAGTTCTAGTGTCGTTTTGTTGAGAAAACCGTCTGGGGAACACAGACTGTGCATAGATTACAGGAAACTGAATGCTGTCACAGAAGGACAAGTGGATCCATTACCAGACACAAAACAGTTATTTACCAGACTGAACAAGGCAAAATACTTTTCAAAGGTGGATCTTAGTAAAGGCTATTACCAGATCCCAGTGAAGCCTGAAGTGAGACCTTATTTGGCTTTTAGCACTTCGGATGGACATTATGAATTCAATATGCTACCATTCGGACTGAAAAATGCTCCGAGTGTGTTTTCAAGGATGATGCGCAAATTGTTGGATCCCCTGAATAACCCATGTATCACGAATTTCATGGATGATATTCTCGTCGCCACAGAGACATTTGAAGAACACATTGAAGCTCTGGAGATGTTGTTTGATAGACTTCGGGAGGCGAACTTAACTGCTAGGCCAACAAAATGTTGTATTGGATGCAAAGAGTTGGAATTCTTGGGACACACTGTATATCAGGGTAATATGACCCCTGATCCTAAGAACTTGGAAAAACTGCAGAGAGCACCTAGGCCGCAAACAAAAAAGGACGTGCGATCATTTGTGTCGTTATGCGGATTTTATCAGAAATACATCAAGAATTTTAACGCTATTTGTGCTCCTCTGACTGATCTGACTCGCAAGGGACTTCCAGATAAAATTATTTGGACTGCACAATGTGAACTAGCGTTCCAAGAGTTAAAGGAAAAACTCACTAGCAAGCCTATTCTCAAACTGCCTGATTTGACACAGGACTTTGTCTTAAGAACCGATGCAAGTAATGTAGGACTAGGAGGGGCTTTGTTGCAAAGATCATCTTCACCTGATGGGGAACTGAAACCAGTCGCTTATGCAAGCCGTAAATTGAATAAGGCGGAACAAGGATACTCCACAAGCGAAAAAGAATGTTTAGCGTTAATCTGGGCAATAAAGAAGTTTCAAATCTATCTGTATGGTAGGACTTTTGTGGTGGAGACGGACCATCAGCCTCTCGTATTCTTATCTCAGGCTAAGCATGAAAACGCAAGATTGCTGAGGTGGTCTTTATTGCTTCAACCTTATCAGTTCAGTATCCAATATATCCCAGGCAAATTGAATGTCGGTGCAGATTTCCTCAGTCGGCACCCCTGTGATCAAAATTAGAGTAGTGGCAGACGTGAGGAGTAATTTTACCTATGTGTATCGCTGGTTTTGGAACTTGCCATAGGCATGTTTTCAAGTGGGGAGATGTGTAGTGAAATTGACAGAGATACAACGGTAAAATACCTCCAAAGATAACATGTAAGGATAAAAACATAATGCGTAGGCTGCTGATAGTACATGATCGCCCAGACCGCGGGTCATCACCCTCCATAAAAATTGACTTGCTAGACAGGAGGGGAACGGCGGATAAAAAGAAAAAAAATATGACTGGAAAGATTGCGTGAGACTAGAAAGGCTAAGGAGACGCAATTGGGGGGGAAACGGAGAAAAGTCACGTTTCCCAAGTTGACATAAAGCAAGGAACTCGACAGAAGGGACCTTGGATATGTTACGCCACAGTCATTTATTGGTCGCTTTTGCGATACCAAGCCTTTGATTTGAATTCAGCGGCAGAACGCGGATGTTTGGAATATTACAAAAAATTAAAAAGTAACTTTTTCGTAATATTAATGTTAGGAATATAAAAATTAGCTGGCCGGATGGCCCATTCTGAGCAGTGAACTAATATGTTCTTAATTTTACAGACGGATAGATAATATTGAAGATAATGACAAAAGACAGTGTTGTTCACATCAACGACAGACTGTATGGAATAAAAAGTGTCGCTATTTGCACAAAAAAACACGACCTCGAGACGCAGGTGTTCAAATCTACTTAGTAGGGAAGCGAAGGGATATTGGTGGGAGCTGTGTCTAAATATAACTTTTAACGACAAAATTTTGGAGGGGAGAGAAAGGTTGGTTCAAAAATCAAGTACGTTTTGAAAAAAAACAAGTAGAGACGGACAGACTAACAGATAAACATCCATACTTGACTGAAGCATGACTGAAATGACTTTAGGGTAGGAAATTTGAATTTCAAATAAACCTAGGCAGTGATTGGCCACAGACAATCATTTTATCGGCGCTCAGACGCGCAAGTGGGGCCATTCCTCAATAGTTGTTCGATGATAGACACAGTATTTTAAAGTGTGGTGATTTCCAAATGAAAGAAAGTGAAATAAGTTCAGGGACGCCATACTATAGCCAGCAGCTCAGCTGAGTTTTGCTAGCATTTCTGTGTTCTTTATTCATAATCTGGTAAGATTGAAATTATTTCTTTGTATATTTTGAATATTGTTTAATGTTCGAGTGATTTGATACTGCCATATCGAAATCTAGCCTTACAAACAAGTAGGGATTTGCTCTAGACCCCCCGCCCAAGTCAGGGTCTAGGGACCAACAATATACATAAACTCCAGCAAGGGTTAGGAAAGACAGATCAAGTGTTGAGAATAATGAAACATATTACCTATCCACTTTTAGGGAAGGAAACTAATAAATATTTTTCAGAATCTATAGTCTGGGAGGACCTATCTGATGTAAAACCACCATGGTAAATGTGCTGTTTGGTCAAAGAGAGATCTGACCTGTCTGTATGATGTGGTTGTTGTGTCCGTGTTGTGTCCAGACGTGGGTAGAGAATAGAATTTTGACACATAGCCAATACTTTGATTGCAGAACTGTGAGTTTCAGTTGTGAACAAGGCGGTGTCCATTCAGTTGGTGATTTTACTCGAGTGTATCTGTGCAGTACGTTGTGACAGAGACCACTATTATTGCCCGCCAGCACGGAGAGGTGGGACCACCAGATTTCAGCACCAGAGCTACATATGCAAGATGAGTGAGCCTCTGGTCTGCTGGAAGTTCACCAACGCCTTTTAGTTACTAATACCTCATAAAATTCCTGCAATTTACTGGACACTGTGTAGTCAATATAGACAGGTGTGATGAGGCCACCCCAACAGCACAAGCATTAACTATCCTCCCAAGTAGATGACTACTAGAACATTTTAATAAAACTAACTAGTCTAGTACATATATATGTACACTCTTGCATTTATTATGTAACATTCCATGCATTTCTTTCATAAATTTTAAATCCTTTTTTTAACAAAAAGTTCTGGTCAACATAAAACCTGATCCAGAACAAATAAATGTAATATAATTCTATCAAAAATTTTACACTCTTGAGTTAGTTCAGTGTATTATAATATTTGTTAAATATTATTAGTCTGCTTAAATATCTGTGGGTGTATCTATAACTATCACACCACATTACATATCATTACCCTAGACATTTTACATAGCCACATTCATTAAGAAAAAAAAATTGAGTGTGAGGTCGTAGTGGTAGCAAGAAAGGCCTTCTGACAATTCACAACTACATTTTATCTCAGGAGCCTTCACAGCTGGCCTCATACATTACATTTAGTAATATCACCATCATACAATACCATCAAACCCACTACAGTCATATCGTTGCGTAAGACTTCCGGACGCACCTATCTGCCTCTCACCATATTGTGACCATGTGTTCCTGCCGTAACGTCTACAAATCTTGAGTTTCCAGGCAGATTATCTGAGATAATTACACACAGATATGGTCTAAGCGGAAACAAATTACGCATTACCACCTGTGATTCGCTAGACGGATCTCTGCCAGATTTAGCCACACAAGATGGGGATCTATTCATAGACCGTGCACAATGCAAGCTTGAATAAACAGGCACAGTCGCTTTGAAAAGATGGTCAGCCTGATAATACGTTATAAAATATTATCGCTGCCCGGTTCAATAAGCCTGGCGTAACACAAACAGTCGAGGAGTGAAGTGTTAGAGACCTAACTCTACTGATCCAACGTAGAGTGCAAAAATGAATGACAAGTCAAAAATTATGCCAAATAAAAACGATGATAGGTGAGAGAAAAATGAAGAAAAATAAGTGATACTGATGAAGAGGATTAAAGAGTGAGAGAGCGCACAAAAGTACACGCACAAAGTAAGACGTACCGTCACACACCCCGTTACCTAAGATATTGTATTAAATATCTAGGTTTGGGCGTGAACTTTAGTGAAGTGTGTGCCTTCCTCTCCTACTGTTCTGAATGACAGAGTTCTTCTCATTATACCGATGGCGAATGTTTGAAATGCTCGCTTGGCAATGTGTACAGCTTTCACGTACTGACGAACGTCCTCCCATCGTTTGGGCCAGAAGTAAACCTCTTGAAGGTTACTCATCGTTGTACCCAAGGGAACATGTTTTCCTGGTGAGGATATATGAGTCGCTTTCATAACCTGAGGCCGTAAAGGGAGTGGGACTACTAATTGTCGAGCTGCCGCCCTCGTTCGTTGAACTCAAAATTCCATCTTCCTTGTGGAATGTTCCAGCTCAAGCATGGGTTAATTTTATCCGACTCTGTTCAAAGTATGGCGCTAGGGTTATGTCGTCCTTCTGCGCTTGGCGTAACTCTGTTTTACTACATATAAATGTCGAGTTGAGGTACGAGTTATCCAATGTTGGCTGTTGGGTACTCTGCTCAAACTCTTTCTGGGCAGTTTCATCTTTCTGGTTGTCCGGATTATGACGAACGGAGGAATCTTGTACGAATTGTCTAACATCGTGTCGCAAACCTGACCAGAAGTAATTCAAAGAAATATGACTTACCAGGGCTTATGAACCTTTAATGGGATGGGGTAGGATTAAATGCATTTCTTGCATTTGGCGGGTGCGAAAGGGGAGTGGGACAACTAGCTGCCTCTTATTTCCCACCCGTCTATAGACCAAACCTTTATCCCTGTAAAATGCTCCCGAGTAGTATGGGAGTAATTGTCATACAAATTAAAAAAGCAAGGCTTTAGGGTATTTTTGGCCCTTCGTGCCTGCTTTAGCTCCGAAATATTCGAGCTGTTTAAAAATAAGAGCTCAGGGGCCGATGGGGCGTTTCCAGTGTTCTATCTCTCTTGTGTTGACTTGGAGTCACGTGAGGGATCTTTAAGAAACACATATTTCCTCCCTAAGATGAGAGGGTAGACTAAATCGTCTACAACTGCGGCATTGATTTTTCCTCGTACATATCGGGTTGAAACAAAATTTCAAAAATCTAACCTAAAATCCCACCCCCTGCAGACCCAAGTAGAACAGTCCCAACTAAGATGGTTTGACCATGTCTGCAGAATGGGAGAAGATCGGCTACCACGACAAGCATGGGAAACAAAGAGCCAGGGATCCAGACCACCAGGACAACCCAGGGTCCGCTGGGAGGACAACATTAGACAATCTTTGAAGGACCGAGGACTAGAATGGAACCAGGCCGGGAGGAAGACAGCTGATAGTATAGTCTGGCGTTCTCTTCCAAACCTCTACACCTCACGGTAGAAGGGGAACGACTACGTAAGTAACATCAATTTCCGCAACTGGAAGTGTCATAGGCTTTATGCTCTTTCGGGGCCCCTGTATTTCTACAGTTTCACCAGTGTATTGGTGGGCCTTCACCAAAAATGTGGAAACTATTGCTGAGTATTCGAGACCCGAATCATACAAGTACCGTATGGTTTGGTTTCCCATGGTCACCTGCTCAGTAATAGAAAGGTTGCTGGAATGTTGTTCATATCCCTGGGGGCCATGTTTCCCTATCGGCCCCCTGATCAGGCAAGCGACATTATCAGGGCCGGTTTAGGCCTCTTACAGTTTGATGTGAAGTGCGTGTCAGATTTGCAAGCCTTACAACATCATCACACCAGAGTTCGCTCGGAGGACAGCATTAGACAATTTCTGACGGACCAATGACTATTGAAACCATGCCATGAGGACCTCAGCCGATAATATAGTATGGCGATCTCTCTGGCAAATCTCTACAACCCAGGGTAGAAGATCGACTAAGTCAGTGGGTTGTAGTAACAGCCCAGTGTGTGGCATTGGCTGCTGTGAGCCCGTACTGATGTAGGTTTTCTGTAATACTATCTATTCATCTGCGTCTTGGTCATCCTCGTACTTTGAAACCAGATCTTCACTGTTGTAGGCAAGTAGTGGTAACTGGTGGAGCTCCATTCTCACAAAATAGCAGAACCACTTTATTTTATGTGTTTCTCTGTATTTGATTTGCTTTCACCGTGGCCGGAAAGAAAAATAATCTGTAACTCGACACACATGTTCTTATAAGCGACTAAGGAGAGTTGGACATGGGGCCGGCTACTCCATCGTGTAAAAATGTTAAAATGCAAAACATATCAACATAACAATATGGTCACGGGACAGGAAGACTTTGCATAAGTTTGTTGAAGGCCTAGGCTGCATCCGCAGAAAATTCCTTTGTGGGGAAAATGTTTTAAAATGCTTAATTAACATTATTTTTTTATTCATATTGCACGCTGTTAGATTGTTATTTTGTTCCTTTCATTATACAGGTTTTCCTGACTGCAGAAGTGGTTGGCCAATAGATGACTGCCATGGCCACAATATTGACCTGGTCTTCGTACCCGACGCATCCCTGCAAAATGGCTTATATGCAAAACAATTGAAGTTATTTTCCAATCTTCTTGACGTATTTTCTCCGCCCAGCGAAATAAAATTGAGCAGAGTTCGGGCTAGTTTAGTGGTTCCCTCTCATAATAGTTCCACAAATACACTCTTCGTTGATACAAAGATTACGTTCAGTTCATTTGAAAATAAGACAAGTTTTCAACATGTTTTAGAAAAACAAAATTATGCTATGACTGGTAGACTTGGTATTTCGGAGGCGGCTCAAGCAGTCATGCAAACTGTCTTTAATAATGCAACGTACGAGTCCCGTCCAGATGCAATTCACGCCGTGATTATGCTGCTTCAAGGAATGCATACACCCGATTCTTTCGTGGATGACTTGGCAAAGGCTCAAAAAGCATCGACAAGAATGAATGTAATGTTGTTCTTCGTGATAATTGGGGGAGAGGATGCAACACAGAGGCCGACATCTTCATCGTACACTGCTCATGTGCTAACTGAGAATCTAGACTTCATCAGTTATATGCATCATGTACCTATACGTTTATGCAAAAAATGCTTTTCCGGATGGTTCAACGTTATTAAAGAAATACCCAAATTGACATCAACCGTTTCCTGTTACAAAATATCCCATAGCAAGAGAGAACTAAACTGGATAGACGCTAATGAAATGTGCAAACAGGATGTATCAGAGCTAGCGTCCATAGAAACGGTCACGGAACACAACCTTCTTAGAAGTGCTTTACCTTACGAGATAAACTCTAGAATTTCACCAGTAAACTCAACAGGCGATGTGGTGTCAGTTTATATCGGCTTGAGAAGGCGACTGTCTAGTATTGGACAACGTTTTCGTTGGGTGAATCAAAGGCCCCTGATATACTCACGGTGGCTTAACGCGCAGCCTCTAGGTGGTCACACAATAGCTTGCGCTGTCTGGGACTTTCCTTCAAGGGCAGTTGCTATCGCTGCTTTGATTCGGGCATCAGGAAACCAGACCATGAACTTCATAGATAATTCTAGTAACCTGTTAGACGGATGGTCTAGTGTTGGCTGCGGCAACGCAGTTTTCTCCTTTTACTTATGCGAGGCTAGGGGCAACGTAAGAGGTAGAAGCCAGCAATCCGTAGGAAGCACAATAACTTTACCTGAGCCGAACACCGCAAGCATACTGTCGGCTATTGGGAGAGGAGAATTGGGTCATCGTTCAGGCCTTGAAAAATCATTAATGTTAGTGTCCACTATAGCTTTATACAGGGATGCTTATTCACCATCCTTTGCTTATGTTAATCATGACCCGAAAAAACTAATTAATATTGACACGGTTAACATGTTTTTCTGCGACAACTTCACACAGATTCCCTTTTCTATGGTATGCGATCATGTTATTAACTGTACCAATGAAGCTGACGAGCTTATGTGTGGATACACCTATCGGACTTGCGATACACGATCTCAGTTCACCTGCAGCAATAAACAGTGCATACCTATACAAGCCAAGTGTGATCTGTACAATGACTGTCTTGATGGATCCGACGAAGACGATTGTATTACATGCAATCATGGTATATGCCAGAATGCGAGATGCCTGCCCAAGCACTGGTTTGGTGATGGAGAAATCGACTGTAACTCGTGTCTGCTTGAAGGAAGTCTTCAAGATGAAGCAAAGTCTGCGCTAGATGCCCATATTGATGACTGCGTTTTTATCTGCAACAGAACCCAGTGTGTGTATTCATCCATGTTAAATGACGGTATTGTCCAATGTCAAGGTCCAGAGGGAAAGCTGGATGAGACAATAGGTGCGCTGGAGTCTACTGTTTGCTATTCCGAATGGGATAACTTGACCACTGCATACACCAACTGGGCGCCGAAGTGTATTTACATCAAAGATAGATATGGCGAACCTCTGGGCTGCAGAAACATGAGACATTTAGAAAACTGTACTACTTGTGAGTGCACCGAAGGTTACTACAAGTGCCCACAATCGTACTGCATCCCAATACATTATCTCAAAAATTCCGAATTCGATTGCGCGAACGGAGAGGACGAAGGTGATATTACCTTACAGTGCCCAGGGTACTTTCGCTGTGCTTATAGCCACATCTGTCTCCACCCTGATCATGTCTGCGACGGACAGGTAAACTGTCCTAGAGGTGATGATGAAGCAAACTGCAACATCCGTTGCAGAGACGGATTTCTATGTCTTGCCGGAACAGTCACTGTCAATGGCTACAACAAAGCTGTACCTCTCACTGACCTGGATTTTGTTTCTCCAACGACTCGCTATCTTGATTTGTCTGGTATCAATGTATCGGCGGTATTTCCTGCATTCCCAAGTGGTCGGCTCACAAATGTACTTAATCTGACATTATCGGGCTGCAGTATCAGAGATTTGGACAGTCGATCTTGGTACACTTTCACTGACATCCGTGGCATATGGTGGGTGGATCTTAGCTATAACCTCATCGAGAAATTGCCCACCTGGAACATACTCAGGTCAATGTATGCCTTGCAATTTCTGAACCTCAGCCATAACGAGCGTTTGGCAACTGTGGCTAGTGATGCATTTACTGGGACCAGTAGATTTTACGTCTCTGTTCTAAGAGTGCTTGATCTCTCATACACTGCTGTATATTCCTTACAATCGTCTCTTCTCAGTTTAAACAATCTAGAAAAATTATTACTACGGAACACCCGCATTGTTGAAATTCCATTTAATATGTTTCCTAGGCATTTAACCTTACATGTTCTTGATCTTCGGGGTCTAACTCTTAACGATCTGTACCCAGAAATGTTCAAAAATGTGACAATAAAATTTTACTTACTCACCGATTCCTTCAAGCTGTGCTGTCCCCAGATCCACAATGAAGATACTGACGTGAAAGTCTGTGTATCTGCCAAAGATCCATTTTCCTCCTGCTCGGACCTTATGAGTCAAATGATATTGCGAATACTGTTATGGGTAAGTGGTGTACTGGCAGTCGTTGGGAACACTGCAGTAATTTTTTACCGTCTGTCTTTTGACAAGATGATCTTCAGAATGGCATATGGACATTTCATTATGCATCTTGGCTTCGCGGATTTGTTTATGGGTATTTACCTTATCATCATAGCAGCTGCTGACACGTACTACAGGGATAGCTACGTGTGGGATGAATATGATTGGAGAAGCAGCGCAGCTTGTGAGGTGGCAGGCTTTCTGTCCACACTGTCAAGCGAAACATCCACTTTCTTCATTTTTCTCATCACGGTGGACAGATTTTTTGCAATGAGGTTTCCATTTAGACAGTTAAAAACTTCCGTCAAACTCGTAACCCTCGTTTGCATTACCACTTGGGCTTTAGGCTTCTTGATTGCTTCCATTCCATTATTACCATATTTTGAACACTGGAACCTGTACAGAACAAATGGTATGTGCTTGGCGCTCCCGCTTACAAACAGACGTCTACCTGGTTGGCAGTTCTCAACGACGGTCTTCATATTCTTGAATTTCTTTTTGTTTATCCTGATCGCCTTGGGCCAACTGGCCATATACAGATCAGTGTTTGCCATGAGAATGAGCCAAAGTAAATTGAATAACGCAAGTTCCCGACGCGCCCAAGATCTAGTCATAGCAAAAAACTTGTTTCTCGTTGTCATCACAGACTTTATATGTTGGTCTCCAATTGGCGTCATGGGGCTTCTGGCGCTGAGCGGCTACGAAATCGGCTCAGAAGCGTATGCTTGGTCTGCTGTCCTTGTGCTGCCAGTCAACTCTGCCATCAACCCTCTTCTGTACACTGTTCCTGCTGTCACTCGCAAACTGAGACAGTATAAAGATGGCGTGATAAGTCAGCCTTCTAAGTCACAGTAAGGTGGCTTGACTGCCAAGTGGTGAATGAGGCGTGATGACGCCAATATGTTACACAGGATCAATCAAACTAAGTCATGATATATTCCCAATTTCTGTTTAGAAAACAAACAGATAATTAATTCTGCAGAACTTCTTATGTGAATGCAGATAATTACGGATAAACAGCTAATCATAAAATGTTAACTTTATCCCTGTAACGTGTAGAAACCGGGACAGTAAACAAGCAATAAATAGAATCAAACTAACTGTCTTCCTTTTTCTAGCTCCTAAATGAGAATGGGCTCATTTTAGGAAGCCTCCTCCAAAGCACTTCAGATATCAGCCCATGCAAAAAGGGGTAACTGGGGAAGTTGAAATGTGAAATAGACGTGTTTCATGTAACCAAACACAAACACATTAAGAAGTCAATTAAAAACAATGGATAAAAAAGAACAATCGCTAAAAAGAATAAATATATAAAACAAATAAAATGCTTTGCTGTAAAAGGAGACACATCACTTTGCTGAAAACCACACTGGAAAAAAATAAAGCAGTTGAAGACAAACGGGTCAAAAGATAATGACAAAGTAAGTGTGAGGCAAATATAAAACGAAAGACCGAAATAATCTCTCAGGAAGTTCCATGAGGTTCAAACACAATATGCAGACTAATACATTTCAGCCAACCATCAATGCGGAGGGGGAACATGATCTGATGTATTAAGAGATACGCAAAACGTCCCATTAATTCAAACGTTCATCAGTAACCTTATATAGTCTTTCAGAAAACGGTTCTTACAAAGAAAAGACCTGATAGGAAGCAACTGGTAACTGTAATACCTGTTGACGCTCCATTATGTCTGTCTGGTATTTTCATTGTGTGTCATAACACAGATCTTATAAAGATTATAGTAGACTTTATCGTCCTGCAATAAGAACTTAAAAACATTATCTCTACCTTTCGTTCTAAAAACTGTTTGACAAGACTGACTTTTTAATATTTTATGTTAGCGAAGCACTGATGCTAAAATTCATATGTATTGCATTATTTAATAGCATCGGCAGCAAATTCTTGGAAACAAGTTTCAGAAAAGGACAATAAACTGTAAATCTGCAGAAGAATACATTATTTTAAATAAAAATGAAGCCGTGAAAAAAACTAGTGTGTTTTTTTTTCCTGTTTTTTTTTTTTTTAAGAAAACTGAGAACATGTGGGTATGTGTATCTATGTGTGCGAGAGTGTGTAAGAGAGACAGCGAGAGAAAGGGAAACGATATTGTATTTTATTTAAAATTTGCTTTCTTATACGATTCGTTTGGTGTATATTGGTGTAGCACAAACCGTAGTTGTCGCTGGGGATGGCCTATGAAATATTATGAAAAAGGTCTCCAGAACTGGGCTCGTTAAGAAAGAAAGAGACCTTTTCGAGATAAGGACAAGAAGAAGAGAATGCGAATGCTCTCCACTAGATAGTGTTTTCTAGTAAATCACGGAAAGTGTTCTATTTCCCCACGACCTTAGCTTCTGTCCTCAGATCCCGTAAAAGAACGAGCCCCCAATCTCATCTAAATGTAGAATCACAACTAACATAATTACCGATGTATGTTACGTCGGTCGGTCACACTCAAAATAGTAACTCGCGCCAGAAAAAAAAAGTGCGCAACGCACGGTGTGCAACTTGCGCGGCGTGGGTGTTATATAAAACAAATATTCAATACCGTTTTATTAGTTTATATACTTATATAAAACAAATACTTTGGTTGTTTGTTTTTTTTTTTTTTAAATTCTTTCACGAAATTAGTAGCGCTCGACAAAGAAAAAGT
>JAMPIV010013305.1:0-180959 GCA_024509875.1 Oreohelix idahoensis
TGTGTGGGTGTTCCCTCATGAAATATGCCACATGCTTCTACAAAGTTTTTCAATATCGACATTTACGTCGGGCCAATAGTATTTGCGAGCAATTTTTTGGCAGATGGTACCGACTTTTTCATGGTCCCCATCTTTTTCCAACATGTAATGCTCCTTATTAAATTTGCCCTATATATCTTGGGAAGAACCAACTGTCCGTGACCAGTGGATCTAGTTCCTGTCTTCCTATATAGCAATCTGTTCTTCATAAAAATATTCACCCCTTGCTCGGAGGTGTGTGGCATTTGGGCAAATTTTTTAAAACATGGCTTGAGTGTCCTATCCTCAGCCTGCGCCTTCCTCATCTCCTCTGGATGAGCATTTATAGGTTCACCTTCTTCCTCCTTCTTCTGTGACCTGGTCTGCACTGTCGCCATGATCACAGGTTTCTCGGATTTCCCCAAGAAGACGTATCTACACCCCAATATCAGAGGGTAGATTGGTTCATCTATCACTGCTGCTCTGATTTCTCCTTCCACATAGCGAGTTTTCACCGTTATCCTTGCGATGGGAAGTGTCATGAGTGGTATGTCCTTAGTTGCCCCTTGTATTTCCACTGTTTCTGTGGTATACTGACTTGGGTCCACTAGGCTAGACTTCACAACTGAATCATAATCCAAACCTGTATCATAAAGGCACCTTATGGTGACCCCATTACAAATAACATCCTCACAAACTGGGGGGTGATAAGGTTCCTGCTGTCCTTAGGATTAACCTTTAATCTTTGAGTCCCCGACTTCATTGCAGCAATGTTTGAAGGTTTCCTTCTACAAAATTCGGTGTTATGGTTATCTTTCTTGCACCATTTACACCATCTTTTTCCTTGGTTAAACGGTTTTCTTTCATTGGATTTTTGGTCATTGAACTGTGAGTTTCTGTCTCGGTAGTCATTTCTTGGCCGTTCAAAGTTTGTCCTACCTTTATTTCCCTGCTCTCTATTATCAAATTTATTAAATTGCTGTGGAGCTTTAAAATTGTCTATGTGCTTCTTTTTAGCACCACTTACCTCTGCCTGGGCTGCCTGATACCTTTCAGCGACATTTAAAACCTCCCCCAACTTCTCTGCACCTTGTTCCATGAGAAATTTTCTCATGTCTGGAGCCATGGACTCTCTCAATTGCTCAATCATGATCATTTCTTTAAGATCTTGGGTCTTCCCCAGAGCAGTCCATTTCTCCAAATAGGTTTTCCAGTCTGGCAGAGAATTGGTGGTATGTCTCCCCAGACAACAGTTTGGCATTTCTAAATTTCTTACGATAAAATTCACCATTTTTTTCGTACCTCAATAACAAAGCCTGCTTTAACATGTCATAATTCTCCTGGTCTTCTCTGTTCATTTTTGCGAAGACTTCATAAGAAGTACCTCTCAGTCCCTGTGATAGCTTTAAACTCCACCTCTCTCTCTCTAACCATTATGTAGTAGCTAATAACTCAAAACGTCCTAGGTACCCCTCTATGTCATCGTCTTTTTCAACAAAATGGTCTAAATGAAACCCCATAGCTGAGTTTGAGGCTCCCAGACTGGGCGTAGCATCTGAGGCAAAAGGGCTGGCACCATTTTAAGGAGCCTGGCCTTGTAGCTCCAGCTCCCTGAGTCGTAATTCGTGCTCCCTTTGCAACCTTCTATCTTCTGCCTCCCTTTCGGCCTTTTTATCTTCTGCCTCCCTTTCGGCCGTCAATCTTTTATCTTCTGCCTCCCTTTGCTGTCGTTTTTCTTCTGCCTCCAATGCTTTAGCCTCTTTGTCAGCCTCAATTTGTAACCTCTTAGTCTCAGCCTCAATTTGTAACCTCTTCTCTTCAGCCAACCTTTCAGACTCTAATTTTCTTTCAGCCTCTTTTTCTAATCTTCTTTCTTCCCGTTCAATATACTTATCACATTCAGCCGTTACATATTGAATTAAAATCTGACCATCCATTCCCATCTCCTTTGCCGTCAGCACAGCAGCTGATCTGAATTGCGCCAGCTCCGCCATACTTTTTAAACAAATCTAGCAATGTGCAAGATAAAATTTCCAACCACTACTAAAGTACTTCTAATTACTATAGTCTAAAATAATTCTAATTAATTAATTAACTACCACTGGCTGTGAAGATTCACCAACTTTTATTTTTTCAGGGACACTTTTTAAAGAAAATTTTAAGGGACACTTTTAATTTTTTATTATAATGTTTTACCCCTAATCTAATTCTCCTCCATCTCCCCCAGGGGAGATCCTAATATAACTTTTAATGGGCTAATTATCCCGGGACAAAGAGACCCCCAATATATGTAGTGGGTTTGATGGTATTGTATGGTGGTGATTATTTCTAAGTGTGATGTATGAGGTCAGCTGTGAAGGCTCCTGAGATAAAATGTAGCTGTGTAATTGTCAGAAAGGCCCTTCTTGCTACCACTACGACACCTCACACCTATCTTTTTTTACTAATGAATGTGGCTACGTTAAATGTCTAGGGTAATGATATGTAATTGTGTTGTGGTTAGTTTTTTCAGACACACACACAGATATTTACTAAGAAGTCCTAAATAATATTAATAAAATGTTATAATAATACACGGCTAAACTAACTCAGTTGTGTAAAAGTTTGATAGTAATTTTCTTACACTTATTTGTTCTGGACCAAGGTTTTATTTTGGCCAGGACATATGAAAGGTTTAGAAATTATGAAAAAATGCATGAATATTACATAATAAATGCAAAGTTGTGTACAATATATATGTTACTAGACTAGTTAATATTATTACTGGTTATAGTTAAGTAATCTATTGTGGGAAAACTTTTAATGGATGTGCTGTTGGGGTGGCCTCATCACTCCCTGTATATGGCGATTAAACATTGTCGAGTTAATTGATGGAATTAGTATGGGTGAGTTAGGAAATAAGTTGGGTTGGTGTGAACTCTCAGCAGACCAGGCGCTCATGTAACTTGAAGGTGTAGCTCTGGTGCTGAGATCTGGGGGTCAGAAAATCTGGTGCCCCACCTCTCCGTGCTTGGGGGGCAATATCAGAAGTCTGGTGGCCCCACCTCTCCGTGCTTGGGGGCAATATCAGAAGTCTGGTGGCCCCACCTCTCCGTGCTTGGGGGCAATATCAGAAATATGGTGGCCCCACCTCTCCGTGCTTGGGGGCTATATTAGGCTGCTCTGACCCAATGTTACTGCACGGGTCCACTCTGGTAAAATTCAACAACTCATTTGACACCGCATTGGTGCCAACTGAAACTCACCGCTCTGCAGTCAAAATCATTGTCCTGTGTCAGAATTCCAACCTCTAACCATTTTTAGACACAACACAACACACAACAACAACACCACATAGAAGTGTCAGATCTCTTTGACCAAACAACACATCTTACCAAGTTGGTTTCACATAGGATAAGTTCTCCAGACTACAGATTCTGAAATATGTTCATTAGTTTCATGCCATAGAATAGGATAGGTGATATTTTCCATTGATTTCAACACTTGATCTGTCCTTCCTAATCCTTGCTGGAGTTTATGTATTTTTTTTGTCTCTAGAGCCTGCACTGGGGCTGGGGCTCTAGAGCGAAATCCCTTACTTGTTGTAAGGAACAGATTATGCTATTGCAGTTATCAAATCAGGCAGAAGAGGGAGCACTGAGAAATGAACAAAAGCACAGTTTATAAAAATAACTAAAGCTATCAGTGGGAAAAACGAGGTACAAACAACATAACGTTAGTAAGAGACAAGCAAGGAAATCTCATCACCACAGCACAGGGGCAGGAAACAAGATGGGCAGAGCACTTCAGAGAAACCCTGAATAAAGAACCACCAGAGACTCAGCAAAATGGTCATGAGGCTGAAAGTGACTTCGATGTAAAAACAGACATTCCACGAAAAGAAGAAATCATCACAGCCTTCAAAGGGTTAAAAAACGAAAAAGCGCCTGGTCACGACAATCTAAATGCTGAGTTATTCAAGGCACACCCTGAACTAGCAGCAGAACTATTAGAACCACTATTTGCACAAGTATGGGAAACTGAGTCAACACCAACAGAGTGGAGTAAAGGAATAATTGTCAAATTGCCCAAGAAGGGCGACCTTGCAGACTGCAACAACTGGAGAGGAATTACCCTCGTCTCAGTTCCAGCAAAATACTAGGCAGGATAATCATCCAGAGAATTTCAAAAGCAGTTGACCAAAAACTGAGGAAAGAACAAGCGGGCTTCAGAAAGAACAGAAGATGTGCAGATCATATATTTACCCTCAGGAACATTATAGAGCAGTGCTCAGAATGGCAGAGACAGCTGTACATTAACTTTGTTGATTTTGAAAAGGCTTTCGACAGCATACACAGGGACAGCCTATGGACAATTCTGAGGGCTTATGGAATTCCCAGCCGCATTGGTTTCCATTATAAAAAGCCTCTATTCTAACTTTACGTGCAGTGTTGGATCGAGTAATGTAACTTTCGAAGTGAAAACAGGAGTACGACAGGGATGCCCCTTATCAACAACATTATTTTTGACAGTCATAGATTGGGTGATGCGCCAGACAACAGAGGGCAGTCCAAGAGGAATTAGATGGTCAAAGTTTTCTACACTGGAAGATTTGGAATATGCAGATGACATTGCACTACTCGCGCATTCACACCAACACATTCAAGACAAAACCGATAGACTGAATAAGTATGGCCAGCAGGTTGGCCTGAACATCAATTTGAAGAAGACAGAGGTCATGACACTAAATGTGGGCAATCCTGAGCCAATAACAGTAAGGAACCAGAAGTTAGAACAGACAGACACATTTACTTACCTAGGAAGCATAGTAACACTTGACGGCGGAACAAGCAAGGACATTAACAACAGAATGAATAAAGCGAGAACAGCCTTTGCTGTTCTCAACAACATTTGGAAGTCTTCCCAGTACAGCACACAAACACCAAATTAAGACTGTATGAGAGCTGTGTACTTTCTGTGCTTCTCTATGGTGCGGAATGTTGTGAGAGTAACAGAAGAAGGAAATGTCGAAACTGTCCTCCTTCCACACAATCTGCTAAGGAAAAAATTCTCCGAATCTTTTGGCAAATGTGACGTACGTCTAGTTTGACAAGTGAATTTTCCCTGATATGATGGATGATTTAAAGGGACCTTTAGCTTTTCATAACATTAGAACCCCTGAACATTTGTTGTAACTTTTCGTTTGCCAGAACTCATTCCACCGGGACTCATTTAGTAGGCGGCACGAGATCAAAGAGACAGACCGAGGGATTTTAGGGGAGACTATCGGCGTTATCAAAGACAGTAGTTTTCCCTGATACGAGACGCAGTTGCTTGCCGCTAATTTCGCGTCTCGGTGTCAATCGCAACGGAGCGAACGGGGGAAAGCGAAACGGGCAGCAGCGAGCGGATACGAAGACCAGGGGGCGGCTTCTTCTCTTGATTTGGCGGTCAGATCCCCAAAAGTTCGTGAGATCAAATAAGTTGTCAAGTTTATCATGTCCCACTCAACTTACATTTCATTTTAGCTAAATAGACCATGAAAAACTAGACACGTTATCACTCGCTGGCCAGACCTTTACAGAAGCACTAGCTTTATTGAAATCTTGTTATAGATTTTCCCCTGGATTTTATATATATTTGCAGTGATTTCTAATTCTGTGCAAAGCGGTAAAATATATATTGTGTAAAGTGATCAGTGGTCTAGCTCAGTCATTCTATTTAAAGGGATTCTGTGTTAATTTAAATCTATTTAATTAAACCATCTCAAGAGTTCCAGTTTTAAATATAATGATCTATCTATTATATTATTTCAAAAGATAATAGATGCTTAAATTAACTTTTAAAGTCGCGAAGGAATTTATAATTAATAAATTCAGTTAAGTCCTAGTTTTATAGATGTGGGTTTTTAACCACTAGAATTCGCGCAGTGTTTATTAAATACATAATTAAATACGCGAGCATATATATAATAGGCTTAACGGGAAATTCATCGCGCTTTAGAAGGTTATTTGTTTTCGGTATATTACATGTCTTTTTTTTTCTTTCATACAGAGTGATCGTAACCTGTGCGATCCCAGCATTAAGAAAGCAATAAAGAAATCAATCTAAGCAAAGCAAAGCATAAACAGTGTGTAGAGTTCCCCTGACGCAGAACTTGTTGAGACTGTGTAAATTTTTAATCTTTGAGGCGATTCTATGTTTGGAATTCCGCTATCTAACTTATAGCAAAGAAAGCACACCCAAAGACAAATTTAACGCACCATCAAACAACTTAAGTCGTAACGGGAAGAAGAACACTGGCCCGAGCTTTGTTAGTTTACTGACACAGAGAGATAATTCATAATTTCCTGAACAGTGATGTGACTAGTTTTCTCACTGGACTTAAACCATACCTCACGGATAAAGTGTACCAGCACGCGTAAGAATTTTATTATCCGCGGCATAGTCAAATAGACCACACCATCCTCACCCCGGTATCAGAGACCGTGCCCTCCCATAGAAACTGTTATTAAGAAAAGAGACACAACTACAGATTCATTTTCCAGCGATTACGGGATCCTTTTATGTGCTGACCGCCTACCCGATAATCTGGGGCTAGAACTTGAACAAACACTCATACATTTAGTTGAGGTGTAACTGCTGTTGTGTTATTCTATGGAGTGCAAGATTTTTTCACAATCGGTAAGTGAGAGCAAGATGAGTGAAGGCCTTTGCTAGCGCGTGTATGAATGACAGGAAATTAATTCTTTTGTGTGACCATTTTGTTAACCTGCTTACCTGTAAACATATATCTTTTCTGTATACCCTACATTGTTCCTTTAAGTGGGATAGTTGATAATTTGTTAACTCTGTTTAAATCCACCTCCTTTCCATTTGCTTAGTAAAGGGAAGAACAGCTGGGAAGAACAGGTTTTTTTTTTTCTATCACTTATACCTAACTTGGTAACACCTCTTTCAGAGTAATTAACTTTACTGTTAGGTTAACGTACCCGTGTTCCTGATATTATCTATCTCTGGACTGGGTTTATCTTTGTCTAATAAGCGGGAAGGGCTTAGTCGATACCAATCTTCTTCACCCCTCCCAAACTTGTTATTTGCATTTGTGTACTTATGATAATTTATGTAATATCTGATATTTTTAGTGATTGATTGATGTTTAAAGTGAATAAAATCACCTAAAAACTCATTTAGTTCTGTGTGTTGGATATACCCAAAGCCCAACATTTCCCCTATTCGTTTAATATAGTTTGTATCAACGTCGTGTGTGTGTTTGAAAACACCAAATCGGTGTGCGCGCAGATGCGAGTCTGGAAAACTGGCAAATAATTGTTTGACCAGGAGAGTGAAAGAGAAGATTGAGAGACACGATTTGTCGTAAATAAGTCTGTCTTTACTCTCCTCCAGCACGCTGTGAAGTAACTATTAAATCTCTACATTTTCTATCACTGAGCTTTCCATCATCATTTTCCACTCTAAACCGGACCACTATTTCTACGACTCTTTTCTCTCAAAATAAATTTACGACAATATTTGGCCGGCTCGTCTGGGATAATTTTGAGATACATTTGATGCACACATATTTGTGGGCTGGTTCTGGGATCTTGAGCTACATTTGAGGCAATCGCATAGCCGGGTTAAAGATATTTTGAGTCTGATTTAGTTTGGGTCTAACTAGGTAGAGTGTGAATGATTTGTCTTTGTGAATTAGGGAAATAAATAAATAATTACACCCCTAGACAAACGTTCTTTAAGTATTTGGGTTGTCCACACAGCATATTTACAGGTTGTTTTCTCTCCACAGCAGTAGAAAGTACAGATAAACAAATATATTTGCTATTTTAATTATCCTCTGGCGGAGATAATTATATTTCTTTCTTTATAAAAGTTGCTGGGATTGCGTGATTGTTTTACAGTCACTAAGGTTTTTGAAGTCAAAAAGAGTTGAGCTTAGCTAAAGACGGATTGTTCTGATTTTTAAAAATTAAGTTAACAACGTCTCATCTCAATAATTGACTTTAGGGACGGAGTTTGTTGTCAGAGATTTAAAATTTAGGGGAATTTTTTTTTTCCTTTTAAATTGTTTTAATATAAATTTTTCTCTACTGTTAGTAAAAGTAGATTCTTTTCCAGTGTAACTTACCATTTAGTGGCATAGTCGCTTGCGTTTAGAGCCTTAATTGCCAGATAATAGCAGCGATAAGTTTGCACAGTACAGGTAGGAGGTAACACAGGTAAATTTGTACTTGTGTTTTTTTCTCGTAGCGGTTCAGAGTTCCTCCCTTTCGCGTTTCTTCTTACTAGTTCTCTAAGCATACTTCATCTTATTCTTTAACAATGGCAGAGAGGATAAAGATGAGGTCCATCTTGAGGCTGGAAGCGAAAGAGGCAGGATTAGATGCAGAAGCTGCAAACGCGTTTATTAACCAGGAATTGGAAATATATGACGCGGAGCAACAGAGAGCCGAAGCTGAGAGGAAGGCGGAGCAACAGAGAGCAGAAGCTGAGAGGAAGGAAGAGAAAGAAAGAAACAGAGAGGAGAGAAGCCCAGGAGAGGGCAGATAAGAAAGAAGCGGAAGAACGTCTTTTGGAACAGAAGAAAATTGAAGCAGAGATGGAAACTCGCAGAGAGAGAGAGAGAGAGGACAAGGAAAGACAGCATCAACTGGCGCTTAAGGCTCTAGAGAGTCGGGGCGCCTCTACTTCGACTAACGGAGAGCCGTCTTCGCCCCAGTCTCAATCAATGGACCTCTCCAGTACTCAATCTGCCCAATTAACTGCTATGTCGTTTTCTTTAGAATCTTTTCCTAGCCCTAACGAAAAAATTGACAGCTACCTAGAAAAATTCGAGAGACTCGCGAATCTTTATGGGTTAGAGAGTACCCGCTGGGCGCTCAAACTTTCAACGTCACTGAAAGGCAATGCTTATGACGTGTACACAAAGCTGGGACCGAATCAACATGATTACGACATGTTGAAAAAGGCCTTACTACAGCAGTTTGAGATGACTGCCCGAAAGTTTCTGCAGTTGTTCAGAAACAGCCGAAAAGAGAGCACGGAAACATTTCCCCAGTTCTCTTCACGTCTCACGGGTTATCTGACAAAGTGCATTGAATTATCTGACCTACCTCTTTCATATGAGGGACTCCTCGAACTTGTTCTTGTGGAGCAGATAAAATCCACTTTGTCGAATGAAACACGTAGATTTTTCGCTGAACAGGGGGCAGTCAGGCTTGAAGACATACTCAATAAAGCCGAACGCTATAGCAATGCAATGGCCGAACTTCCCAGCACTAAACGTAAACCCACCGATGAGCCATCTCGAAAACAGAATCTAGAACAGGCATCCTATTCTTCCACTTCCTCTCAACATTATAACCAACGAGATAACAATACCCAGAAACCTCCCCAGGAAAAATCGAAATTCTACAAAACCCGATACCCCCCCAAACAAAAATTCTGATCAACCCAACAAGCCTACGTGGCAGCGCGGCCACCAAGGTCAAGGAAAAGGGAAGACCCCTACACCAGGAACGTCTGATCAGGGCAAACAAACCGGTGCAAACCGCATTGGATGTTTGCATACAGCCTCGAAAGGTAGAGTCAATGTCAGTGATTCTCAACCTGAGGGGGACCGACCCTCAACTCGAGGAACTGTAATTTTGAACGGTACCTCTACTACTTGTCTTTTTGACACTGGATTAAGTTTTGATTGTATTGTCGCTAGGCACCTAGTCAAACCGGGTCAGGAGACAGAGGAAACCGTCAAACTTAGTGGAGTTTTCAGGAGTGATGCACCCAGGACGCTTCCTATCGCACTGGTAGAAATACACTCTGACTTTGTCAGAGGAGTTATTAAAGCGGCCATAATGGATGATCCGATCTACCCAGTTATCCTGGGATGTAGATATGTGTTCATTGGGAGACCTAAGGAGCCGATTGTGGCAGCGGTAACCACAAGAGGGCAAGCCAAGAAGGAGAGGGAGCCTGCGCCAAACTTGTTGCCGAATGAACTGAAGGAGGCGCAACAAAAGGACCCTACTCTGGCGCCCTGCTTTAAAAAAACTACCCATGGCTAAGGACCCCAGACACAACGGAGACATCTTTTCTAAGGATGGTGTATTGTATCGTAGAACGGGCAACCCGGACACGGGGAATAACCAGCTCCTAGTACCGACGCAGTACAGAAACCAGATCTTAGAAATGGGGCACTCTCTTCCCTTTAGCGGACACATGGGACAAAACGCCACTATTCAGCGAATAAAAAACCACTATTGGTGGCCAGGAATGAACTCTGACATTGTCAGGTACGTGAAATCCTGCGCCCAGTGCCAACGGGTAGCACCCAAGCACTTGACACCCCCAGTACCTATGGGGCAAATGCCAATAGTAGGGACTCCATTTGAACGGGTTGCTGTCGACATTATTGGTCCTCTGGAAAAGACCAAAAGAAGGAACAGGTTCATCCTGACCTTAGTTGACACTTGCACTATGTGGGCCGAAGCCGTACCGCTACCATGCACTAATTCCAAGCATGTCGCAGAAGCCCTTGTGCAAATTTTTACACGGTTGGGATTCCTCAACAAGTTTTGACGGACAATGGATCCCAATTCCGTAGCCTGTTAATGGAGGAGATCTTTAAGATCTTGAGGGCCAAACATATCCACACAAGTCCCTACCATCCGGCCGGAAATGGGCTCGTGGAACGTTTTAACGGTACCCTCACCATGATGTTACGTAAGCTGGGTCAGGAGAAACCGGAAGACTGGGACCAATATATATCGGCTGCCTTATTCGCCTACCGAGAGGTACCCCAAGCGTCTACGGGTTTTGCGCCAGCTACACTTTTATTTGGCAGACCTATTAAGGGGCCACTAGAAGCCTTACTTCGGTCCCTGACAGACCAGAAGGCTGACGAGACAGTCGTCTCTGCAAGCAAGTATGTATCTGAGCTTAAGGAAAGGCTAAAGCTAGGATGGGATCTAGCTACTACCAACCTTAAGAAAGCCCGCGCTAAAATTACTAAAAGATACAACAAAGCTGCAAAAGAGAGAGAACTACAACCAGGGGAGAAGTCCTATTGCTACTTCCAACCGGAAGCAATAAACTTCGCATCGGATGGCAAGGACCGTTTACCGTCCTTAAAAAGATCTCACGTACCAACTACAAGATCTCCATCAAAGGAAAGGAGAAGGTCTTCCACATAAATCTGCTAAAGAAATATTTGGAAAGACCGGTGCCATCCTCCGAGCATCTCCTGGCTGTCGCCATAGCAACGGAAGACGAGGAAGATGATGATGGTTGCATGGAGTATCCACTGCAACCCACAGAATCCTTTAAAGATGTCAAGTTCGGCGACAATCTCTCACCAGAACAACAAACAGAAACTAGGGCTCTACTAAAACAGTACAGTGCAGTTTTAACGGATGTACCTGGTCGAACAAATCTCATTGAATTTGATATGAAATTAACAAACGAGACCCCTGTTCAAACCAGAGTTTACCCCATCCCGTACGCTAAAGCTGATGCACTTCGCGGAGAAATAGACAAGCTGCGTCAGGCAGGAATTATCAGTGAGTCTACATCTCCTTACAGCTCGAGCGTAGTGCTGTTGCAGAAGCCCAATAAGGAAGTTCGGCTGTGCATTGATTACAGGTTGCTAAACGCTGTAACGGAATTCCAGCCCGAACCTCTCCAAACTGTTTCTGAGTTGTTCACCAAGCTCAGCAAAGCTAAGATCTTCTCCAAGATTGACCTCAGTAAAGGTTATTATCAAATACCAGTCAAGGAGGAAATTAAACCTTTGTTAGCTTTCAGCACTAGTGAAGGACATTACACATTTAACGTGATGCCGTTCGGTTTGCATAACGCACCAGGAGTGTTCACCAGGATGATGAGGAAGCTTCTAGAACCTTTGCAAAGTCCCCATATCCATAATTTCATGGATGACATCTTAATTGCATCGGAAACCTATGAAGAACATATTGCTACGGTTGCTATGCTCCTCAGGAGACTACAGGAAACGGGTCTCACAGCCAGACCTAGCAAATGTCTCATCGGGTTTTGAACAGTTAGACTTCCTGGGGCACACTATTTCTCACGGATGCAGTTGGCCTATTAAGAAGAACGTGGAGAAAATAGTGGCAGCAAAAAGACCCCGAACGAAGAAAGACGTACGTTCCTTCATATCGCTATGTGCATACTATCAGAAGTACATCCAGAACTTCAACGGACTGACGGCACCTCTGACTGACCTCACAAAGAAAGGTTGTCCTGATAAGGTCATATGGGATCAAAAGTGCGAACACGCGTATAGCACTTTGAAAGGACAGTTGTCTGCATACCCCATTTTGAGGTTGCCTGACCTCAAGAAACCTTTTGTACTGAGAGTCGACGCGTCAGGTCAGGGCATCGGGTCAACACTGCTTCAAGCCGATGACAGTGACCTGAACATGCTATTTCCAGTTGCCTATGGCAGTCGGAAATTAAATAAAGCGGAACGGAACTACAGCGTAGTTGAAAGGGAATGTCTTGCTCTGATTGACGGTATCAGACGCCATCATGAGTTTCTTTATGGTACATCTTTCACGGTGCAAACAGACCACGCTCCGTTAGCATTTCTTGGTGCCAATAAAGAATTTAACGCTAGGATCATGCGTGGGGCCCTCCTTCTAAGCGTCTATTCTTTCAAAGTGGAATATATTCCGGGAAGACAGAATGTCGGGGCTGATTTTCTGAGTAGAAACTGGTCTACAGAGGAAGAAGAGCAAACTGAAGATACCACTCATCCTAAAATCACCAATCAGGTCACCTCCATTGTCAAAAAATGAAAACATGAAAAATGGTTTCATGTCTAAAAGTGGGGACGATTGTGACGTACGTCTAGTTTGACAAGTGAATTTTCCCTGATATGATGGATGATTTAAAGGGACCTTTAGCTTTTCATAACATTAGAACCCCTGAACATTTGTTGTAACTTTTCGTTTGCCAGAACGCATTCCACCGGGACTCATGTAGGATACAGCGACGAGATCAAAGAGACAGACCGAGGGATCTTAGGGGAGACTATCGGCGCTATCAAAGACAGTAGTTTTCCCTGATACGAGACGCAGTTGCTTGCCGCTAATTTCGCGTCTCGGTGTCAATCGAGGAACCGAGCGAACGGGGGAAAGCGAAACGGGCAGCAGCGAGCGGATACGAAGACCAGGGGGCGGCTTCTTCTCTTGATTTGGCGGTCAGATCCCCAAAAGTTCGTGAGATCAAATAAGTTGTCAAGTTTATCATGTCCCACTCAACTTACATTTCATTTTAGCTAAATAGACCATGAAGAACTAGACACGTTATCACTCGCTGGCCAGACCTTTACAGAAGCACTAGCTTTATTGAAATCTTGTTATAGATTTTCCCCTGGATTTTATATATATTTGCAGTGATTTCTAATTCTGTGCAAAGCGGTAAAATATATATTGTGTAAAGTGATCAGTGGTCTAGCTCAGTCATTCTATTTAAAGGGATTTTGTGTTAATTTAAATCTATTTAATTAAACCATCTCAAGAGAGTTCCAGTTTTAAATATAATGATCTATCTATTATATTATTTCAAAAGATAATAGATGCTTAAATTAACTTTTAAAGTCGCGAAGGAATTTATAATTAATAAATTCAGTTAAGTCCTAGTTTTATAGATGTGGGTTTTTAACCACTAGAATTCGCGCAGTGTTTATTAAATACATAATTAAATACGCGAGCATATATATAATAGGCTTAACGGGAAATTCATCGCGCTTTAGAAGGTTATTTGTTTTCGGTATATTACATGTCTTTTTTTTTTCTTTCATACAGAGTGATCGTAACCTGTGCGATCCCAGCATTAAGAAAGCAATAAAGAAATCAATCTAAGCAAAGCAAAGCATAAACAGTGTGTAGAGTTCCCCTGACGCAGAACTTGTTGAGACTGTGTAAATTTTTAATCTTTGAGGCGATTCTATGTTTGGAATTCCGCTATCTAACTTATAGCAAAGAAAGCACACCCAAAGACAAATTTAACGCACCATCAAACAACTTAAGTCGTAACGGGAAGAAGAACACTGGCCCGAGCTTTGTTAGTTTACTGACACAGAGAGAGATAATTCATAATTTCCTGAACAGTGATGTGACTAGTTTTCTCACTGGACTTAAACCATACCTCACGGATAAAGTGTACCAGCACGCGTAAGAATTTTATTATCCGCGGCATAGTCAAATAGACCACACCATCCTCACCCCGGTATCAGAGACCGTGCCCTCCCATAGAAACTGTTATTAAGAAAAGAGACACAACTACAGATTCATTTTCCAGCGATTACGGGATCCTTTTATGTGCTGACCGCCTACCCGATAATCTGGGGCTAGAACTTGAACAAACACTCATACATTTAGTTGAGGTGTAACTGCTGTTGTGTTATTCTATGGAGTGCAAGATTTTTTCACAATCGGTAAGTGAGAGCAAGATGAGTGAAGGCCTTTGCTAGCGCGTGTATGAATGACAGGAAATTAATTCTTTTGTGTGACCATTTTGTTAACTTGCTTACCTGGTAACATATATCTTTTCTGTATACCCTACATTGTTCCTTTAAGTGGGATAGTTGATAATTTGTTAACTCTGTTTAAAACCACCTCCTTTCCATTTGCTTAGTAAAGGGAAGAACAGCTGGGAAGAACAGTTTTTTTTTCTATCACTTATACCTAACTTGGTAACACCTCTTTCAGAGTAATTAACTTTACTGTTAGGTTAACGTACCCGTGTTCCTGATATTATCTATCTCTGGACTGGGTTTGTCTTTGTCTAATGAGCGGGAAGGGCTTAGTCGTTACCAATCTTCTTCACCCCTTCCAAATTTGTTATTTGCATTTGTGTACTTATGATAATTTATGTAATATCTGATATTTTTAGTAATTGATGTTTAAAGTGAATAAAATCACCTAAACTCATTTAGTTCTGTGTGTTTGAAAACACCAAATCGGTGAGCGCGCAGATGCGAGTCTGGAAAACTGGCAAATAATTGTTTTGACCAGGAGAGTGAAAGAGAAGATTGAGAGACACGATTTGTCGTAAATAAGTCTGTCTTTACTCTCCTCCAGCACGCTGTGAAGTAACTATTAAATCTCTACATTTTCTATCACTGAGCTTTCCATCATCATTTTCCACTCTAAACCGGACCACTATTTCTACGACTCTTTTCTCTCAAAATAAATTTACGACACCAAACACCATCAGCAACCAAGAGCTACTTATTCGGAGTAACCAGGAGGACATGCACACCATCATAGCTGGCAGACGCTGGAGTTGGGTTGGCCATGTCCTCAGAAGGGACCCTGATACCATCGCAAGAACAGCTATGCTATGGACCCCCGAGGGAAAGCGAAAGAGAGGCCGACCAAAAACAACTTGGCGGAGAACTGTGGAAGCTGAGATGCAAAGAATGAACCACAGTTGGGGCACTGTACGAAGGATGGCCGCCGACCGAGCAAAGTGGAATCAATTTGTTGCTGCCCTACACGACGCCACCAGGCGTGATGGCCGCTGACTGCTTTGACGGTTGGCGGTTATGGATCAAAGAAGAAGAAGTATCAAATCACTCGAACCTTAAACAAATATTAAAATGTACAAAGAAATAATTTCAGTCTTACCAGAATTATGAATATAGTACACAGTTAAATAAATGCTAGCAAAACTCAGCTGAGCTGCTGGCCTTATGATGGCGTCCCTCTAAATATTTCAATAGCTTCTGGGAATTTCACCACTTAATAATTCACTGTGTCTACAAGGACAACTAATACTGAATGGCACAAAATGCGCGTCTGAGCGCCGATAATATCTTAATCTAGGGCCAATCACTGCCTTTTCTTTTTTCAAATTCAAATATCCTACCAAAAGTCATTTCAGTTCAGACCTCAGTCAAGTATGCCTTATTGTCTGTTTGGTCCGTCCGTCTCTACTTGCGTTTCACAAAAAAACACACTTGTTTTTTGAACCATACCCTGAAAACTTCCCCTACACAATTTCGCCTTTTAAAGTTATTTTTAGCCACAAATTCACCATCCCACCCCGTTCTCTTCATTCCAATCCAGATTCTAGCACTTGCGTCTTCAAGGCCACACTTTTTTTGAAAATTAGTGACAGATTTTATCTCAATGAAAAGACGTTCGCTGATATGAACAACACAGTCTTTTGTCAATATCTTTCTTATTATCTGTCCGTCTGTATAAATGAAAGCATATTATTTCACTGCTCAAGATGGGCCATCCGGCCAGCTAGGTTTTATATTCCTAACATTATTATTAAGAAAAGTTACTTTTCAAATATTTTCTAGAATTTTTCTGGAAACGCGCTCATAACTGCATTCAAATAAACGGGCTAAGTTATAGCAAAAGCGTCCAATAAATGACTGTGGCGTATAATATCCAAGGTCCCTTTTGTCGATTTCTTTACTTTATGTCAACTTGGAGACGTGACTTTTTCTCCTTTCCCCACCACTTGCGCCTTTTAGCATTGCTAGTTTCAAGCACGCGTTCAGTCAGATTTTTCCTTTTGATCTCCGTTCCGTTTTGCCTTCAAGTCTAACAATTTAATTTCCATGGCGGGTGATGACCCGCGGCGTGGGCGATCATGTATTCTAGCAGCTTACGCATTAGTTTTTATCCCTTCGTTGTATCATTGGAGATATTTTAACGTTGTATCATTGTTAATTTTGTGACAGTGTTCATTTTGAAAAATACTTTCATGAAAACTGTGACAGGTTTCAGTGGGTTCAAAATCCCTTCAGTATTGATGCTCCTTCGGACCAGCACCGCAGAAGAGGAAGAACTGATAGAACTTTCATCAGACTCGTCACTGCAAGCGAAGTTTCCATCCATGGCTTTGCCACAATTTTAATATTCAGTAAAACAGGAGTTCCCAAGCTTGAGCAAGAGAGCACTGAAGATATTAATTCCTTTTGCAACCTCCTACCTTTGCGAGGCTGGATTTTCAGCAGTGACTGTCATAAAAACCAAGATCAGATCAAGACTTGATGTTGATGTGGAGAAGAAAATGAGGGTAGCTGTATCTCAATTGGTGCCAAGATTTGACAAGCTGTGTAACAACAAGCAAGCTCAAGTTTCACACTGAGGCGACTGGTACTTTATATTGAATCATGAGTGCAGTATACCAGTGAATGATTTTCAGACAAAAATATAAAAAAAATGTTAGAAAGAAACTACTTTATCTGTGCTGTTTTCTTTTTTATAGTAAGGGTTTTCAAAGTGCACTTTGTGTATATTTTTTCTTGTACTTGTAATTTTTTCAGATTGTCCAATTGCATTTTTTTAAAAAATTACGTTAAAAAATCACATTGTTTAAAAGCCTTTCCAAAGCTCTCCTGCTAAAAAAAAGTTAGGCTAAATGTCGAAACATCGCTAGAGTTTTTACCAGTTAGCCCACAGGGGAGCCGCAGAAAGAATGTAGTTGGTCAGGGAAGCCATGGACTCAAAAAGGTTGAAAACCGCTGTTCTAGAGCACAGACTTGAGACTTAAGCAGTGCTTAAGAATGTCTATCATAGATTTAATACAGTTTTGCACTTTAACTACTATGTTCCTGTGCAATTCCTTCAATATTTAATTGAAAAATATTCGTAACAAAATATACTTGCATAAGGTAGACATCTTCGAAGACGTTAAACCTCCGGGGGGAAAACGCCGGACTTACTGCACTTTTGAAAATAGCCGGCCGGACGCCCAATATTAAGGTGAAAAAGAGGACACATCCGGGGAAATGAGGACAGACAGTCACCCTAGATACATCAGACAGTTAGCCCCTCTTCATCTCGTGCTGTTGACACATTAGCCCTCAAAAGTAATGTGTGTTGCCAGGACTCGTAACGTTTCCAGTCGACCAAGCTGGAAAAATGTGTACCTAACTGTCCTCCGATTTAGGAAAGGCAAAGGAAAGGAGCCGCGGTAGCATAATGGTTAGTGCACTGGCTTCCTAGCTCAGTGGTCTATGGTTCGATCCCCAGATGAGGTGGGGTTATTTAGGCCGCAAACGGCTCCTGGGTCGATCCAGCCCCAAATGGGTACCAGAGCAACTCTGGGAAGGTTAAGGCGACCGGCGTGATGCTAACCACATCACCCCTAGTGTGCCGACGGTCGAGAAAATATGGGCCTAACACCACATTCCCAATATGCCTCAATGGGCGTGTAACGGGTTCCTTTACCTTTTTTTTTTGTTTTAAAGGAAAGGAACTGGCCCCCCCCCCCCCCCCCCCCCCACACCCCCAATAAAGCTTAGCCAAAGTGAAAATGCAAATTACGGCTACTGCTCTCTTGAAAGCATGCCTTAAGAATGATAGGGATCTGTGATATTGACTTGGCCTTCATTCTTTATTCCTGTTTAATATTATAATTCAAAGTTAAGGAGTGTAAATTTTCGAACCGTGTATACAGTGGTGTATGGTGATATCAACCAATCAGAAACAAGCCTGCCGTATCCGGCTTTAAGAGCGTACAAGTACAGTGTGCCTAATTCTTGCAGCTACATGTACGGTGAATTCAATTTTTATTTACTTAAGTCTATATTATTTGCATTTAGCGCCTGCTTACAGCTGAACAAGAATCAGCAATTCATTCATAACCCCCCACTACCAAAAGAGCATAGGCCTTCAACAAACACATGCCAAGTCCTCTTGTCACGTGCCATCATCTCAAGTTCTTTCCATGTTCTCCTCATCATTTTCCCCTCTGTTTCCAGCTCTCTTCTCTATGTGTTTCCTGGTCTACCCTTGCCTCTCTTGCCCTAGGGGATTCCAGAACAAGGACTGCATTGTAATGCTATCAACAGGTTTCCTCAGTGTGTGTCCTATCCATCGCCATCGTCTTCTTCTCATCTCTTGTTCCACTGGCACTTGTCTAGTTCTTGTCTTCATTTCCACGTTGGTAACCTTGTCATACCATTTTAATCCTTCTATTTTACGCAAGCACCCATTTATGAAAGTCTGTAGCTTTTTGGTTGTTGTCTTTGTTGTTCTCCATGTTTCAGAGCCATACAATAGGACTGACTTCACATTTGAGTTGAAGATTCTTATTTTCGTGTTGCATCCGATTTCTCTTGATCTTCACATATTTCCCAATGCAATGAAAGCTCCTCTTGCTTCTTGTATTCTTATTTTGATATCACTGTCTGTCCCTCCAACTTTGTCTATATTGCTGCCGATATGTGTACGATTCTCATATTTCCTGTGGCTGCAGCATCTTCTGCCTCTCTTACCAACTCCTCAATATACTTTCTCTTGTCTGTTTTGATACTTCTTTTTACTTCTTTGTTTGCTTCTGTGTACACTTCTTGAGCCTTGGCTTTGGAACTTCTGGTTTTGCTTGTGTTTAAATCTGCTTTCTTGTTTTTCCTGTCTTTTATCTTATTGATGGTTTCTATTGTTATCCATGCTTTTTGTTGTCGTTCCCTCTTCCCCAGTATTTCTTCACATGTCTCATTCCATAGAGTTTTGATTTGCTGCCAATAGTCTTCTGTATTCACTATACCTTTCAGCTGTTGGAAAACTTGGAATTTGTTGGATATTATGACCGCAAATTTGTCTCTTGTTTCTTGATTTCTTAGATGTCCTACATTAAATTGTTGTCTGTAACGTTGCATTGTTGCATATCTCTTGAGTTTCATCTTTACTTTGGCTATCAGAAGATGGTGATCTGATTCCACATCTGCTCCTCTAAATACCTTTACATATCAGCAAGCCTAATGAAAACACTGGTTTATTATATTGGGTCATAAAAATAGAAATATTGCGAATATCAATTAGCACAATGAGAGAAGGTTGAAAGAGTTAGCAGTTGCGAATAAACAAGTACTGTACAAATATATGCAGCGCCTTGAATTATGGAAAGCTAAATACAATTATTGAGTCTGAGCTGCCGACCTACCTACCTTTTTTTTCTTCAAGTAGGACAAAATCAGACGTGTTTTCTATTTCCAGTGGTGGTGGTGGTGGGGGGGGGGGGGGGGGGGGGGGGGGGGGGGGGGGGGGGGGGGCGGATGTTGTTGAATATGCTGTTTATACTGTGCATGGAATATCCGGTTCAACCCCATGTGGGTTATAATCTGTGTATGAAGTGTTCTGTAATCTGTATAGCTATTATACAATTGTCGATTTTCACTTGTTGGTTCTTTCAGACGACACTTTCTCTGACATTTGTTAAGGCCCTTCATAATGCCTATAGTGTATATAGTGGACTCCTTTACCTGCTCTTGAACAATGTAGTGTTTGACTTGTAAATTTGGTCTTTGTTTGTCTTTCCCCCTATTGTCACAGGTTGTCTTCCTTGATCTGCCGTAATGATCCACGAATGGCCTAACAGTTGGAGTAAAAATATGAGTTTTTCAAAGTTAGCAACTTTCGCTCAAGATTACTCTTGGCAATGATGTAAATTATATTTTTGTTCCTATTTCAGAGAGTCTCACATATTTTTTAAGGATGGCAAGTACAACAACTGCGTTTACTAGGCTTTTTTAATTTTGTATCCCCGCCCACTTCTGTGAGATTGGTATTTTTTTGCCAGGATTATGACAATAGACTTGTATTGACTGAGTTCTTAGTCGAACGAAATTCATCACAATATTCTTTTGTTATTTCTGTAAGGAAGTATATTAAAACAAATGAGTCATAACGGTGCCAATATCACTTTCAATCAACTTTGTTATCAAGGTCCTACCAAGAAGTTAGATTTACATGTATTAAAAGGTATATTTATTTATGAAATATAGTTGAAACAAGGTAACAATTTAAAATGGCAATCTTTAGGGGAAAAAAAACCAGTTAAATATGTTGTTATCGTTGTTTAGGAAAAAAATTGTTATTTTCATCATTGAATGATATGATTTACAGGAGGATATTTTCAGAATATCCTCTGGTGTTACTGGATTGAACTTAGCGTTGCAGGTGGCGACATTAGTTTGTCATTGAAGTCTGGTGTAGTTAATGCTGATTCTCAGTGAAGTCCTGACTGTTCTTTCTCAAGTCATGAGTGTAATGTCCTTTGGGATCACATTTGTTGCTCGTGTAAGTCTCAAATGTCGACGCTTCGAGTATCCTCGAGACCCGTCTCTTGTGTGTGGTGCCCAGAGCTTGTTTTAGTAACTAGTATCAGAAACTAAGAGAATAAACAAAAGAGTACCTATCTTAATTCTTTTGTCTCCTAATGTAAGCATCAAGTGACATCCGCTTTCCTTCTCCATTTAATGTACCTCTGAATTTTTCCGATCACATGAGCATGACTGTTACCTCTGCTTTCTATTGTGTTGACTGGCCTGTCGGGCTTACTGTTTATGGCCGACGTATTTATGATTACGCGAATAATGTGATGTGGGCCGTTTTACTTTGGCGTACGGTTAAGTTTGGTAACATTGTTAAAATGGGTCAAGACTGGGTGACCAAATTGCAGAGAAAGCAGACGCTGGATTCATTGTTGAATATATATGACGAGACGATTTATTGTACGGAGACGTGGACATCATAGTCAGGTACAGTTCATTAATATGGTTTAGACATCATATATATAATAATCAATATGAACGTTGATCAACCTCAATAGCCGTAACCCCACGAAGGTTAACGGATGTTGTTCGGCAGCGAAGTCGTAGGATGCATGGCTTTATGAAATGAACCATGTTAAAAGCGTGAGCATAGATGTATTTCAATGACGATCAAATGACATCTCCAAGTGTCATATTGACGCACTAGCAATCGACACCACTGGTCGATTGAAGCTCTACAATAAATGGCACTGGAGGAATCTGTACCTGAGGCTTGATACAGTAAAAAGCCGAATAATGGCTGAATCTTCATAGTATTTTCTCTTGGCACATCAGGCGCAAGGAAAGCAATTTCATCTCACAGATGATTATTAATATAACACGACCGGGTCTTCCCTAGACTTGGGATAAGACCCCGGGCCAAAATCACGTCTATGCAAGACCACTGATATATAAATCTTCCTCTAGAGTATTTGCTGGATGGCAACAAATCACCGCGACAAATCGCGTCATAACCTTTCAATAATAGTGCACCGTGGTGCGTAAATAATCAAACATCCAATTAACTTAGATACACTCAAAAGTGCGTCTATACTAGACTCACGTGTGAGGATCTCAAACACTTAACTCCCACGCGAAAATAACTTAACAATGACATTTCTTACCCTCAAGGCAGATGAAAGTGTGTTAGGAGAGCGATAGCGTGCAGATGTTCACAATTCTAGACAGATATCATTCTGAGTAACCATGTTGACATGTGAACTGTACATTATGATATCACCATCATCTTCATCCTCTTTCTGCTCTCTATGGAGCATGGGGCTACCTCTGCTTTTGGTTTCTTGCAATGAAACCCGCATGACGCAGTCACCAATTCTTGCAGCAGTGTGTGATGGGGCCGTAAAGATGCCCCCTTCATGTTAAAGGCATATTTATCGCCCATATATTTTCGATGTGCGCGCAGCACGCTGGGATGTGAAGAGTCTGACTCAGTAGCAGATTTATTACTAGACCATAATAAAGCCTAAGAATTAGTTGTGTGTTATATTTAATAGTTGTGTGTTAAATTTAATAGTTGTGTGTTAAATTTATGTTTTCGCTATTTCTAGAGCGATAATCGCGTGTGTTATTTGCGTGGCGCAATTAATCCGCGCAGCGCACTAAAGTTGAGTGATTAGCCTAGAGCGTATATAAAGAGATAGCAAAAGCCGCCCAGAGAGAACAAACGAAGTTAGACACCAGAGCCAAGCTGTAAATGCCTTGAGCACGTGAGTTAATTTAGAATAGCATTAGTGTTCTATAATTCTGAAATTATATTGAGCGTGGCTGTTTTAATGTTTAGTGAAATAAATAGATTGATGTGTTTCCAGGACCTGATAATTTAATCTTGAAATATAAATGAGTGAAAATAATATGCGTGGATTGATTTTAATAGTGTAAGTCCAAATCACAGATGTGAGAGTTTTAGTAGCAATTATTTCATTCATCAGAAAGGCAAATATAGTATGAAAGTATTTCATACATGAAACCAGGCAGAGAAGCGATCTATTACTTGAATTTAGATAATATTGACTTGTTAGCAAAATAGCAAGATGGCAGCCACGTGGTGACGACTGTATAAAAGCGGCGCGAGGAGTCTGCAGTAACACTCTTAGTTATCAAGCCTATAATGTTACGCAGTTTTATACTGTGGGAATTGACACGTGGGCCAAGGCAGGATAAGATAATTTTCCCCAGTAATAGAAGAGAGAGTTTTCGTGGTAAATTTCCTTTAGGTGATGTATTTAGTTCTAGTGTTAAGTCAAGAGTAATTTTATTTTGTTCTTTAATGTAAGAGTAATTAAGTGTATTTCACGATTATTGATTATTCTACTGTATATCTTTGGTGGGTTACTTTGTGTGAGGTGAGAATAGTCATTTAGAGCCACTCCTTTGTGCGTAAAGCGCATTTGAGACATACATGTTGTTGTTTGCTCCTTGCGGAGCAGGGCGACACCAGTACGGCTGAATCCAACAGAAGCCTGCATGAAGCATTTATATGCTATGGCAGTGGTTTGTTTCAGTAACGATGTGTTTCATATGATGAGTTCCCAATCTCATCAGGGGTCATATTCGACACGCTTGTTGCCAGGCGCACCAGTCGTCACTTACGACATGTTCAGAATGCAGTAACGAATATTGAGATGGATCAGTTGCGAGGTGGTGGTTTATGCCCATTAAGGAGAGTATTGGTGGTACATATTGGTTAATTCTATGTTACGCATATTTCATGATTATTTAGTTATTGTTATGTGAAGGATGGTTTGTGAGAGCACGTGGGCTCACTTGGAGATATATATATTTCTCTTCTCCGCTCCTGAGGGAGCATGGGGCCACCAGTGTGGTTTGCCTCCGCATGAAGCATTCAGATGCTCTTGCAGTAGTGGTTTCGGTAGCAACCTATGTTACACGGTGAGATTGCCAGCCTCATGCACAACACCATACTAATATCGCTAGACGACATGCATGAGTGTGTGTGTGTGATAGTTGGGTGTGTGCTCTTGCAGTAGTGGCTTCGGTAGCAACCTAGGTTACACGATGAGATTGCCAGCCTCATGCACAACACCATACTAGTCGCATTGGACGACACGCATGAGTGTGTGCGTGTGTGATAGTTGAGGGTGTCAGGTGGAGTGGAAGGACTGTTTGGCAGGTGAGAGTATCATTATTTAACTATGATTTTAACAGCCCGTGCTTTGTTTGCGTTTCAGGATTAGCAACTGAGAACTAGCTGGGTGTTTGTTTGGTGTTTGGTTTGTTGGTTTATTTGTTTAATGTTTGCTTCAGTGTGCTCTTAATGTCACTGATAGGGTTGTAGAAATAAATACAGCCCCTGCCTTAAGAATCAGAGTTTTATTGTTGAATCGGGTCGGTTGCGAGTGTGCAAGAGAGTGATCAAATATCACATCATCATCTTCACCATCTCGCCCACCCTATCACAAGTGGTTAAGGTGGTAAGTTATTTTACACGGTGGAGTTGCCAGTCTCAAATACAGCTTTTGATTAAGAAGCAAATTTTATAAATGTAATTATAAGCCCTCAACGGTGATAAACTGCCAGAGTTAAATAAAGCCCTATGCGAAGCAAATATCAAAAGAAGGGTAGTGCTACAGTGGATACCATCACACTGTGGCATACCAGGAAATGAGAGAGCAGATACGTTGGCAAAAGAGGGAGCAACACAGGAACAAAAAGAACAAACAATCACATTCCAGGAAAAGAAGACCCTTATCAAGGCCATCAGGAAAATTGACCAACAAAGAGACAACTATCACTATCTTGATCGAGCAAAACAGGTGATCCTGTTCCGTATTAGAACAGGACATAACAGACTGAACAGTCACTTATACAGACTGAGATTGGTCCCATCACCCCTATGTACGTGTGGACAGGCAGCACAGACAGTTGAACACATCCTGCAAGACTGCCACATGCTTAGTCAATTGCGAACTGAACATTGGCCCACAGAGACGCACATCCACACAAAGCTGTTTGGGAGTCTTGAAGAACTTTCAACCACAGCAACATACATCCAGAGAACCGGACTTCTTGTGTAGACATTACTAAACAACAGCGAACGAGAAGAAGAAGAAGAAGACCATCTCGCCCAACCTATCACAAGTGGTTAAGGTGGTAAGTTATTTTACACGGTGAGGTTGCCAGTCTCAAATACAGCTTTTGATTAAGAAGCAAATTTTATAAATGTAATTATACACATAAGAATAAGAAAATGTACATTTTCAGACTTGCCCTTCGTTATGAATTGGTATGCAGACGTTTTTGCACAGAGTGACCGATAGCACTTCTCTGCAGCCGAAGATGCAGTCTTCTCATGTGAGTTAAGGATAATTGCTAATTCACAACTGCCAGCTGTCACACATGAGGAAGATTTCATCGGACTTGTGACTCGAACTATTATAGAAAAAGTTGTATACTTTTAATTTTATAATAATAATATAATAATAGCCCCTTCAGTCATAACTGCCGATGGGAATGCGCCCCTGAGTTGACAGCCCTCAGCTGCTTATTTTCTTGGTGTTCCTTTCGATGTTTTCTCCTCTCCTCTGCTTGTTGTGTGAGCTTCTTTTCGCCCAAACTGAGGTGGCGCACTTGGTGCGATCGGCAGCTTCATCCTCCCAGGTTGCTGGATTTATGTCCAGTGCCCTCATGTCTCTCTTGCACACGTCTTTGAATCTCAGCTGCGGTCGCTGAATGTCACGAAAGGGATTTAAGTATAGAGTGTTGTCTGAGTGTGTAGAGAAGACACTATTTTTGTTAAAGACTGAGAAGATAGATTTTAGATAAAAATGACAGTGAATGTGGAAAGATGAGACTATTGGCTTCGAGGGGGGGGGGGAACCTAGATTAACTCTCCCTCGCCACTCCTGACGTCTTTGATAGCTCACCACCTCTTACTACCCTAAGGAGATAAGGTTTAACTATAGACCACAGATACATTATATGGACAATATATATACGTACAGTATATTTTATACAGAACCTGATCCAGTAAACATTTTATAGTTTTATTAAACAAATCAACCAAATCAAATAACACAGTCAAATAAATATCGTGCAATGTTGCACAGACCTGAAAAACCAAAGAACCAATTAAATTGATAGACATAAAAAAACAACATCCACTTTCACTCTTTCGTTCACCCTGATGGGGAAAAATAGAAAGATTAATGATCTACCCACAATCTAATGGGTGGGGCCTCAACTTTAGCCACCACTCCCTACTACACTAATATTACTACTGTCACTGTCCTACTGACGCTGCCTACACGACTGTCTACGCAGCGTCCAAGCTCTTTAGGCGACATACGCCGCTAAATAACACCACTGGACTGCTACGCTAGTAGACTTTTATTAATCTATGTCTCGGAGGCTATCCTCCAAGGACAATATAAGACCCTACTTGTCCCGGCTATTTTTTTTTCTCTCTCCTCTCCGCCTTGCTTCAGTGTCTCTCTGACACTCGACGTCTGCTGATTTGGCGTCTCCGTTACGCCCCTTCTCTCGTTAACCTTCAAAACCAGGAATGTTGACCCTTTCTCCTGCTCCTGACTACTGCAATGATGACTTGGGTATCAAGCACGAGGTACTTGACTCAAACTGTACAAGCTTCACTGCTGCTGAGCAACTTCTTTTACTTGCTCCGTTAACCCGCTCAGGGTTTAGGGGAAAACCGCGTTATTATGGCTGTATAAGAATTAGACCAATCTCCCGGCCAGGCGCCGTTGTTGGAGTGGTATAATGAGCTAAGAGCTCTGGATTTTAAGAAAAATCCCGTTCCCAGCTGAAGAATTTCTTCACTGCATGAGACCGTATGTTATTTTCTTTCGCCTCTGGTTATATCTCGAGCTTTCGGCTCCTGAGATGCCACACTTTGCAGTTGGTAATTTGTAGGGACAAATTACGCTCTCCCACTGTGCCGTGAACTGTTGTAAACAAAGAAATGCAACTAATGTACAACAACTTCAAAATAAACTCATCTCTAACATCTAACTCCCTTACTTCCTAAACTTCCCTGTCTATCCCCTCAATCAATACCGCTCCTCTTCACCCGCCATGCACAACGATACATAAATATTTCCTACCCGCAGGTCAAACTATCCCACCCTTCAACACTGTATGTCTAGGAAATCCCAGGCGCAGCTGACCTAAATCTTTTGTGCTAGTCAAAACAATTCGTTCAATGAAGGAACTTCCTTGTACACAATACTAGGCCCTACTTTATTTTTACAGACGGACCCTGGTGAGTCCTCGATTAAATTAAAATGAAATAGACTTCTCTAGGAATAATTAAATCTCCTTCACCGTAAAATTAATTACACTCCTTACTCCTACTACATTACAAAATTAGTACAATTAATTAATTCACCATGAATTAAATTTACACGAATACACTCGCATCTATACGCTGCCAGGTGCCATAAATCAAAGATGGGGAAATAATAATTCCCATCTCAGTAATAATTAATCACACAATCACTTAACGTACACAATTGCTCTAGCGTATTCACACTGCTAATATTATAATCAAATATGAAGAATTATTCATCCCCATTTCGGTAATATTAACTACACCTTTAGTCTTCTGCCTACATACCAAAGAAATACCCAGTTAAATAAAATACTCAATTAAATAAAATACACAAATCACGCCCGTGTATCTAAGAGCTAAACCCTCATACAGTTAATATCTCAAACCGTGATACCAACTAAAGATAGAACTAGCTTATCATAGAAAGCATATATATGCACCTCTTACATTAAATACTTTCTCTAAGATAGTAATTGATGGCCCTTTCGTTTATATAAAATAACTCCCCCGAAGAAAACTTTACTTAATCGGGCTAAGATTCTTTTAGGAAACTAACTATAAGTACAACGCTAATTAAATATGGACATACCAATTACCGCGTTTTTTCCGCTTGGAGCAGACGATAATGCTAGATTCACGGCAGTAAATTTTTCATCAGACAATCATCATCAGTTGCCATCTCCACAACGAAGGTTGACTGTAATGGATCTCCAACGTCTTCTGTCTCTTGTCTTGGTGGTGCACTCTGATAGACTCTTTCTTGTCCATCTTTTGATGTTATCTTCCCACTTATAGCGCTGTCTTCCCCTTGCACGTTTGCCTTCAACAGACAAAGGGACCCGCTAATGCCTATACGCTGATATATATCTTAAAAAACACCCCACGCTGACCTACGCCCTACGTCATCGCTTAGCGTCCTTTTTAACCCAATGGAATCACTACAAAAATTAATAACTGTGACCTCCGCCAATTAGATTTGTAAGCAACTCGTGAGTCATGTTTATCCCGACCGAACGCATTTTTCTTGCGTCATATTAAATAACGTTACCTGTTGGCGTGAGCAAAATTAACTTTGATTCGATGAAGCGCCCGGTTTTATGTACATGGGTAGAGGTTCACCACCCACCAATCGATTTACTGGGTAGGGGTTATTTAACATCGGAACATTTTCACCCAGCCCAATTAATACTTACGCGCTGATATACAATAAAATGACCGCGATTATTTTAACAAAAAGCCTACGTGATCGCAATTAATTTAAAGAACAGAAGACTGGTGCGAGTATAGATTAAACCTACCGTAATCCCTCATGAAAAAAACGCACTTAATTACCAACAGAAAAAGACCCAACACAAATAATACAGAGAGAAGAAGAATCGGGCCTCTTGAAAAATAAAATTACAGTACTCCATCACACTCAACTGTTCTTTTGCTATCTGCCAGTTGTCCGTAGAAAATATCTTTCGGGATATCTTTTCGCATCGTCCATGCGGCGGACATGGCCAAGCCAGTGTAGTCTGCGCTGTCTAAGCAGTGCATGCATGCTTTGAAGGCCAGCACGTGACAACACCTCGGCATTTGGCACTTTATTTTTCCACGAAAAGCCGAAGATGTTCCGTAGACACCGTAGATGGAAGATATGAGCCTTCTTTCTTGCTTAGCATAGGTTGTCCATGTCTCGCTTCCACATAGAAGTGTGCTAGTGACGCAGGCGTTTAATTTTATAAGATGCTTCTTAATAACTGTGGCACACGAAATTCTCACCTTGTTCTCAGTGATAGTTCACAGAGATGTGAATTGAAGAATGGTGCTTCAATTCTAGGGAGCCTCATAGGAATTTAAGAAATCAAATACTACGGCTAATAGGATATAGGTCGTGCAAACTTTCTGTCTTCCCTGACCTTCTATGAGGGGTAAGAATTTAGCTCGTTTTGATGAGCGCCAAACTGATTTAAGTCAGTAAAATATTACTTTAATGTCTCTGTTATAAGTATTTAAAATGACTGAGACTTACGGGTAAAATTCACTCAAAATGACCGAATCAACTATAAATTGGCACCACCGACCCAATTATCTTTTTAGGCATACAAACTTCTGGCTCAGAGAAATAGGTTTGGCCACTTGGTTAAGATGCATCTTACACGTGGTCTGGGGTATTACTTTGCAAATAGAATCCCACTATGACTTAGTGTTCAAGTTCCTAGGATTCCGGGCGTTCCGTACTAATAAAGTGAGAGTTTTCTGGAGAGTAAGTCCACACGATGCTCAAACACGTTGTCCGGTCCTTTAAAGTGGAATCCTTATCCTATTCAGTTTGTCTGACAGTCTTCGTGACGAGTTGAATTTATCAGTGCCATAAACGCAAAAAGCGCTAGATTATAAGGCAACATTGGGCCCACGCATCCACATTGCTACTATATGACTAGGCTCCAATCAGAAATGTTGTATTTTAACATCTCAGATGCCAAACTAATAGCACGCAATTAGCGTATGTTTTGGTAGGGGTATATCCCCCCGACCATCTCATAGAAAATTACTGTGTGACACACCAAAAGTGATGATTATAAGTCCTTTTTCATATAAGGTATTCTCTTTTCCGTTTATTATCGATCACGTTTATACCCACGACTCCAAAGATCCACCACTGACAATCTCTTTTAAGATGGAAAATTATCATAACCATTGCCTACAAGTCTGTCTGGAAATGATTATGTCATTTACCTGGACCAGCAAACGCTATTAAACAACAACCTGACCCGACAGAAAATATTATCAGTGATAAGACAATAAAATGAGGGCCATCTCAAGGTTGTTTACTTATTAATCGGGCGCTCCCATGCACTGTCTGGTCAGAAATATGCTACGACTAATACGTAAACAGCATTTCATTTCCCAGTTCCAGGTGTCAATATTGGTTCAAACGAAAGTCATTGATTACCATAATCAGTAAGGATGGTCGATGAAATCTCGACATGGCAAGAATAGAAGGAAGGGGGTGTAAACAATGAATCGAAAATACCTAACATTGTCGGAGGTGGGAAAAAGAAAGTGAAGAGCACAGAATGAATTACAGGATGGCCCAGGAAAATGGGACGCTCGAGGTTATTTATTCACAAGGATCGGCAGAAAAAATTGGACCAATGAATAGGACTACCGTCACACCTATTATAGAGGTTCAATGCCATGTTCAACCTGACCCAAGGGGGGGCCCTTTCGGTTAATTTTGGGGTATAAAGTTTGATTAATTTAATTTTATGCTTCAACAATTTTAGCCCGGAAAAGGACTGGTCCTGAAAAGGATCACTAGCTGAGCTAATGTTGTGGCTTGTTTAATCAATTGCTGTGTCCTTATTGCAATTGTGCTTTTTTCCGACATCTGTTCTCGCAAGTTTACTGGCAGCCCTGAAAAGTACTAGTCCTTTTAAGGACTACCAATTGATGTGTGGATCCTTGTGTATTTTGGTTGGCTCAGGTTATGTGACTATTTCTAGTGCCGTCTTTCTTGGCTCTACCTGGTTTAGCAGTTTTCCCGATGATTATTGGCAGCTAATTCGGAAGTCTGATTACTTAGTTTATCAGACTCTGTGGATCTCTTGTATCACACGACTTGTTGCAAATCCGACTGCCTGTCTAGACAAATCGTGGTTTATGCAATTAAACCCGTCTTGCCGGTCGAGTCGGAAGTGATTTTGCAATCTTAAGCAAACACCTCATGTTTGCATCTACCTGGAGTCAATGTGGTATTATCACTTCAATTAATCTCTCAGGGATGAGCGATTGTCTGGCCTGTCATGCGTCGAAGCGTAACTGTGAACAAAAGGAAACAATGACTCTCGTACGCAGTTCTGTGCAGCAAAAATGAGAAATAATAGAAAGAGGGGGGCGGGGAAATGGACGATAAATTGAAGGGTCCAATTCCTTGACAGACAGATTGTTAGCATTGGTGGTATGATAGCTTACTCCTTTTAAATGCATGGCTAAATTTATCAAATTTCATTCCATAAGTTCAATATTACGTCTCCGCATGTCATTTTTGAAAGGTTGCCCTTTGGCTTCATATTTAATGCATCCAGAATGGCAGTGACCTGTAATGAACTAACCAAAGTAGAAATCGTGCCGCCTTTATGACGTTAACAGAAAGAGCACACTATAGTTAAAAATCCGTCAATTTTGACGGGTTACTTACTAGTTATTTTATAAAGGTTTTTGTCCATCCTGACGTTCTCATTTGTTCCGCCTTATATGTTTAATTTTGTTTTGGTAATATAAAGTTTTAATACGTTTTGTCTGCATGGAGACATATCTGGAGTCATCTTATATGACCACCCGTTATGCACAGTGCTATAGTAGGTAGATTTGGATGTGAACCTCTGTCTATGAGGCTAATTACACCCTCATTGGCTCTTGAAATCATCCAGACACTTCCAGGTATTCCCCCTATGGTGAAACATGTTGAGAACCCAGCACTGCTCACTAAACATGGAGGAGTCTCTTGAGCCCCAGACGTAACTCTGGGTTTTACCATGATAGGCAAGGGGAGATGAGAAGTGGCTCTATATAGCCAGAACCAGAGCACTGTATTTTAGCTCTGCATGTTTAGAGATCACTCTTGGATGGTGGGAATACACAGTATGCCAGATGCTTTTTCCTCCTAGCTTGGGACTAGATGTGATGACCCTTTAAATGCCTGTGAACAAGATACCATAGACCAACATCTGATAACATGCAAGAAACGTGAACAACAAGAAACAAAATATAGCAACAAATAGAATACTTAAAAGCACGAAAGTCATCACTACCAGAAGTGGAAACTGTGATAAGAATTGAAAAAACCCGTTGAGTTACGCAACATTACTAGGCTGTTGTAGAGCAATATGTGGACCACATTTTGCTTAGTCAAAGCAATGAGGGTACTTGACTGCGCTTGACAACTGTAAAGATATATGTTACAGTGAGTACTCTAGAATACGTAAGTTATCGGGTTTCCTTAACTTGATTTATGCTCACAGCTACCGTCTTTTACGCATCCCGTGCCTTATTGGCATTTATTCAGTTTCTTCAACAAAGTCTACATCATATCCTTTAATTAGTCTATTCTGTTAAACTGAGATGTGGATATATAGAAGAGTGGGGCGCGTCTCGTGGAAAGAGAAGAAAAAAAAATAAAGAAGTCTTAGAAAAGCTAAGAATAAAAAAAGAATTAATGAAGGAAACCAAAACTAGAAGGATACAATATTATGGCCATGTAGAAAAACATAACTTCTTACTGACGACCATAACACAAGCAAAATAAGAAGGCAAACGGGATAAGAGGGGGAAAATAACAACAAGAGATGCATAGGAGAAAGCCTATCTGAGTGCACCAAAGACAAGAGACAGAAGACGTTGGAGATAAGTTGCAGCCGACTTTTGACGTGGAGGTGGCAGCTGATGATGATTCTGCTCAAGTTCCCATTTATGAAAGAGTTGTTTTTGTTGCTTCCGTGATTCACAGCCGTACAATAAGTTTGCTGTGACATTTGGGCGGAGAATTCATGTTTTTTATTCGTTTGTGAGTACGGGTTTGTGTATCCAACAGGGGTTAGGAGCCTTTTTGAGTCCTCGTACCCACTTTGCTTTTAATAAAAACCTTCAGCATCATCGTCGTCATCGTCACCATCATCATCATGCATTTTCCTTTGCTCTTCTTATGGAACATGGAGCCACCACTGCAGCTGATCCCCTTGCAGGAAGCCTGTACCAAGCAGTCACAAGCTTGCAGTAGTAGTTCATGTGGCGATTTGTTTTACATAATGAGATTTCCAGCTCCATGCATAATCTCGTATTAGTCGCCTTGTACGACATGCATGGGTGTGCCATAATGTTATTCTTTTTCGTCTCTTCAAAGACCCAAGGAAACTACACAAAGAACTTTCCCCTAACCCCAATTCCTTATGTGAGGAAATAAATTCTAAAGTTGACCATACATATGCACATAAGAAAATAATCATTCAGATTAATTATTTTCTCGTAAAGAAAATGTTAATCGGTTCAAAGCAACATTTTCAAACAATAAAGGTGTTACATCTTTATCAGAATATAATCAAATAAATTATTGAGACCGTTGATTCTGTATCTTATCAACCAATGGTTTCATCCTTGGTACTTACTTTACTTACATCACTGTTTTTCACAAGTGTGTCGGCTTGACTACTGTGAGCACGTGTTGTTGTAGGATGTCTGTGATGTTGTCTGTGATCACGTGTTGCTGTAGGATGTCTGTGATGTTGTCTGGGATCACGTGTTGTTGTAGGATGTCTGTGATGTTGTCTGTCTATCTGTCTCTTGGTCTTCCCCGTGCTCTGAACCCAGATCTTCTAGTGTTGCAGGCGAGTAGTGGTCATTTATCGGGCTACATTCTCATGAGATGGGCAAACCACTTGATTTTCTGTGTCTATATACATAATGCAGGATTTAATTCCCACAATTTTTCTGACGACATCATTTCTCATTCTATCTCTCCTGTTAACATTAATTGCTTTTCTTAAGCATCTCATCTCATCTCACAGGATATGATTTTCCCTTCCTGTACTTTGGTCAGTGACCATGTTTGATACTGACAGCAAAGAGTTGGTAAGAGTATACTGTTTATCAGCTGTCGTTTATTATTTCCAAACTGACATTTTGATGTTTGAGCAGTGATGACAGTTGGTAAGTCACTGCACCGGTTTTTTGACATCTTGTTTCAATCTCTCTGTAAAGTCTTCCAGTTTCTGTAAACATTCTTCCTAGATATTTGAGTTCTGGAACATGCGTAAGCCTGATGTTATAGACATGTATATTAAGTTGGCTTGGTGATCTGTTAATCATCAAAGTTTCTGTTTTTGATGTGTTCATCTTCATGTTGTATCTTTCACATGTTGAATTAGGTGCATCTGCGTGTTTTTGCAACTTTTTTCTCATTTTCATACAATTTATTTTGGTCGTCTGCAAAAAGTAACCCATTCAGCTGGTTGTATTTTTCACTTTCTGTGTTTTCTTCGTCTTCTGGGTTTACTTCTAGGTTAGCTTCTGCTGTTATTTTGTCCATCTAAATGTTGTACAGTAATAGTGATAGTACACAGTCTTGTCGAACTCCTGTGGCTATATCAAATGCTTTAGTGAGTCCATCTTTTGTTCTTACTACACTTTTGCATGTATGGTACAGAGCTCACACATTATCTAATAACTGTCCTTGATATGTTTTTGAAAGAGATATTCGTATAACATGTTCAGCTTCCTGCTTGTTCCTTGCTTTGGATTTGACTGAGAACATGACATACCGATCTTTTCCCAAGTTATAAAGTTGTTCACTAACACTACTACTTTTGGAATACTTCAGTAGGATAATAAACAGTAGTAATTTACATAGCATTTCTCGTACCCTATTGCTGAGTGTTCCCGTTCGAGAGTCTCTGTGTGGTTCTAACAGTTATTCTGCCCTCAGTTGTGTCACTAAATGCATCTCCATTCCATCATTAGGTTTTATTTGCCTTTAGATATATTGTCTAATCCTGTCGTTGATCCCATCATTTCATACTTTTCTGTATATTTATTGTCTTTAACATTCATTATCTTTAAATATGCACCTGCCATATACGATACGATATACTGGGCGGGCACCAATGGTCGCACCACTACAGTGTGATATGAATGGTCTATTTAATGCTGTCAAGAAGGTATCTGAGAAATGGGCTCGTTTAGAAAAAAAGAGACCTATTGGAGATAAGGACAAGAAGAAGTGAAGGCGAATGCTCTCTACTAGATAGTGTTTTGTAATAAATCATGAAGAGTTTTCTATTTCCCTACGATATTAGCTTCTTTCCCTGATCTCCATAAATAAAAAGTCTCCAACCTCCCAGACGAAGGATTTTACTTATATGTAAATACTTAACACATTACCAGTAATATGTACCTAAATTACACGAGTGACAGCACGTGTGATGCATTAAGTAACCAAATAGTAATCACCGCGGCTATACAGTAATTAGTTAAACATACAGACATATAGAGTTAGTAGAAATTAACAAGAGTGATGGCGAAAGACAATTCCCATACAAATAAAATGTAAAAATGTAGTTATTTAAATTATAATGAAACTAGGTAATTAGTAAAAAGATGATATAATAAGTGTTACCACACTGATGACCATTCTACACTGTTCATGAGTCTTTAAATTGTCCTCTACTTTATGAGTATGCACATGCATACCCCGACTTCCAATATATATGTCTGTTACCACGTGTAGGCTATATAGAAGACGAGTAACTTTAGCTTAAACTCTTGTACATGTAGTAGTGAGAACTTGTAAGATGGTATGCCTCTAAACGCCGTGGAAGTCTCTAGCGTGGACAAACTATTGACATTTGACTCAGGAAAATGTCTGCTGTCTGATCTTGAAATGGCACAGACTAGACTGGGGCTCCTTCCGAAATGATCTTCTGGAAACAAGTGTGTCGCGTACAATGAAGCTTGCTTAAATGAATTTTCTTCGTGCAATACACGATTAAAGTAGATGAGTTCACTTCATGCACTGATGCATTGCGTTAATGAACCAGGGGATTTGAACTTTATATATACATATGTGAAACCTCGTGTGAGCACTTGATCTCGGCAAATAACTTTTATGTGACCGCGACATATAGACTCATAAACGTGTGAGTGTGTGATCTTGATTCAGGAAATATGCTTTTTATTGTTAAACTCATAAATATGAATACGAATCAACGTGTGAGCATTGGTAAACAGGTGAATAAAATGCTACACAGCCGACGCATACAACCGCGGACGTGGAGATCTTCCTTGTAACTTAGGAAGTGTATGATGTTTTATCTTGTCAATTCTGCTATCCTTACGTACTTCTTTCTGATTAGATGACAAACTAATAATGTGAAGACTTTCACAGGACTCGTTTTTTCCCTTTCGCAAATTCCTTAAGAACACACATGAACTTAAATTCTACTGGAATGAAATATAATCTAGTAATGGAACTTGTTTCTTTGAAACTCGTTAACTTGTTCTAAGCATGTTTTGTAAAAATGTACTTTCTATTAAATGTGACGTTGTATTTCCCGATCGCCATTATGTGATAAGTCGTGGACCGTGTCCTATGGCTTCGCCCTCTGATCCAATACAGTGCCTTCCACATTGCCAAATCGCATCAGATGGCGGCTTGCAAAGACCTGTTGCCCGTCATTCGCTAAAAATGGGTGGGCTCTAGTAAAAAAACTCTTCGCCTGCTTGCTGGATTCCGGTCATGAGACAAAAAGTGGTTTGGCATTGGTACAAAGTCTTTTATCGCGAAAAACCGTCGTCGTCTTTAGTTACATTGCTGTATGGCCGCGAGCGGTTCTCCTTTAATCTATCCATTCAATGTTTCGCCACGTACACGACATCTAAGTGGCTACCACCATCAAAAGGTACACAATCTGGCTTGTGCGTCTCGCCAGTCCTTTGTTTTCAATCGCTCCGGCTGACCACTATCGTGCTCAGAATGTCTTGACACCTTATGTTCAAACAGGAGATTAAGCTCTCAAACAAATTCTTTCTATGGCCAATGTGGCTGACTCTCGCGCTAAACAATAGCTTGTCCAACGGAGCCAGGTGTGTTCCAAAAGATAACGTAAGGTTGGGAGATATCAAAAGGTATGATTAAAGATGCACTTTTAAGAAAGATCACGTTAAAAAAGATGAAAGAGTAAAGACAGAAAATAAATAAAATAAGAACGATGAAAAAGGTAAAAGGCGATAAAGAATATGAACACTTTTTTCATAGCACCTCTTGTGTCTTTCATATTAACTAGATCGTCCTGTCTCTCTGTTTTTCCATCAACGAATGGGTTTATCTGAGTGTGTACATTTTTGTTCTTGTCGTTAATTATGATACATGTCTGGCTATAATATGTCAGATAACGTTGGGTTGAGGCACAACATTCACGATTGTTATACAAGTCACTATGGACCTCCAGTACCTAAAGTACATTCTATAAAGCAACGATACTGCCCGAGAAAGTATGTAAGGGGAAAAATAAGAAATTAAGGGTTGCCTTTTATAATAATAAAAGGTTCAAAGTCATTTTTTGATCAATAAGCGCGTGTATTTTATTTGGTATTGGCATGTGCAAAATGACTTGTCGATCACCCTATAATAAGGAATTACAAAAACTAGTGAAACAAGTAAAAAAACATAAGTCATGAATAAGTAGTTACTTACTTAATCGCTGGGGTGTAGAGATTTGCCAGAGAGGGAGAGACTGCTCGTGCCATACTCTATTATCGGTTGTCTTTCTCCTGGCCTAGTTCCAGTCTAGTCACCGGTCCTTTAGAGATTGTCTAATGTTGCCCTCCGAGCGAACTCTGGGTCGGCCTAGAGGTCTGCATCCCTGGCTCTTGGTTTCCCATACTTATTGTGGTAGTTGTTCTTTTCCCTTTCTGCAGACATGGCCAAGCCATCTTAATTGGGACTGGGCCACTCGTGTCTGCAGGGGCTGGGTTTTGAGGCCATGAGCCCATTGTCTGGTTGCGGACTGTGGTAAAGTGGGATGATATAAATATTTATAGGGGACTTAGTGTACTGACTGAGATCAGCTGTGAAGGTATCTGTATCTAATAGGTGTAGTGTTTTACAGATAACCTTGCTTGCTACCACATTATACCTCAGTCAGAATTATTCTGGAATATTGTGATGACTACGTTAAATGTCTAGGGTTATGTAAATGATGAAGTGTAAGTCACAACAACAACAGACAGATAAACAATTTAATTTATTCCACAACACGGTACAACACTGTGACACTCACACACATTTAACACTCTATAAGACTATCTTAAATGAGTCACTGGTAAATTTTCAAATATATATGTATTAATTACTTTCACTAATCTATATCCTGATTCAAATATAAAGTGAACCAGGAATCACAATCAATTGTAATTACAATTTATATGTACAGAATTTATCAATATGAACCTTGTAGTGACATATTTTATTAATATTATCCTATGTGTGTCAGTTGTGTAGTAGTAATATGAGGTAATACTGGTTTTGTTTTTTCAAGCTATGTTGTTATTTGTCATCATGACTTCAAGTGTTTGTTTATCTTGGAAATAGTATGGGGAAAAGTTCACAATTCCTATCAGTTTAAACACTGTATTTTCCCCCTGTTTTATTATAAAGTCAGATTTTGAGGGGGGGGGGGGGGCATAATGTTGAGCTCCTCTGGCCACAGACGCTTATCTTTCGTGATGGCGGCAGGAAAGGACTCCTCTGCTCGATAGCCTCCCTGTGTTCTGGAGACACCTCACTGGTCACTATCTGGACCCAGGAGTATGCTGTCAGCTTCTAGGTTCAGCAAAGCTCAGACCAGGTGCTGCTCAATAACTTTAGGACCACGGTCCCTGAAACAAGAAGGTTGTACCTCCTACTTCAGAACTAATTTATAATAAATTTCCAGACTGAACACAATACATAACAAACACTGAGTTCAGAGCGGTAGGCCAACTGCTATCTTCATCTGAAACAATTTTCACCAGTATACTCCTCCCTAATGGTTACTACGCCTCTGCAATTCCAGCATTATTTCTTTCTAGTCAATAAGATAGGTGTCAGTGTACTGTTTGGCAATTCCATGTAGTTTTACTTTCCTCCGACACCTTCTGTTCAGGTTGGAGCACTATATAGGCTTTACCTCATGTTCGCTACTGAACCACACATATATACAGACATAAATTATCAATTTACATTCAATTTTCATTAAAAAGATATCAAATATTTCAAGCTTACCACAATTCATGGAATAATACACAGTTACGTTGACTGGCAATGAATATAGCACAATTTCGATATGCCGATGTCCCAGGCTTTTATTTAGAAAAATATGCACTGGCGCTCAACGCACTGGTTCTTTAGTAAGTTTATTTGAAAATATGGTGCTGACCTGACGCCTCTGATTGACTATATTGGCGGGTCTAACCAATCGTGCCATGTTAACACAGCTTTTCAAAAAAAGTACCCTTCCTTCCGTCTCCCCTAACAACAAAAGATAGTATTTATAGCCCGACTAATCGGGTTTAGCCTTACATTTACTTCTATCCAATCAAATAGGATTTAACATGGGGACCTCTTTCCCGTACAATGGTGGTTTTAAAATCTGCCACTGAGCGATTCTGATTTTGGGGTTGTCTGACACCCTCACTATTTCTTTTGGCTATAATTTGTTAATTCCTAGACTATTTGCGTAACACTTAACATATTATTTGTCAGCAAGTCCTAAGGAACCCAAATATACAAATTTAAAGGAGCTAAGTGGCTGCGTTCAAAATATGCATTTTCTTCTAGGATAGTGGTGCTGTTGCCACCTCCTCACTTCCAAACTTTATGGTGTCTGCTGTACTGTACTGTCATACTAATGTCAGGATTTCAGACATAAAACAGTAGAATGTCATGTTTCCTAATAAGCGTTTTGTAAGTTTTTAAAACCTAACTCTCGTATGGGTAGTGTTTTTTATCACTGTCGATTTGAAAAAAAAAGTTAGTGCTTGTGGCCTTACACGCGTGTTAGGGGTGGCATTAATTGTGTATCGCGAGACTGTGGTAGTATTGCCTGCGTTCCGGCTTTCAGCCCCTCCCTTTCTTTCTATCCTTAGTCCATCTGTCTTTCGTTTATGGTAACTTAGTGTATAAAATGACATGAATGGAATTTTAAATCTAGGTCAGCTTGCGTATCTCAAGGTTTTTCTTAGAAATGCAGTACACGTTTCATTGAAGAAAGCGTGTAGTGATGCAGTAGGCTTTTACTATCAACGTGGAACGTTATAATTTGCAGACGAATTAGAAAACAAGGGGGGTTTCGAGTACAGTCATTGTGACAGCACTGTTCTTTACCATTCTTCTTTCCTTTTATTGAAGTTATTTGTTAGGCTTTATATTTACTTTTTAATTTATATATGTGGATTAGAATTTCACACGACAAATTCTCCCCACTTAAAACAGACGTTATATGTCAGTCTATAATTCTATATACACATAGAGAAATTTATTATTATTTCTGGGGCTTACGGTGATTCTCATCACACGGATGGCGGCTTAAAAAATCCGCTCCCAGATTTGTTTTTCCACTTATATACTCTATGCTAAACTAAAATGGCTGCATCAGTAATGACCAACGGAGTAATCTAGAATTTTCATGTCTAGCCTGCGCTAGAAACGACAAAGTTTTGTGATCCGTTTGCAACTTAAATGCCTTCCCATACAGATAAATATTGAATTTCTTTATCGCCCATATTACTGCAAGACATTCTTTTTCGCTAGTTGAGTAATTGGTTTCAGCTTTATTCAACTTTCTGCTAGCATATGCCACTGGGCTTAATTCCCCATCCAATGCATCTGATTTCTGTAGCAGAGTTGCCCCTAACCCAATATTACTGGCATCCGTCCTTACTATGAATTCTTGACTTAAGTCAGGTAATTTCAAAATAGGTTTACTTGTGAGCTTTTCCTTCAATTCTTGGTAAGCCATTTCACATTGTGGTGTCCATGTAATTCGATCTGGATGTCCTTTACGTGTCAAATCAGTTAACGGTGCACATATGGAATTAAAGTTTTTGATATACTTTTGGTAGAAACCACATAATGAGACAAAGGATCTCACGTCTTTCTTGGTTTGTGGTCTCGTGGCTTTCTTTAGTTTCTCTAAATTCTTGGGGTCAGGGGTCATGTTTCCCTGATGAACGGTGTGTCCCAAGAATTCCAATTCTTTACATCCAACGCAACATTTGGTTGGTCGGGCTGTTAAATTCGCTTCCCTAAGTCGATTAAACAGCATGTTCAGAGAGTCAATGTGCTCCTCAAATGTTTCTGTTGCTATAAGGATATCATCCATGAAATTTGTGATACATGGATTATTCAGAGGGTCCAATAATTTTCTCATCATTCTAGAGAAGACACTAGGCGCATTCTTCAATCCAAATGGCAATCTATTAAACTCATAGTGTCCTTCTGAGGTACTAAAAGCTAGGTATGGCCTAACCTCAGGCTTTACTGGAATCTGATAGTATCCTTTACTCAGATCCACTTTTGAGAAATATTTAGCTTTATTTAGCCTGGCAAACAACTAATTTGTATCCGGCAATGGATCCACCTGTCCTTCTGTAATAGCATTCAGTCTCCTGTAATCTATACAGAGTCTATGTTCTCCAGAGGGTTTTCTTAAGAGTACAACACTGGAACTATATGAAGATTCACTGTGCGAAATAATTCCTTCCTTCAACAAATAGTCTATCTCTTCCTTCAAAGCTTTCTCCTTAGCAAAAGGAATCGAATAGGGTTTCATACAGACAGGTGTGGGGTCTATCAGTTTCATATCATATTCCAATAAGTTTGTATGCCCTGGTCGGTCTGTTAACACCTCTGTATGAGTATCTAGAACCTGTTGCACTCTCTCTTTCTGAGTTTTCGTTAAATGTGTACTGATTTTCACCTGTGCCGCTGTCTCACAGGGGTGTAATGGATATTCAAATGATGAAAGTGGTTCCTTTTTCATCTCCATGGCAATGGACAAGGTCAACAAGTGTGTCTCTTCCTGATGTTCTCTTTCCAAATATTTCTTCAGGAGATTCACATGATAGATTTTTTCTTTCCCCTTCTTATCTATCTTATAATTGGTTCTAGACACCTTCTCTAGAACTGTATATGGACCTTGCCATCCAATTTGTAACTTATTCTGACTACCAGGCAGAAGAAGCAGTACCTTCTCTCCCACAGCCAAATCTCGGTCCTTAGCTTTCCTGTTATAATAGGCAGCATGTTTCTTCCTGGCTTGTTTCAAATTTTCATTGGCAAGTTTCCAGCCAGTTTTTAAACGAGTGGTCAGCTCATTCACATATTGGTATGACGATGTAATATTTTCCTCTGCTTTTTCATCAGTCCACGTTCTTAACAGCGTTACATATGGACCTTTAATTGTGTGGACCTATTTGTCCATGCACCGGTATGGTCTCTTCCACTAGAAGCGCTATAGTGATGATTTTTCTTCCCAGAATTATCAAGCACAAAACGACCGCTACCAATTTTTCTCTTGGGGCTTTCTCCCCACTTAGAATTCTTGATGAGAGATTTCCTCTCTACATCTTCTTCCTCCAGTTTGTTTAAGTCCGATTGAGGGATTTTCGGCTTATCCTGGGGTAAGACATCTTTTTGCACTCTCCGCATAGTGGCCATTGTAAAACAGTTAATTGAAGCTTGTCCGTGAAAAGGGGCTTCCCATTCCATTTGGTCCACTTTATCAAATCTATTTTTCTTTTTATTATCAGGCCTTATTTTGCCCCGTGGCGTGTCCAGGTCCTGATCAATGTTCCCACTTGTGGGTGTTCCCTCATGTGCTATGCTACACCTTTCTACAAAATTCTCAATGTCCCATCTTGCCTTGGGCCAATAATAATTGTGAGCCACCTTTTGGATGATGGTACCTATTTTCTCATGGTCCCCATCTGGTTTCACATGTAGGCTCCTTATTAATTCTGCCCTATATCTTTTAGGAAGTACCAGCTGTCCCTGACCTTTGGATCTAGCTCCAGTCTTCCTATACATCAACTTGTTTTTCATGTAAAAATCTCCCTTGCCTGGAGTTGTATGACAAGTTGACAATTTCCTGATACAAGGCTTGAGGGTCTTATCCCCAGCCTGTGCCTTCCTCATCTCTTCTGGAATGGTATCTAACATAATATCCTCCTCCTTTCTTGAGGTCGACCTGACCTGAAGGGTGGCCATTACAATAGGGTTCCTTCTGCAACGGTCAGTGTCATGATTGTTCATCTTACAATTTTTACACCACCTTTTCCCTTGGTTGAAAGATTTTCTTTCATCATATTTCCTTTCATCGAATTGTGGGGTTTTATTTTTATTGTCATACCGTGGCCTATCAAATTGGTGCTTACCTTTGTTTTGATCTCTAGGATCAAATTTATTAAAGTTCTGTGGTGCCCTAAAATTATCCACCTGTTTCTTTTTATTACCTGATACCTCTGCCTGAGCTGCTTGATACCTTTCCGCAACATTTAGCAACTCACCCAGCCTCTCTGCACCTTGTTCCATGAGAAACTTTCTCAGGTCTGGAGCCATGGACTCTCTTAATTGTTCTGTAAGGACCATTTCCTTAAGATCTTGGGTTTTCCCCAGAGAAGTCCATTTCTCCAAGTATGTCTCTAACCGTGCAGAGAACTGGTGATAGGTTTCCCCTGACAGTAGTTTAGCATTCCTAAATTTTTTCCTATAAAATTCTGCGTTCTTTTCATATCTTAACAAAAGAGCCTGCTTTAGCATGTCATAATTTTATTGATCACCTCTGCTCATTTTGGCAAAAACTTCATAAGCTGCCTGTCGTGGTTGAGTTAGAGTGTAGAGTATTTGTCGAGTTGGACAACTGTAGTGAAATCGACAAGGGATAGTGGACTGACAGAGTTATAGATTACACACACAGAAAGGTGTAACTAGGAGATGGACTTGAGACAACCTGGAAGAAGATTTATTCAAATGATCTCTCTCTCCAGGCCTCAACTCACTTTTCACTGTCTAAGCACCTCCTGCTCTCACTCTTTTCTCTTATCCTACATAGAGATTATAGTAAAGAGCTAAAAATACTAATATGGATGGAAAGGTCGTGAACAGCGTATTAATAAATGTGTAAAATTTATTAAAGAAGAAAAGCATGAAAATACAGTAATGCATATCATCACAACAACATAAAATTACATCAATAATCAACTAATCATCAATAGTCATCAATAATCATATACACCAACAACCACACACACATATCACCATTCATAAAACCTGTAGAACACAGAGAGATGAAATAACTGAGTGTCAGCCCGTCCGTTTTCGGGACCATATGAAATAGCTCCAGTAAGTGGTTTTTTTCGTATATATCCTCCATCGGTGATGGAATTAACCTGAATAAAATCACTGTATAGGCGCTATCATTGGTGATTCCTCCCTACTGGCGCGAGGTGGGCTGGAAGACTCTATTTACCTTCTGTTTACCAAAATGAATAAACTGTGTGGCAGTCCGTCCGTTTTCGGGGACCAGATGAAATAGTCCGGACAGTGTGTTACTTGTAGATCCTTCGTGAGGGACTATGCCTACAAAACTGTCCTTGTTGGTACTATCATTGGTGACTCCCCCCTACTGGCGCGAGGTGGGCTGGGGGACGCTGTTTATCTCCTGCAGACCAACTGAATGAACTTAGCGACAGCCTGTCCGTTTTCGGGGACCAAGGGAAAAGCTCCAGTAAGTGGTTTTTTTCGTATATATCCTCCATCGGTGATGGAATTAACCTGAATAAAATCACTGTATAGGCGCTATCGTTGGTGACTCCCCCTACTGGCGCGAGTGGGGCTGGAACTCTGTCCATAGATGGCTGCTCATACGTGCGAAGTTCTACATAGACCCAGAAATAAACCATGGGACGAAGTCACTTGAGGACAATTGATCCCAAGGCGTGCTTATCCGGCGCTAGAATTGGCTTTAAATCCGGTTTTGGCTGGTTGACTGTGGCTTGGCTGAGTGCCCCGTTTAGGCACAAAAAGGCGGGTGATATGGAATTCTGCTATAGGCATGCTGGGCGGTTTTGATATTCTGGAAGCCGCAATGCTCTGGCTGGTAATCCAATAGGCGAGTAGAGAACTACTACTGCGTTTGGCGATTCCAGATTTTGCGTTGGCTCCGTTGCACTGCGTGAGCTTAACTTGGCGTTGACAAAAGGGGTTTTGATTCAGGAACGGGGTGTGACACTCGTGGGGCTAGATATCCTCAGAATCCCTCTAGACGAAGAGACGGTGACATTCTTCGTCTGACTGGAAACTAGACTAGCAATTCGGTATCCCCTGAAACTGAGACCGAAAAGAGACACCCTTTTACATCAAGGAAATAATAAATCACACTAACTTTATATAGAAAGTTTCGCTCCACTATGGGATTAAATTTATTGTAGTTATTGCTATGATAGTTTATGGCTGTCTTTAACCATGTCTCCTGTTCCTTAAAAATATCAATTATCAACACGCGCCCGCATAGACTTAATATATTTTGTACACCCATGTAACTGTCATTAAATGTTCTGACAGCAAAATCTCCTCCTCTTCTCCCAATCTCAACATACAGGAAACCTAACCTGTAGTTACAGTTAAAAGAATATGCTTATTCATCATACAACATTAAATGAATTTACATAAACAGATTACAGTATTTGACATTACACAAATAAATCGTATGTCCCCTTTGGAAAATATATTAGCATTCCACAAAATGAGTACAAAGAAAAGGCAATGTTCTTGCTATAATAATACAGTTGTGGCTGAATCATAAGATATAATTATATCTATGCCTGGTGACTGCTTTCGTTGAAAGTTATAGACTAGTGTCTAGCCACACAAGTAAGCATAAAATGATCCTCCCTTGCCACTAGAAATATCTATCAAAAGGAATAAGTGACTATCTCCTATAATCCAGAGTTATTACCTGCATCTCACTATTCAGTTTTAAAGTGAACAATCCACACCTGACATTATCTTACAGAAATGACAGTTAATTTTGCTGACTCTTAACCCAATGGTAAGCATTCGTGGACTGATTTTACGCCAAATATCTGTTATTATAAGTTTAACATTTAACCCATGATAAACCATAACAGTTTAAGCACCCTTACTAGGCCGTAGACAGCGCTACCTTATCACTGAATAAAATTACTAGGAGAAGTCCTCAGAAATGAATTCACTTTCCTAACAGATATATATAAAAAGCTAACATGAATATATCATATAATAGTTATAAGAGTTGTTTACTCACCCCGAGAAAATGCCAAGAAATAGGCAAAAAACATTTAGTTCTGGGTTAATGTTTGCCTTATTTCCATAATGGTCTATCTCGGGCCAGGAAATTCACGAATGTCTTTGTCTATTAAAACCAGTCTACTCTTATAGATCACAAAGGACGCTCCCCCCGGACACCTGGCCTGCGTATCCCTACAGATGTATCGGCGTAATCGTAATACCGGGTAAGACAAAAGTTTCTCTTAGAGACTACATCAAAGACAACAGAAATCGTGCGAAAGTTCCCCAGGTAGAGAAATGCATAATATTATGAGAGCTCTAACTGCGTTCCGAAGCCAAACACAGAGACTGACCGCGATTGTTATCTCCCCCTGAAACAGATCACACTCGTTACCCAGGCCTCAAAGGGTACTAGCCGCTCGTGGCTAACACTTTAAGCGTAACAGACGTTCTTCTGATCAGGCCAGGTGTGCTGACGTAACATTATCGTTCGCTGACCGCTGCAGGCTCGAACGTAAACAACCTCGGGTGGGGTTTGAGAAGGAGAAAACAATTGGGCCACACAGGCAGCAAAGCAAAGAGAAACAAAATGTCTGGGAAAACAGAACATTAAAGAGTAATAACATTGAGACGAGATAGAAAAATAAATTAAGTCACTGTCTACGTGACAAGTTGGCCCCTTTTTAAAAGTGCGTGAAACACGGACTAAATGACAGTAATTTATCTTTTCCATAGACGTTCATTACATGTCCTTAAAACATCTTATAATCATAACCAAAATCGTACCCAACTTCTGTCAGTACTTAGCTATTGAGAGGATTGGTTACTATCATCCGAATGAACACCCTCCCTTGGTACAAATGCAAGCTAGTAACTGACTATCTGTAGCTTCTTATCTCAGATTAAAGAGCTACTCCTGAAAAAATATTAACCCTTAAAAAAATTTTTTTTTTGACTTTTACAACAATAGTCGTCAGATTTGTCAACCAAAAACTCTGCAGTGATACCATCAACCTTTACCAGCTGTCTCATGTGTAGCATGAACAATAAATGTAACTTAATATTTATGATTGCTGTGGAGAAAAACGCTGTTCCGACTTCCTCCAAAAGAAATAGTTCGATATGTCTAGGGGAAAGAAATTCATATAATCTGCCGAACACTAAACTCTAAGAATCAGAATAGAATCTTGTGAGAGATTCCTACCAGACTGCAACCTCATCTGTTGCGATTGCTGCAGATGTAGTTCAAATCCCGGACGAGCCCCCATTTGTCGTGGTTGAGTTAGAGTGTAGAGTATTTGTCGAGTTGGACAACTGTAGTGAAATCGACAAGGGATAGTGGACTGACAGAGTTATAGATTACACACACAGAAAGGTGTAACTAGGAGATGGACTTGAGACAACCTGGAAGAAGATTTATTCAAATGATCTCTCTCTCCAGGCCTCAACTCACTTTTCACTGTCTAAGCACCTCCTGCTCTCACTCTTTTCTCTTATCCTACATAGAGATTATAGTAAAGAGCTAAAAATACTAATATGGATGGAAAGGTCGTGAACAGCGTATTAATAAATGTGTAAAATTTATTAAAGAAGAAAAGCATGAAAATAATGCATATCATCACAACAACATAAAATTACATCAATAATCAACTAATCATCAATAGTCATCAATAATCATATACACCAACAACCACACACACAGATCACCATTCATAAAACCTGTAGAACACAGAGAGATGAAATAACTGAGTGTCAGCCCGTCCGTTTTCGGGACCATATGAAATAGCTCCAGTAAGTGGTTTTTTTCGTATATATCCTCCATCGGTGATGGAATTAACCTGAATAAAATCACTGTATAGGCGCTATCATTGGTGATTCCTCCCTACTGGCGCGAGGTGGGCTGGAAGACTCTATTTACCTTCTGTTTACCAAAATGAATAAACTGCGTGGCAGTCTGTCCGTTTTCGGGGACCAGATGAAATAGTCCGGACAGTGTGTTACTTGTAGATCCTTCGTGAGGGACTATGCCTACAAAACTGTCCTTGTTGGTACTATCATTGGTGACTCCCCCCTACTGGCGCGAGGTGGGCTGGGGGACGCTGTTTATCTCCTGCAGACCAACTGAATGAACTTAGCGACAGCCTGTCCGTTTTCGGGGACCAAGGGAAAAGCTCCAGTAAGTGGTTTTTTCGTATATATCCTCCATCGGTGATGGAATTAACCTGAATAAAATCACTGTATAGGCGCTATCGTTGGTGACTCCCCCTACTATCGCGAGTGGGGCTGGAACTCTGTCCATAGATGGCTGCTCATACGTGCGAAGTTCTACATAGACCCAGAAATAAACCATGGGACGAAGTCACTTGAGGACAATTGATCCCAAGGCGTGCTTATCCGGCGCTAGAATTGGCTTTAAATCCGGTTTTGGCTGGTTGACTGTGGCTTGGCTGAGTGCCCCGTTTAGGCACAAAAAAGGCGGGTGATATGGAATTCTGCTATAGGCATGCTGGGCGGTTTTGATATTCTGGAAGCCGCAATGCTCTGGCTGGTAATCCAATAGGCGAGTAGAGAACTACTACTGCGTTTGGCGATTCCAGATTTTGCGTTGGCTCCGTTGCACTGCGTGAGCTTAACTTGGTGTTGACAAAAGGGGTTTTGATTCAGGAACGGGGTGTGACACTCGTGGGGCTAGATATCCTCAGAATCCCTCTAGACGAAGAGACGGTGACATTCTTCGTCTGACTGGAAACTAGACTAGCAATTCGGTATCCCCTGAAACTGAGACCGAAAAGAGACACCCTTTTACATCAAGCAAATAATAAATCACACTAACTTTATACAGAAAGTTTCGCTCCACTATGGGATTAAATTTATTGTAGTTATTGCTATGATAGTTTATGGCTGTCTTTAACCATGTCTCCTGTTCCTTAAAAATATCAATTATCAACACGCGCCCGCATAGACTTAATATATTTTGTACACCCATGTAACTGTCATTAAATGTTCTGACAGCAAAATCTCCTCCTCTTCTCCCAATCTCAACATACAGGAAACCTAACCTGTAGTTACAGTTAAAAGAATATGCTTATTCATCTTACAACATTAAATGAATTTACATAAACAGATTACAGCATTTGACATTACACAAATAAATCGTATGTCCCCTTTGGAAAATATATTAGCATTCCACAAAATGAGTACAAAGAAAAGGCAATGTTCTTGCTATAATAATACAGTTGTGGCTGAATCATAAGATATAATTATATCTATGCCTGGTGACTGCTTTCGTTGAAAGTTATAGACTAGTGTCTAGCCACACAAGTAAGCATAAAATGATCCTCCCTTGCCACTAGAAATATCTATCAAAAGGAATAAGTGACTATCTCCTATAATCCAGAGTTATTACCTGCATCTCACTATTCAGTTTTAAAGTGAACAATCCACACCTGATATTATCTTACAGAAATGACAGTTAATTTTGCTGACTCTTAACCCAATGGTAAGCATTCGTGGACTGATTCTACGCCTAATATCTGTTATTATAAGTTTAACATTTAACCCATGATAAACCATAACAGTTTAAGCACCCTTACTAGGCCGTAGACAGCGCTACCTTATCACTGAATAAAATTACTAGGAGAAGTCCTCAGAAATGAATTCACTTTCCTAACAGATATATATAAAAAGCTAACATGAATATATCATATAATAGTTATAAGAGTTGTTTACTCACCCCGAGAAAATGCCAAGAAATAGGCAAAAAAAACATTTAGTTCTGTGTTAATGTTTGCCTTATTTCCATAATGGTCTATCTCGGGCCAGGAAATTCACGAATGTCTTTGTCTATTAAAACCAGTCTACTCTTATAGATCACAAAGGACGCTCCCCCCGGACACCTGGCCTGCGTATCCCTACAGATGTATCGGCGTAATCGTAATACCGGGTAAGACAAAAGTTTCTCTTAGAGACTACATCAAAGACAACAGAAATCGTGCGAAAGTTCCCCAGGTAGAGAAATGCATAATATTATGAGAGCTCTAACTGCGTTCCGAAGCCAAACACAGAGACTGACCGCGATTGTTATCTCCCCCTGAAACAGATCACACTCGTTACCCAGGCCTCAAAGGGTACTAGCCGCTCGTGGCTAACACTTTAAGCGTAACAGACGTTCTTCTGATCAGGCCAGGTGTGCTGACGTAACATTATCGTTCGCTGACCGCTGCAGGCTCGAACGTAAACAACCTCGGGTGGGGTTTGAGAAGGAGAAAACAATTGGGCCACACAGGTAGCAAAGCAAAGAGAAACAAAATGTCTTGGAAAACAGAACATTAAAGAGTAATAACATTGAGACGAGATGGAAAAATAAATTAAGTCACTGTCTACGTGACACTACCCCACGAAGCCCTTGAGATAACTTTAAGCTCCACCTTTCTCTTTCTAACCCACATGTGGTAGCTAATAGTTCATATCTATTTAGATAGCTCTCAATATCATCGTCTTTCTCAACAAAATGATCTAAATGAAAATTCATAGCTGAGGTTGAGGCTCCCTGACTAGCCGTGGCATCAGAGGTAAAGGGACTGGCACCATTTTCAGGAGCATGGCCTTGAAACTCAAACTCCCTTAGTCGTAACTCATGTTCCCTTTGTAATCTTTTATCTTCTGCTTCCCTTTCTGCAGCTAATCGCTTGTCTTCCCTTTCTGCAGCCAATCTTTTGTCTTCTCTTTCTGCCTCCAATTTCTTAGCCTCAGCCTCAATCTGCAACCTCTTAGTCTCAGCCTCTAACTTTCTTTCGGCCTCTTTTTCTAATCTTCTTTCTTCCCGTTCAATATATTTGTCACATTCAGCAGTGACATAAGCAATCATAATTTGCCCGTCCATTCCTAACTCTTTCGCAGTCTGTACAGCAGCAGATCGAAATTTGGCCAGGTCCGCCATTTTCTAACAGGTAAATTTATGTAATGTCTAACTAAACAATATAATCTGATATTACTTATCCAAAGACACCACAGGCACTGAGAGCTCAACGTTATTTATTTTCACCCAAGGATACCTTTTAATTCTTATTATTCCCAATATCTATAACAGGAGAAAGTTCAATATCCCTGGAGCGAGACCCCAATATATGTGGTAAAGTGGGATGATATAAATATTTATAGGGGACTTAGTGTACTGACTGAGATCAGCTGTGAAGGTATCTGTATCTAATAGGTGTAGTGTTTTACAGATAACCTTGCTTGCTACCACATTATACCTCAGTCAGAATTATTCTGGAATATTGTGATGACTACGTTAAATGTCTAGGGTTATGTAAATGATGAAGTGTAAGTCACAACAACAACAGACAGATAAACAATTTAATTTATTCCACAACACGGTACAACACTGTGACACTCACACACATTTAACACTCTATAAGACTATCTTAAATGAGTCACTGGTAAATTTTCAAATATATATATGTATTAATTACTTTCACTAATCTATATCCTGATTCAAATATAAAGTGAACCAGGAATCACAATCAATTGTAATTACAATTTATATGTACAGAATTTATCAATATGAACCTTGTAGTGACATATTTTATTAATATTATCCTATGTGTGTCAGTTGTGTAGTAGTAATATGAGGTAATACTGGTTTTGTTTTTTCAAGCTATGTTGTTATTTGTCATCATGACTTCAAGTGTTTGTTTATCTTGGAAATAGTATGGGGAAAAGTTCACAGTTCCTATCAGTTTAAACACTGTATTTTCCCCCTGTTTTATTATAAAGTCAGATTTTGAGGGGGCGGGGGCATAATGTTGAGCTCCTCTGGCCACAGACGCTTATCTTTCGTGATGGCGGCATGAAAGGACTCCTCTGCTCGATAGCCTCCCTGTGTTCTGGAGACACCTCACTGGTCACTATCTGGACCCAGGAGTATGCTGTCAGCCTCTAGGTTCAGCAAAGCTCAGACCAGGTGCTGCTCAATAACTTTAGGACCACGGTCCCTGAAACAAGAAGGTTGTACCTCCTATTTCAGAACTAATTTATAATAAATTTCCAGACTGAACACAATACATAACAGACACTGAGTTCAGAGCGGTAGGCCAACTGCTATCTTCATCTGAAACAATTTTCACCAGTATACTCCTCCCTAATGGTTACTACGCCTCTGCAATTCCAGCATTATTTCTTTCTAGTCAATAAGATAGGTGTCAGTGTACTGTTTGGCAATTCCATGTAGTTTTACTTTCCTCCGACACCTTCTGTTCAGGTTGGAGCACTATATAGGCTTTACCTCATGTTCGCTACTGAACCACACATATATACAGACATAAATTATCAATTTACATTCAATTTTCATTAAAAAGATATCAAATATTTCAAGCTTACCACAATTCATGGAATAATACACAGTTACGTTGACTGGCGATGAATATAGCACAATTTCGATCTGCCGATGTCCCAGGCTTTTATTTAGAAAAATATGCACTGGCGCTCAACGCACTGGTTCTTTAGTAAGTTTATTTGAAAATGTGGTGCTGACCTGACGCCTCTGATTGACTATATTGGCGGGTCTAACCAATCGTGCCATGTTTACACAGCTTTTAAAAAAAAAAGTACCCTTCCTTCCGTCTCCCCTAACAACAAAAGATAGTATTTATAGCCCGACTAATCGGGTTTAGCCTTACATTTACTTCTATCCAATCAAATAGGATTTAACATGGGGACCTCTTTCCCGTACAATGGTGGTTTTAAAATCTGCCACTGAGCGATTCTGATTTTGGGGTTGTCTGACACCCTCACTATTTCTTTTGGCTATAATTTGTTAATTCCTAGACTATTTGCGTAACACTTAACATATTATTTGTCAGCAAGTCCTAAGGAACCCAAATATACAAATTTAAAGGAGCTAAGTGGCTGCGTTCAAAATATGCATTTTCTTCTAGGATAGTGGTGCTGTTGCCACCTCCTCACTTCCAAACTTTATGGTGTCTGCTGTACTGTACTGTCATACTAATGTCAGGATTTCAGACATAAAACAGTAGAATGTCATGTTTCCTAATAAGCGTTTTGTAAGTTTTTAAAACCTAACTCTCGTATGGGTAGTGTTTTTTATCACTGTCGATTTGAAAAAAGCTAGTGCTTGTGGCCTTACACGCGTGTTAGGGGTGGCATTAATTGTGTATCACGAGACTGTGGTAGTATTGCCTGCATTCCGGCTTTCAGCCCCTCCCTTTCTTTCTATCCTTAGTCCATCTGTCTTTCGTTTATGGTAACTTAGTGTATAAAATGACATGAATGGAATTTTAAATCTAGGTCAGCTTGCGTATCTCAAGGTTTTTCTTAGAAATGCAGTACACGTTTCATTGAAGAAAGCGTGTAGTGATGCAGTAGGCTTTTACTATCAACGTGGAACGTTATAATTTGCAGACGAATTAGAAAACAAGGGGGGTTTCGAGTACAGTCATTGTGACAGCACTGTTCTTTACCATTCTTCTTTCCTTTTATTGAAGTTATTGGTTAGGCTTTATATTTACTTTTTAATTTATATATGTGGATTAGAATTTCACACGACACGGACCATGTCTCTTCTTGTTCCGTCAACCACCTTCCCTAGATACATCATTTCTGAAGTTTTGAGCTGACATTTGTGGGTTGCAGTCATTGCCAATGACTCAAATCTATAAGCCAAGACTGGGACACATGTAGAACGGTATACAGCCATCTACGTCTTCTTGCCAATTTCTCTTTTGCTGAGAAATCCTACATTTATGGCCTGAAAAATAATCCAAGCTGCTGTTCTTTGCATAGCCAACTCTTCTTTCATGCCTCCCGTAAAGCCTATGACAGCTTCAAAGTATTTAATGTGGTTGACTTACTCTAGTAATTATTTCAGATCTGGCATTTGATGATTATGTTGCCCTGATTGCTAAATAAGAGGCACATCTTTAATCCAATCTGCAAGTCTGGAAAGAAGAGCTGGAGAAGAGAGGGATGATCATAAGCAGCTCTAAAACAAAAACCATGGTGATATCACGAGAGGAAAGAAGACATCAGATTAAGCTGGGAGAATAGGTCCTGGAGCAGGTCGACCACTTTAAATGCCTTGGAGCGGTCATAGATCGGAAGGGAGGCATCAAAGAAGAGTTGGCTACCCGAAGAGCAGCAGCTGCGAGAATTTTTCAAGCCATAAATCGAGGATTCCTCTGCAAAAGAAAAGTTGGTAAGAAGACGAAGATGGCTGTATATCACTCCACCAATGCCCCTGTCTTGACGTATCGATGCGAGTCATGGGCGATGACTACAACCCACAAAAGCCAGATCTAAACCTCAGAAATGAGGTATCTGAGGAAGGTGGTTGAAGTAACAAGAAGAGACACGGTCCGCAACCAGACTAAACGTCAAGGCCTAAAAACCCAACCCCTGCAGACCCAAGTAGAACAGTGCCAACTGAGATGGTTTGGCTATGTCTGCAGAGTGGGAGAAGATCGGCTACCACGGCAAGCATGGGAAACTAAGAACTAGGGATACAGACCTCCAGGACGACCCAAAGTCCGCTGGGAGGACAAAATTAGACAATCTTTGAAAGACCGAGGACTAGAATGAAAACCAAGCCAGGAGGAAGACAGCCGATTGAATAGTATGGCGTTCTCTCTTACAAACCTCTACACCTCACGGTAGAAGAGGAAAAACTAAGTAAGTAAGTAAGACTTACTCCGGGATCTGTTCTCCTGATGCCTGTTTTCCTCTAGTGATATCACCATGGTTTTTGTTTTGGAGCTGTTGATTTTCATCCTTCTCTTCTCCAGATCTTCCTTCCAGACTAGCAATCAGCGCAACATCTTCGGCAATTGCCAGCTCTGGCTCTGAAATAGAGATCTGTCTCAGCTTCTAGTACCCCACTAAATATGTTCTTGTCCTCTCTTTACATGCTTTTATGATATCGTTCAGGAGGGGTATGAAATGATAAGGTCGCAGAATACCACACTGTCTTACACCAGTGATAGTCTTAAACTCTCCTGAATACAGATTTGATATTAATATTTAGAAATCGAAAACTATGAAAATTAGTAAAGCAGATGATAAGCTAAAGTTACAAATAAGACTAAATTTGGAGATGCTGGATCAAGTCAAACGTTTCTCAGAAATGTACATATAATAACAGAAGATCGGCAGATGTGAAACAATTCAATACGATAGTAGGAATGGCCAAAGATTTATTAACCAACATTATTCAGATACGTACTAACATTTAAACAAATAGCTCACAAATTGAAACTGAGAGTCATCAAGTTTTATATATACTCTTCATTATTGTAAGGTGTTAAAACAGGGACACTGAAATAGCAGTTAGTAGAAAGAAATGATGCTCTTGACTTGTGGGAATATAGAAGAATGAGGCGCATCTCACGGAAAGAGAATAAAATAAATAGAAATTATTACAGAGAAACCCGTCTGGGTAGACATATTAGCGAGGACACTATCAGCATGCGAAATTACAAATCGTAATTGAAAGGTTACCGAAGAGTGACGGAAGAAGTCGGGCCATATTTGGGAGATGAGGTCATGTGTTTAAATTTTAAGATGATATTTTAAAACACACGTGAGAAAGTAAATAACTGACAACCCCGACCCACTACATTCTGCTCATGAATTGGATCATAGGAGAGTCAGAAATAAACATTTATTCTGATAGGAAGATAAGTCGGAAGCACCAGGTGGAAGCGTGGGCAGGAAAACTGCAATACAACCTAGCGAATTTGGAGGCAAAAACACACTGCATTCCAGAATCGCCAAAGAAACAGCTCGGACTGAAGCTAGGAAAGAATAGAGTTAGGATTCTGATCTTATAGTACCGGACAAAACACGTATTGGAACTCCTTCTGAACACTACAGCAAGGAAAAACTACGCATTAATACGGAAGCCGGACTCCTACAGGACCTATGCACAAAGTCACAGAGCGATTCTAACTGGAAATAATACCTCTGACGCGTGTTTGAGGCACGTTTATCAAGTTGCCTAGGCCATTCTACTGAGCAAGATGTTTAGAAGTCCCAACTATTGGGGTAAGTTGTAACATATTTTATATACTTTGAATTTGACATGTTTGAACTTGCTGATCGTTACAGGTCCGTACGAGGCTGGCAACCTCAGCATGTAAAAATGATAAATTCATGAACCACTACAGTAAAGAGCTGGTGATTGCTTCGTGCTAGTTCTCACAGGGAACCAAATGCAGAGGTAACCCCAGACTCCAAGTGGAGCAGCGAGTGGATGATGATGACATCATATGTATATATTTACTATTATTTGTAATAAGTTGTATGTAAACTTAAACATGTTCACCCAGGCACAAGTCATTGCACTTGCCGCTGTCCTGTCGCAATTTTTTCAATTAAATTAACTAAAAGAATGGTGATTCTTCATCATATCCCCTGAGTTTTATGATGTACGCTCACGGAGATTAAAATATTTAGAGAAAGAATCGATTGACGGACAGCGGAAAAAGCACCTAATTAATATCAAGAAAACAAAGACTTAGCAGAGGTTTTGTTCTTTTATTTCCTCTAAAGTTTGTGGTACGAATCGAAGAGACCATTTGAGGTACTACATTATGATACCAGTTGTACTACTATTATGTGGTTCAAAGCTTGTGATTGACACTGGAAACCTACGTTTCATGGTTGATGAAGATACCTGCCTTGACCAGAAGAGGTTACATTTTGAACTGATCTGGCCCTTACCACAGAGATGAATTGACGGAAACAGCCGCACTTCAGCGTTTTGGCAGCTAAGTAACATTTCTAGCAGGCCAATTACAGAAGAACTTACTTTGTGTTTCTTTCAGCGTTAAGCTGTCTAAATCTGACATCTTTTCTAGGAAGATACCTTCATTTTTTAAATCACCAGCTCTTATGTATTTACATTTGTTCAAAAGTAATTGATCATTAAATTTGTTATATGTTGTTTACAAATTCATAATTGATTTAGTTATTACAGAGAGAAGTGCACACGCATGATTCAGTGTCTTTAATCTATATCTATATAGAGCCAATAAGAAGAATTTTACTGTTAATTCAGTTGGGGGCTTGTATGAGCTAAATTAAATTATATAATACCTCTTCACAAAAGGTGGCGGGCAGATGAAAGTTAACATTGCTAAGGCACATTCAGCATTGTTATTGACTTCTGAACTATCTTGTGAAAATTCCATTAAGGTAGAAGCATCATCATCCTTCTATCTGCATCTCTGCCAGGTAGATACCTTTGAAGATCCACATTAGATACTCTTGGTTTTGGCCATTGTTGGACCATCACTGCAGAGCAAAGGGGAGGCAACCCATGACAGTGTATCAAAGTGTACCATCAAGACAAGAGACAGAAGAGGCTGCAGATCCATTGCAGCCGACCTTCGAATTTAAAAAAAAAAAAAAAAAAAAATTTGCCACGTTTTGAAGATTCGCGCCATCCTAGACACAGGGTCTGCCTGCTATATTAGGGCGCATCTCAAAATGTAAAATACATTGTGATCTTATTATTCGATGTGAAGATGGCAACTGATAATGACGATCGTAAGGATCATTTCCAAAATTATGTCCACATTTTGACATGCATTTTACTAGCACTAACAAGATTATTATAATCTATGTGCTTGAGATGTATGAATCATTATTAGTGCACGAGTAAACAAGCTCATGGGCTGACCTCTGTAATCATCAGTGTGACATTAGCTATCAGAAACTCCCATCTTAGTTTTCTCCTCTTGCATTGAGATGCTCAGTTAGATAATAAGGTCTGAAGTTTCTACTTCCGGCCTTTGAAAAAGCAGTACTTAACAACTGATCATTTCTAACTTCCTTGTTCACACTCGTCAAACAGGGCAGGTTTTACAGTTAGGCGAAATAGGCAGTGTCCTATGCAGTACCTGGGAGAAGGACTCTGAAGAGAAACAGAAAGAATAGGCCTACTGTACACTCAACCATGTCGTACAAGTCGACTAATATAAGGTCGTTTACGGGACTGGCTGCCTAATCGTGTAAAACAAAGTGCCTCAGAAAACACCGCTGCAGGAACATGTGACTGCTTGGTGCAGGCTTCCTGCAAGGTGGCTGCATGCTCCGTAAGGAGCACAAAGGAAAGTGAATGATTTAATGAACTAGGCTGTCGTCTAGGGCGGCAAAATTGGAAGGTGTGTGAGTGCGTAAAGGGGGAGGGGAACTCGAGGGAAGTTTAAAAAAATGGAATGAAAAATATCGTTATTCCATGAAACAAACAAAGTGCGTCATATGAGCTGTTGGCGTAGGGTGGTAAGTACTGTTGAAAGCCCTGGCTTATTCCTTTTTTTTTTAAAATCTCAGACTTTCATCTAGTTTTTGTTTGCGCTTAATCTAAAACAAAAATTTCTCAGAAATTTGCGAACAACGCTTTCAGTTTCGCCTGTCGAATGTCTTAATTTATTAGGGTAAGTTCTTATTACATTATTGATTTATCAACGTACGCTCTGTACCTTTCATCGTAAAGCAGTCGGGTGGTAGCAGCAATCATAATGAGGTCTTCGCTAGGACCTGGAGGGCTGTGTCACGGTAACGTTTAAAGAAGAAATTTAACGTTTAACTTACAGGTGTTGCACCATTTTTCTTTGACAGTAGCCAGAAAGTAAGCGAAAGAACTGTTTGCTGTAAGTCTTAGCACTCAATATGTTTCTACAGGTTAGCATCTGGAGACTTGAAAAAAAAAAAACTTTTACGGTAGGTGTCTTATAAACCATTTGTAGCAACAATATGCAATATTTTCAGTCATACTTTTTCTTCATGATATCGAACTGTTATCTTTAAATATTGTCATCTAGGGCCTACCGACACCATCACTTCTCTTTTCGCCTTCAAAGGAGCACAGCTGGATTTTAATACAGAACACCTGCACCAGAACATTCATGTCTTCCAGTTTCTGTAGCTTTTTGTTTTAAATGATGTGGTTGCCAGCCCATGCACAACCCTCATATTAGTAGCTTCTTACGACATGCCTGAGGGAGCAGAAGATTTTATTCTTTCTTTGTTTCACGAGAGAAAGTGGATTACTTCTTTCTAACCTTAGGAATAAGCTTCCTTTGCGTAATGGCCTCTTTCAGGACATCCTCATTACGCTTTCTAGCTGTCCATGGTTTTTTTTTTAACATTCTTCTGTAAAACTACACTTATTTTGGCATCCAGTGCCTTTCCTTCTTGTTTACTAATTGTTTATAACTCACGACTGTAATTCAGGATTGGTTCTATATAAAAGTGAAGAATTCTTTGCTTACTTCCTTTGACAAAGAATTGTTGTGTAAAATACATCTCATCACACATAAATAAGAATCTTCAGCACAAATGTCAAGTCAGTTCTAATGTATGGCTCTCAACCATGGAGAGCAACACAAACGATAACTAAGAAATTACAGATTGTCATAAATGGGTGCTTGAGTAGTATAGAGCAGTGGTGGCCAAGCTAAGGTTGGCCGAGGGCCACATTATGGTAAAGGGTAACACCAGAGGGCCAGACCTATAAAATCCTTAAAAAATAACGTTCTGAGATTTAGTTTTACATATACTTGTATAATGAACCACGTACAGAAAGCAACGGCAAACTACTGTACTGCGCATCTGCCAAGACATGTATACCAGTCTTCGGACTGAAATTACTGTTAAAAAAATATAATGAATCTGTTGTTTTAATTTGTTTTGTAATTTGTAATATGACATGTAATTATTTATTTCAAACATACATTTGTGTGTTATTTCATTGTGAAGAGTGTGGCTTATCAAAACTTTTCACCAGTGATTTGAAGTGTACTTCCATTTGTGACGTAGCAATTCTGAGAACATTGGATAATACAGTCAGTTAATCTGTTTCTGGTCTTGGATTTGATAAGCTTCGTGGCAGAAAATGTTGTCTCACAAAGATATGTGCTACCAAATATAGAGCACAGTTTTGGGGCCCATTTTCTCAGAAGTGGGTAACGTTCATTTGGTAGTAATTTCAACAAATCAGCTCCAGTTGCTTCTATTGTGTTGATGAATGGGTCACATTGGAGTTCACATAACTGTAATTGTAGTTCTGCTGGCTGAGACTCCACTGTGAACTTGAATGGGTTGTTAAAAAGTTCCATTTGTGGACGAAACATCTCAAAATCTTGAAATCGACGATCAAACTCAGAAATCAGCTGTTCAATGTCATCTGGGTACCCCCTGAAGTTAACACTCTCTTTCTCAGACAGCTGTTTACAACAAGGAAAATGAAACAGGTCATTCTTTTGCAAAGACAGACTAAATAGGCTCAGTTTCTTTTTGAAGCCATCAACATAGCCCATCATTTGAAAAATTGTTTGCCTTTTTTCCTTGTAACTGCAAATTCAGTACATTCAAATCTTTTGTTATATCTATGAGAAATGCCAAGTGCTGAATGAAATGAATATCTTTGAGTTTATTTTGAAGATCAATTGAACATGGTAAGTTGTCTCGCAGGAAGTCACACAATCTTATTAAACATTGTCCTCGACTAAGCCATCTCACCTCAGCATGAAGCAGGAGATCACCGTAAACAGAATCCACTTCTTCTAAAAATACAAGGAACTTCCTGTGACTTAGAGAGCTGTGTCCTCCTCTGACCAAATTCGTTATTTTCACTACAGTAGCCATAGTGTCATTTAGGTTTATGGATTTTGCACAAAGGGCCTCTTGGTGAACTATGCAATGTAATGTAGGCACGTCAATTTTATTTTGCTGCAAAAGTCCAACAAAACCAGTATTTTTCCCAACCATAGCCTTGCAGCCATCGGTATACACAGCAGATAATTTTTCAAACCCACCATATTCTTCCATGGCATTGTGAACTGCAGAAAATTTGTCATCCCCTTTACTTGTACCATGCAAAGAGCAAACTTTCAGTAATTCTTCAGAAACAGTAAAGTCTTCCTGGATCACTTTAACAAAAATAAGAAGCTGGCTAGTGTCTGTGATGTCTGTACTTTCATCAATCGCCAGTGAAAAGTATGGACAATTTTCAATTAAAGATTTCAAGTTCTGGGACAAATGCAAACTAATATCTTCTGTTCTCCTAGCTACGGTTTGTTTTGAAAGAGGTACATTTTGAAATTCTTTTACTACTTTTTCTTCATTGAACGCTTCTGCCATTTGAACTGCACACGTTTTCACAAACTCTCCACCAGTAAACGGCTTTTTTGCTTTTGCAAGCTCATAACTAATCACATAGGACGCCATGAGCGATGATTCCTGAATCTTGTTTACATGACTAAATATACTCTTTTGCTGATTCAGTTTTTTCTTGAGTTGTTCAGTCACAAGCTTTCTCGACTCGCTGCTATGCTCGTCGTTGTTTTTCTGGTGATTTGTGATGTAGTGACGTTTCAAGTTATATTCCTTCACTACGGCTAAAACTTGGGCGCAAACTAAGCACTGAGGTTTATTATCCTTATTGAGAATGAACAAATAATCGAACTCCCATTCTGGTTTAAATGCGCGATTTTCACTGTCCACTTTTCTATACTTAGAAAACATTTTTACAAATGCAAACTCTTATACATGAAAACGTGCACAACAGCTACAAGCCCAGAAGTGTCATTGGCTGTTTTATACTTAACACACTTTACAAGACCAACTATGCACCTCAACTTCTCCCTACAGAAATGTACCTACCATCCACCCCCACTCCCACCATCACTTTCCATACCGATGCTAAAGACAAAGCAACATCATTGGATCTCAGAGACTTCCGACCGCAGAAAAGATATGTCATTGCTTTCAGTTTCTCATTATCAAAGTAGGTACCGACACTGTCTTCACCTGTCTAAGAGCACGATCAAAGATTTGACGTTATCATTTCCGTTTTGTCGGCACTAACTAGTAGAGCTTAATTGGTATGAGAGAGAGAGAGAGAGAGAGAGAGAGACAGTTGTGGTGTTGTGTGAGGTGGGGAGATGTTAATCGTACATTTTGGGTCTTTTTGGTTTTGTTTCTGGTGCCTGTGCGTGCTATCTTGTAATATGTTTTTAGCGCAGTAATACAGTAATTTTCAATCAACAATAAGAGGCCGGCCAAAACAGGTTGGCGGGCCAGTCAAAAGTCGTTGGCGGGCCGAATCTGGCCCGCGGGCCGTAGTTTGGCCACCTCTGGTAGAGTATTGACATACTACAACAAGGACACCGACGTAGATCTGACGAGAATAACCCGACAAGTACCAGTGGAAAAAGAGATTAGAAGACGATGGCGATAGACGAGCACACATTGAGGAAATCTGTTGATAACACTACCAGGCAGTCCTTGGTATGGAATCCACAGAGTACAAGAAGTAGAGGCTGACCAAAGAACACACGGAGTAGAAACTGACCAAAGAACACACAGAGTAGAGATGACCAAAGAACACACGGAGTAGAGGCTGACCAAAGAACACACGGAGTAGAGACTGACCAAAGAACACACGGAGTAGAGGCTGACCAAAGAACACACGGAGTAGAGGGAGACCAAAGAACATACGGAGTAGAGGCTGACCAAAGAACACGGAGTAGAGGCTGACCAAATAACATACGGAGTAGAGGCTGACCAAAGAACACACGGAGTAGAGGCTGACCAAAGAACACACGGAATAGAGGGAGACCAAAGAACACACGGAGTAGAGGCTGACCAAAGAACACACGGAGTAGATGCTGACCAAAGAACACACGGAGTAGAGGGAGACCAAAGAACACACGGAGTAGATGCTGACCAAAGAACACACGGAGTAGATGCTGACCAAAGAACACACGGAGTAGAGGCTGACCAAAGAACACACGGAGTAGAGAACTGAAGACAAATATGAAAATGAAGAGGGACGTTGTTGAAGGGCAATGCTCCATGGAGAGCTAAAGGATAGTGACTAATCGATTGATTGACTGATTGATTGATTGACTGATTGATTGATAAATGGATAAACCAACAGACAAAAGAAACAGATCATGATAATATATGAAGCGAAAGATTAGACAGCTTTCCCTTGCGAAGACAGCTCAATAGACAGGAAATCGACTCGTATATCATGTACATCTTGGCCAGTTCCTGAAGATTCGAGGCTCCTATAGATCTACTGTCCTGGTCATGCAGGGTTACGCGGCAACAAAAGAGCTGACAGACTTGCTTCAAGAGCACCCATAGAAGGTGCATTGGATATAGATAAGAGGAAGATACTGGGGCTATTAATGACCGCCTCTTAGAGACTGACCCTGCAATCGATGAATCATCAAGGCTAAGATTGCTGGAATTTGACATCAAAAGCAGGACCACATGGGATGGGCGTATGAGAGGATGCATCAGGCGTGTATACAACCAGCGCGCAAAAGGAACAATAAGCAATCATACACTTTGACATCTGCGGAGGGAGACTGAGCACCTATGGGATTGCCCGGAATGCAATGACGTCGATTCTGAACAACAATAACACCTTGGTCACAGTATAGACAAGGAAGGAGACACAGTCAAGTCTTCTCATGGTGTGCCTCGAGTCGAAGGTGATCATGTTCCTCCACAGATCTCGATTTTAAATGCTTGCACTTTATCACTTCTATTGTAGACACTTTCCATTCACTTGTTGATCTCTTCGGGTGCCATAGTGTCAAATTATCAAGATAAATTCACATTTTTAATCTGTTTTTTCAAACTTCCGTAGAACCAAACAGGTGAAGTAATCGTGCTGATTGACATTCCACGTGCAATGGTGACTTTTCGTGAACAGAGTTCACTCTTAATTTGTTTTATAATCAGCAGACTTAGGGTAATTTCATCACTTGCAAAAACCATGCCACCGAGAAGAAGTCTTGACACCTTACAAAGAATGAGGGCTAAAGCGTGGGTTGAAAGTGGTTTATCTGTCCGTGAGGTTGCTAGACGGCTTGCAGTGTCACACTCTACTATCCAAAGAATTTTGGAGAGATTTCAGGCCACAAGAAGTGTGGAGGATCGCCACCGGCCAGGTCGCCCTAGATGCACCAATAGACATGATGACCGGTACCTCTTGTTGTCAGCCCTGCGCCATCGAACAGTGACTTGTTCCACTCTAAGACGTCAGCTGAGACAAACTGTAAACGTTAATGTCAGTCAAAGCACTATTCGCAGACGTTTACATGAATTTGGACTGGCTGCTCGATGTCCTGCAGTCAGAATCCCTCTTACTCCTGCTCATCGCAGAGCCCGTGTTGCTTGGTGTCGCGAGCACATCCGATGGACAAGGCAACAATGGAGTCAAGTTCTCTTCACTGATGAATCTCGCTTCACTGAGTCATTCAATAATGGCATGATTCGAGTATGGAGACGACCAGGAGAGCGATTTACTGATGACACAATTCGAGAGGTAGATCGTTATGGTAGGGGTTCTGTCATTGTCTGGGGAGGCTTCTACAGACACGGCAGGACCCCACTCTACATCATCCAAGGCAACTTGACCGGCCCAAGATACCAGAACGAAATCTTGAGACCAATTGTTCAGCCTGCTCTGGAGGCCATAGGTGGTAATGCCATCCTAAAAGATGATAACGCTCACCCCATCGAGCTCTTGTGGTGAATGAGTTTATTCAGCAACATGGGATCATCAGGATGGCGTGGCCAGCTCATTTACCTGACCTTTCTCCGATTGAGCACCTCTGGGATGTTCTTGGTCGAAGATTGTCAACAAATCACTCCCTGCCAATGGATGTTGCACAGCTGACTGCATTTCTGCTTCAGGAATGGCAAGCTGTTCCTCAAGATACTCTTCGGACCCTTGTGGACTCGATGCGTCTACGCTGTCTTGAATGCCTTGCTGCAAACGGTGGTCATACCCGATTTTGAAATGTCTATTTGTCCAATATCTATTGTGTGACTTTTGAAAAGGTGGGTGACACACTTCACAGCTTCATTGCGTTTGAATGTGTGTTTCCATTTCTTGACGTGATATGTCAATTTGATACTCAATAAATGCCGTTTTGACTGATACCAATTACCTTTATATTAGATTTGTTTTATGGTTTCAACCAAGGTTTTTCTAAGTGGTCCTTGACTTTTGACGAGTAGTATATTTAAAACTGTGTATGTTCAAAATACTGCTCTGTTTATCATTACTCTGGTGAGGGTCCTTAGCTTGGAGATAAACCATTGTTATTGTTTTCTCACTGTTCAAGCCAAGTCTCTTATCTCTACATTCTTTAACTACTATACGTAACATTTTTGAAGGTCTATTTCGTTTTCTTCTGCTGCTGCTACTACTACTACATCAACAAAAGACGACTGACATTGCCATTACTGCTACTTCTACTACTACTACTACTACTACTACTACTACTACTACTGCTACTACTACTCCTGATTTTACTACTGCTTATTGTACTACTGCTGCTCCTCCAACTACTACTACTACTTCTACTACTCCTTCTTCTCCTACGTATTCTTCTACTACTACTTCTTCTACTAATACTTCTACTACTACTTCTTCTACTACTACTTCTTCTACTACTACTACTACTACTACTACTACTACTACTACTACTACTACTACTACTACTACTACTACTACTACTACTACTACTACTACTACTACTACTACTACTACTACTACTACTACTACTACTACTACTACTACTACTACTACTACTACTACTACTACTACTACTACTACTACTACTACTACTTCTTCTACTACTACTACTACTACTACTACTACTACTACTACTACTACTACTACTACTACTACTACTACTACTACTACTACTACTACTACTACTACTACTACTACTACTACTACTACTTCTACTACTACTACTACTTCTACTACTACCTCTTCTACTACTACTACTTTCACTACTACTACTTCTTCTACTACAACTACTACTACTACAACTTATACTACTACTACTTCTTCTTCTACTACTACTTCTTCTTCTACTAATACTTCTACTACTACTACTTCTTATACTACTACTACTTCTTCTACAACTACTACTTCTTCTACTACTACTACTACTACTACTACTACTACTACTACTACTACTACTACTACTACTACTACTACTACTACTACTACTACTTCTTCTACTACTACTACTACTACTACTTCTTCTACTACATCTTCTACTACTACTACTACTACTTCGTCTACTACTACTACTACTACTACTACTACTACTACTACTACTACTACTACTACTACTACTACTACTACTACTACTACTACTACTACTACTACTACTACTACTACTACTTCTACTACTACTACTACTACTTCTACTACTACCTCTTCTACTACTACTACTTTTACTACTACTACTTCTTCTACTACAACTACTACTACTACAACTTATACTACTACTACCTCTTATACTACGTATTCTTCTACTACTACTTCTTCTTCTACTACGTATTTTTCTACTACGTATTCTTCTTCGACTACTTCTTATACTACTACTACTTCTTCTACTACTACTACTACTACTACTTCTACTACTACTACTACTTCTACTACTACTACTACTTCTACTACTACTACTACTACTACTACTACTACTACTACTACTACTACTACTACTACTACTACTACTACTACTACTACTACTACTACTACTACTACTACTACTACTACTACTACTACTACTACTACTATTTCTTCTACCACTACTTCTTCTACTACGTATTCTTCTACTACTACTTCTTCTTCTACTACTACTTCTTCTACTACTACTGCTACTACTTCTTCTACTACTACTACTACTACTACTACTACTACTACTACTACTACTACTACTGCTACTACTACTACATCTACTACTATTTCTACTACTACTTCTTGTTTTTTTACTACTACTTCTACTACTACTACTACTACTACTACTACTACTACTACTACTACTACTACTACTACTACTACTACCACTACATCTACTACTACTACTACATCTACTACTATTTCTACTACTTCTTCTTCTACTACATCATCTTCTACTACTACTTCTTGTTCTTGTTTTTTTACTACTACTACTACTACTACTACTACTTCTACTACCTCTTCTTTTGCTACTACTACTACTACTACTACTACTACTACTACTACTACTACTACTACTACTACTACTACTACTACTACTACTACTACTACTACTACTACTACTACTACTACTACTACTACTACTACTACTACTACTACTACTACTTCTTCTGCTACTACTACTACTACTACTACTACTACTACTACTACTACTACTACTACTACTACTACTACTACTACTACTACTACTACTACTACTACTACTACTACTACTACTTCTTCTGCTACTACTACTTCTACTACATCTTCTTCTACTATTACTTCTATTACTTCTACTACTTCTTCTACTACTACTACTACTACTTCTTCTTCTTCTCCTACTACTACGTCTACTACTACTACTACTACTACTACTACTACTACTACTACTACTACTTCTTCTTCTTCTACTACTACTACTACAACTACTGCTTCTACTACTACGACTACTTCTTCTGCTACTACTACTACTACTTCTACCTTCTACTACATCTTCTTCTACTATTACTTCTATTACTTCTACTACTACTTCTTCTTCTCCTACTACTACGTCTACTACTACGTCTACGTCTACTACTACTGCTTCTACAACAACAACAACTACTACTACTACTACTACTACTACTACTACTTCTCCTTCTTCTACTACTAATACTATTTCTTCTTCTACTACTTCCTCTTCTACTACTACTACTTCTTCTTTTACTACTACTGCTACTACTACTGCTACTACTACTTCTTCTACTACTACTGCTGCTGCTCCAGTAACTACTACAACCACAACTACTGCTACTTCTACTACTACAGATGCTGTTGCTAATACTACTACAACAACAACAGCTACTACTGCTGTTATTGCTAATATTAGAACTATGTTATCAGTATAACACAAGTTATCAACATTGTTACCCCCAACTCGCATTCCCAGGTCCTCTTTGAATGACCTCATGATATTGTCAGATATGATGCATTTAAAATTAATGATACAGAAGACTAATAGGTCTTTGGTGTGCATTATAAGATAACAACCGACAGCGATTAAACTGTACAAACAATAAGAAATGAGTCCTAAAGTATCTTTACTCGGAAACATGAAAGATTGCAAAAATAGTTACAAAGACGTTACAAATGTTCATAAGTTTGTTTTTTTTCAACCTCTCAAGAAATGGAGAAGGCCCCTCTCTCTCTCTCCCCACCTCCACCCTCTAAACGGAAAAAAAAACTCGCGGAAGACAATATGCGATGAAAATGTAAATGATAACTATCAAAGATCTGAAAGAGAATAGAAAGTACAAGAAGACTTGGAGGGATACAGCTGACAACGTATACACTTAGAGAAGCTGACATACACAGAAGAAGAGCATTGAGAAATATAAAGTTATTTTTTTAATCAACGGCAGATAACTCTAAAGAGGTACTATAGACTTTACATTTTAAGCATTATATACTGAAGAAGATTATAGAAAAGTCAATTCCTAATTTTAAATTGTTATTAAGTGCTCCTATTCAAATAATTTATATGAAACAAATATAAAAATAAAGAGAATTAACTGTTATTTTATTATATACTATACTACGTCACATAAAAGTTAAAGCTGAACGTGAGATTCGATTTGTTCAACACAGGATTTCATTTTTACTGTCCCTTGTAACGTCAGGTTATCGGCCTTTATAGATTGTATATTTGCTTTGTTTTGTTTTTGGTGGAAAAAGATAAAAGATCAAACTTATTTGCCAAGTGGCAGTAAATACTCATAGTTTTGACACTTGTTGCTTAGATATTCAGGGGGTACACATGAGGATATAAACAAATTTAAAAATAGGAAATTACTTTTTAATCACCCTCTAGCTTTCAAAATGTGTTACATTGCCATAGATTATAATAAGTTATAGATTTGTTAAAAGAGATATTTATTTTCAACCATTATGTAATTCTAATGTTTGTCAAAGTCACTGTAATAACAGATTAAACAGTGTTTTATATTTGCACATGCATCTTAATATAACCGACGGACCTAATGTCTTGATTTAACATCGCGCGCCCCGCCAAAATGGGGCAAAACTCCAGTTTAAATGAAAAATAAAAGACATTGAATCTTAAATCTAAAGGCCAGTATTTAAGGCAGCAGTGGTGTACTAATGAGGGGGGAGGGGGACGGTCAGTTCCTGGTGACAACCATAAAGAATGTGTCGTCTAACACTAATTTGGCAGTACAGTTTACAAATCTACTTCTAATGTAGATTACATTTTTTCTGATTTTTGTTTTGTTTTGAAGGAACGATTCTCCCCAGGGTCCAAATATTTTAAGTACGCTGTGGTAAAGTGGGATGATATAAATATTTATAGGGACTTAGTGTACTGACTGAGATCAGCTGTGAAGGTATCTGTATCTAATATGTGTAGTGTTTTACAGATAACCTTACTTACTGCCACATATTTATATCTCAGTCAGAATTATTCTGGAATATTGTGTTGGCAACGTTATATGTCTAGGGTTATGCAAATGATGAAGTGTAAGTCACCACAACAACAAACAGATAAACAATTTAATTATTCCACCACACTTGACAACACTGTGACACTCACAAACAGTCAACACTCTAGAAGACTATCTTAAAAGATTCAATGATAAATTTCAGATATATACAGATGTATTGATTTTTTCTACAATAGTGATCCTGATTCAACTACACAGTGAACCAGGCAATATTATAACATGTAATTACAAATATTATGTACACAGATATAAATGTGGTCTTTGCATTGACATACAATATTAGTAATCTATGTGTGTGAGTTGTGATGTGGTAATATGAGGTAATACTGGTTTTGTTCTTCAAGATAGATTCTTATTAGACATCATGACTGCATGTGTTTGTTTCTGTTGGAACTAGTATTGGAGATGTTCTCAGTTCCTGTCATTAAAACAATTAATTACCCCTCTTTAATTAATACAATTCATTTTAAGAGGAGGTGGTACAAATTGTTGAGCTCTGTTGGCCACGAAGGGCTTAACTTTCGTGATGGCGGCAGGCAAAGACTCCTCTGCTAGACTTCTTCACTGGTTCTGAAGACACCTCACTGGTTCTGAAGACACCTCACTGGTTACTACAGGGACCAAAGAGTATGTTGTAACCTCTGGATTCAGCAAATGCTCAGACCAGGTGCGGCTTCAATAACTAGGACCACAGTCCCTGAAACAAGAAGGATGTACCTCCTACTTCAGAACTAATTTATACTATCTGGCTAGACTGAGCACAATACATCACAAACACAGATTTCAGAGCTTTAGTTTAACTGCTATCTTCTTCTGAAGCAGTTTACTCCAGTATTAACCTCCCTAATGGTTACTACGCCTCTGCACTTTCAGCTATAAGTTCTTCCATGTCATAAGGTAGGTGTCAGTGTACTATGTGGTAATTCCATGTAGTTTGACTTTTCTCCGACACCTTCTGTTCAGGTTGGAGCTATATATATATAGATATAGGCCTTGTCTCATGTTCGCTATATACAGACATAAATTATCAATGTACATTCAATTTTCATTAAAAAGAGATCAAATATTTCAACCTACCACAATTCAAGGAAATAAACACAGATACGTTGACTAGCAATGAATGTAGGCACAAATACTGGCACAAATTCCCATCTGCTTATGTTCCAGGCTTTTATTTAGCAAAAATATGAGCTGGCTTCAACGCACTGTTGCTTTATCAAGCTTATTTGAACTAGTGGTCTCGAACTAACGCTATCAATTAACTATATTAACAGACCTAACCAATCAGGCCATTTCTACCCCATCGTTTGAAAAAAAGTACTCTTACTTTCGTCTCCCTTGACAACAAAAGATAGCATTTATAGTCCGACTAATCGTGTTTAGCCTTACATATCATTCCCTCCAATCAATTCAAATGTAACTTGTGGCCTATTTCCGTACAATGGTGGTCTAAAATTCTGCCACTGAGCGACTCCGAGTTTTTAGGTTGGCTGACACCCTCATTATTTTCTTTTGCCTATAATTTATTAATTCCTGGACTATTTGCGTAACACTTAACATATTCTGTGTCAGCAAGCCCTAAGGAATCCAAATATCTCAATCTAAGGGAGCTAGGTGGCTGCGTTCAAAATGTGCATTTTCTACCACCTCCTGTTCACTTCAATCCCCATGTGGTGTCTGGGTACTGTCATGTTTTCAAACGTAAATCCATCTAATGTCATCTTTCCTAATAAGCGTTTTTCAGGTTTTTTTTAAAACCTAACTCTGGGAAGGGTAGTGTTTTTATCACTGTCCGTCTGAAATAAAGTTAGTGCATGTGGCCTTACACGCGTGTTAGGGGTGGCATTAATATAGCGAGACGCGTGTTTAGTGTTGCTTGCGTTGCTGCCTTCAGCCCTCCCTTCTTTCCATCTTAGTCCATCTGTTCGTTCGTTTTGGTAACGTAGTATAATTAATGTTAGGATTAATTTAGGTCATTAATCACTTGTGTATCTCAAGGTTTTTCTTAGAACTGCAGTACACGTTTTATTGGGTTGTGGAAACGCATGTATTTATGCAGTGGCTTATATTTAACGTGGAAACGTTACAATTTGCAGACGAAGCATAAAACAAAGGGGATTTCGAGTACTGTCATTGTGACAGCACTGTTCTTTACCATTCTTCTTCCTTTTATAGAATTTATTTGTTAGGCTTTACATTTACTTTTTAATTTATATATGTGGATTAGAATTTCTCACGACATACGCCCCTGCGGGGCATGCATTTTAGACCAAATTTTTTTTTTTCAATTGTTCCAGTGTTATTTTTGTATTCATCCCCATTCAATTGCCTTTACAAATTTAGAGCTACGTACAACATTATCAGACTAAAACTTAAAAAAAAAAAAATAAATAAAAATGGATAAGTTTAACATTATATCAAAACGACTGAAAATTCCTTGCTTAAAACATGTTACCACGTCCTTTATGAGTTAAACATTTCTTAGTGTCTTAGTTCTTAAGAGTTTATAATGATCTTTCTTTCTTTCTTTCCTTTTTCTTTCTTTCTTTTTCTCTCTCTCTCTCTCTTTCTTGACAGCAGATTAAACTCCCCACCACCCGCCCAAGCTGGCCCACTGTAAGATACGACAGTGGTTTGTTTGTCCTTCCCAAGAGCCAATTGTAAAGTAATGCTCTAGTGCGTTATCTTAAATAGTGCTTCTCAACTTGTAAGGAAAACCGGACCCCTTGAGATGAGTCAGCAGTTCCGCAGCTTCACTTCAAAAAAATAATGTCACTAATCATCAGAGCTCCGCGTAGCTCCCAGGGTCTATGAAGAGACAAAGCAAGAACAGGACAATCTGCACCATCAGGCAGTCAGTCAGTCCTATTGTATGGCTGTGAAACATGGAGAACAGCAAATACAATAACCAAAAAAACTACAGACTTTCATAAATGCGTGCTTGTATGGAATAGAAGGATTAAAATTTTATGACAAAGTCACCAATGTGGACCTGATGACAAAAACCAGACAGGTGCCAGTGGAACAAGAGATGAAGAGAAAACGCTGACGATAGATAGGACAAACACTGAGGAAGCCTGTGGGTAGCGTTACAAAGCAGTCTTTGTTTGGGAACTCCCAGGGAAAGAGAGGCAGAGACCAAGAAAGATATAGAGAAGAGAACTGGAAACACATGGAGAAGAGAACTGGGAACAGATGTGAAAATGACGAGGAAGAGATGGAAAGAACATGAGCCGATGGCACGTGACAGGAGGATTTGACATGTGTTTGTTGAAGGCAGCTGCTTTTTGGAGTGCTAAAGAGTATTGATTGGTTTATTAATTGATTGATTGATTGATTAATTGATTGATTGATTGCACCCTCAGGCATATCGTACAAGGTGGTTAATACGATGTTGTACATGTGATTGCAGTAGCTGAAAGGAATTAACAGACGGATGGAAAGAATATTTCTCAGAGCTCCTTGGCAAGGTCAAGCCTCAGAAACGATATGCACTATCACAGAAGAGGAAACCAATGGTGATGAAGATGGCATGAAGTTGGCAACTTCTCAATGTCAAACAAATTGTCACATAAACTACCAATGCAAGAGGATGTCAATGTGTTCCTGCAAGGGTAGTCAGCTACAGTGGTGGTGCTATGCTCCATAAAGATTGCAAAATAAAATGGATGATGAATCATCAAAAAGTATTATACAGTAAGCCATAAAACCGTCACTTATCCAAATGGTGTTTTCAGAAAAAACAACCCTGCAGGAACACCTTAAACTATGATTGAGAACATCTGTGGTTCAGGGATAAAGTAACATGAATTTTAAACAAACGCATTTGCTAGTTTTTTTTTTTTTTTTCTTCAAATTCTTTCGTTTTTTAAATTGTATTAAACCCGGATTTAAACACGGACAATGCAACTTGCACACCCAGACCACGAGATTAAAAAAAAAAGTCTCTTTATTTGTTCGTGTTTGTTCAGTATTAATAACACTTGATAATTCGTCCCAGGTTCGTGCCAAATGTGACTCTTTATCACTGGTATATAAGTACCATAAAATAGTCACAGTGCACGGATATAACACTGTTAATTTCTGGCTGACGTCAGTTATTGTTTAATTTGCTTCCTATTCAGAGGAGACCAATCATCGCTGCTCTGAGGATTGGCGTGTTGCGCAAGGTCGTAATCCATTTGGCTGGTATAATCTCGACTTTCCTGTATGGTATGTACTATAAACGCATTCTCTTTCATTGTTATTTGAAGGTAGGACGATTTTGTTGTTTCTGCCTGATAATATACCGACACCTCACGTCTGTCTTTTTATTTACACAGGCTGATAACTAAGTCACTCTCTATGTTTAAATTTGTATAGCCTCACTTGTATGTACGCGATGCTTGTATGTATTGTATATACGCGAAACAAGTGTTAAAACTAAGAGCAATAACTGCAATTGATATAATCCTTTTTATCTTTTATGTCCAGAAAGAAAATGAAATAAAATGACATTTAAATAGGCCAATAAACCGACTCTACATGCGTTAGCAAAACAAACCGAATATCACTTTGATTTATAATGTTAATATGATATAGTGATTTATGTAACAAAATAACAGTTCATTCTCTTTATTTCATCATTCGTTTCGTATAAATTAGTTGAGTAGGCGTAAAGAAATAACAATTGAAATAATTGGGAATACCTCTTCAATTACCGTGTAGATAGAATAAAGCTAATATATGATTTTGTATAAACATTGAACGTTTCATGCCATATCACAACTTTGTTGATTTGTTGTTGTTGTTTTTGTTGTTTTTTTCGCAGATAAGCTCACTATTCTTCATTTGTGATTGGCTTCGCCACCATACCAATGTTGCCAATTTTAAAATGATATAGCTCAAACGAATACAGTGAATAGATGTCCACATTTTGCTCGTTAGTGCTGACGGGGTCACCACTGCATTTGGTCCGTAGGTAAGTAAGGCTGAAACAAAGCTTATCGTTTGTTCTGTTAGTATTGGTTTCTGTAGCAGTAACGTTTACATGAAGAGTTTGCCATACCGGCCAAATGTGCTGTCTGACCGTAATAGCTTCTTATGACTTACTTGATTGAAGCATTGGAAATATTTTCAGTACTGTATATAGTAAAAGTGAGAACCGATTAATAGTAATAGTACTTACTTACTTAGTCGTTCCTCTTCTACCCTGGGATGTGGAGGTTTGCCAGAGAAAGCGCCATACTATGCTATCGGCTGTCTTTCTTTTGACCTAGTTCCTATCCAAATCTCTGTCCATCAGAGATTGTCTAATTTTGTCCTCCCAGCGAACTCTGGGTCGTCCTGGAGGTCTGGATCCCTGGCTCTTTTAGTTTCCCGCATTTGTTGTGCCAACCAATCTTCTTCCATTCTGCAGACATGGCCGAATCATCGTAACTGGGAGTGTTCCACTCGGGTCTGCAAGGGCTGAGTTTTGAGGCCATGTCGTATCGTCTGGTTGTGGACCATGTCTCTTCTTGTTACTTCAACCACCTCCCTCACATACCTCATTTCTGAGGCTTGGGGTTGGCTTTTCTGTCTTGTAGTCATTGCCCATGATTCGCATCTATAAGTAAAGACTGGAACATAGGTGGAGAGGTATACAGCCATCTTCGTCTTCTTGCCAATGTTTCTTTTGCCGAGGAATCCTCATTTTATCGTCTGAAAAAGTTTACCACTGCTGCTCTTCGGGTAGCCAACTCTTCTTTGATGCCTCCCTTCCAGTCTATGACAGCCCATAAGAGTAAATGCTTGGTGATAAGAGTAAATGCTTGATGTGAATTTCATGAAGTCTTATTCTTAACAGTGAGCTGAATGGGTAATACATGATGATATTCGTTTTTTTGGGTCACCATTAACTTTTGTTCTTCCCTTTACCAGTTTAGCGTAATACAACATAGTAATATTTTGCCTTGTATGGGACAGGCAACCTCATAATGTATAACATTTTGCCACAGAAACTATCGTTGCTAGAGCATGTGACTGCATGATGCATGCAAGGGGACCAGCAGCAGTGGTGGCTTTGTGCTCCTAAGGGAGCGCCAAATAAAATACTAATGATTATCTTGCCTATTGAGTCTTTCTATTTCTCTATGTTTTTTCCCTATTTCATTATCTGTATATCTATTTATAGGTCGGCCGTTGTACTGAAACCAATGCCGTCAGCGTATTATTCACCGAGGGAGATGTCATGTTCCGGAGAACCACGCGTTAGATGATAACACTAGCTACAAGATGGGAGGCTGAGACAGTTACATCCCTGGCAGCGTCTAATATTCCAAAGTCCTTGAACAGAGATTTGTAAGAATATTAAGACGCAGGTAAGGTGAAATAGTAACAATAAGATGTTACTGGCGCTGTGAATTTTAGATACTAAGAGACAAAATTCAACTGGTGAGTTCTGCATAGCGCGGCACTAAAAAAAAAAAAAAAAAAAAGCAAGCGATTATGCGATCACGCATTCATGACACCATCACACAATACATCCCGCCCCTTCCCGGCCCAATACTAATGAATACTTTGTCTTGAAGTTCTAGGTCATACAAGCAAGGAAGATGAGCACCCAATCCTGTCTCCTGACGCTTATGAAGAATGATAATTTAATACAAGTATAAATATGTGATGACAATATCAGCTTTATCAATCCTAAGAACGTGTTATTAACTTTCTTTTCTTTTACTTCTTCCAAACTCTTTCCAGCAAACGAAACCACGACAACATATACACAGACAACAACAGCAGAACCAGAAAACTCCAAGACCAATGCAACAGATGGCACAAACGAGAACCCAACCCCGTTAGTCCGTCATGACTTCGAATGTCACCTATCATCTATGAATGTCTTTATACCGGTTGCTCTAGCCCCGAACTCTGTGGTAAGTAAAGCGTAAGTCGTTATGAGTTGTTTTATTCATTATTTACCCTTCTGTTCACGATGGATCTCAGGCCTTCAACAAAATACACGCAAGACGTCTAACTATGTGCGACTTGGTCAGTGTCTTTCTGTGTTATCTTTACCCCCTTCATGTTTATGTCCACTGAGCAGCAGCTGAGAGACATTTTCAGGCCATAATTCGATGATTCCTCAAAAATATATATATATATATATATATATATATATATATATATATATATATATATATATATATATATATATATATATATATATATATATATATATATATATATATATATATATATATATATATATATATATGACTGCTTTGGTGTGCTACCAACAGGGGTTTTTTCAACTACAATGAACATTACCGTCATGTATGACATGATCAAAGTGGTAACCTACCCACATATACATGGTAGCCTGCACATATGGACATGGTAACATACACACATAGACATGGTAACCTATACACACGGACTTGGTAACCTACACATATGGACATGGTAACCTACACATATGGACGTAGTAACCTACATACTGTCGTAGATTTTTGATAGGTATTTATGATCGATTTTGGTCCCGTCTGAATAGAACTAGAACAGGTGATAACTCAGTGAGAGATAAGGTACAAAAAATAGATTTTACGAGTGAAATGGTGAAAGGTAGAGCCTGTCCCTGGATTTGAGATACTCTAGATACTCTATTTGTTGATCAGAAGCCTATCTATATATATAATATATATATATATAAATATATATATATATATATATATATATATATATATATATATATATATCTGAAATGAACAGTATTAGCAAAACATAATAAAGGCACAACAAAGTGAGTATATTAGTTATACAAATTTAAGAATTGTTCATTCCTTCTTTCTCTCGCTCTGACAAACATGTGATCACATTTCATTCTGACTTACCAAAGAAGTGCTTTCACCACATCTGGAACATATCTCCATGATACATCCACAAATCCAAGGTTGGGTTATTTGGCGAAACCAGCACCAGTTTCTCCAAGACTGATTAATTCTCTTATTGGGAAACGCTTGGTTCGTTACTGTTACTAGGATTCTGTTTATGACACATCATTGAGTCCAGGTAGGAAATTACTTAAGATATTTAATGGTCACAGTGTCAGTAGCTGATAAATTTGATACTAGAAGGAAATGTCAGGTATTAAAATCTCTCAGGATCAAGAATCCTCGTCACACCACAAATGGTCGATAGTCGGAAAATGTCAATGTTTGATTATTTTGCCACAACGGGCTGAATGTATATAAAAATTGGGAAAAAGAAATCTGGATAGCTCTAGGCCCAGTTACAATTTATTCTTAATATTCTTTGGGTTGGTGCTCTGTCTCTTTCTGGGTGTAAACAAGAGGCCAGACCGGTCCACCTTGAAGACCCGATAGTTATTAAAAAGAATGTTCTTTTTGTACTGTAGGACTTAGATCCGTTATTCTCAGATTAGACTTGTTCACAGATTAAGGCCGCTGGTAGATTTTGGGTTTGTGACCCGTACTGAATATAGGAAGAAAAACAACCATATAATCACAATAACCATTACGCCACTATTCTACCCTAAAATTAACCCGCGCAGAATTATAAGTTATTATCCACTCGGTTATTTAACTTTGAATAGAACTACGCGTGTATAGCTTATCTTATCGTTAAAAAACCCCCGTGAAATAAGCGCTAGTCATTTACAAAATTACTCAAAATGAATTAGAAATAAATATTTATTTCGTCAGTACTCATAGTGAATAGTGCATTTACTAGTTGACCAAGTATCCCTTACTGGTTACTAGCAATTAATTAATCCACGCTACAGCCGGAACAATTTAGCTATAAATTATTTTAATTCGCTAGTCACTTAACACACTATAAATCCTAGTGAAATATAAATGACGGACTTTAAAAATTAAATCACTCAACACAGAAAAACCTTAGTATAATATTTACCGCAGCACAGAAATTAAAACAACTCCAACGAAAAACTAAGTAATTCCAATGATATAGTGGATCTAGAAGTCACAGCTAGATGTTCCGAAACTTCTGTGGGTACTGAATAATCTAAGTTTGAAAGCTGATATATATATATTGTCACTTAAGCCGCCCGTAGACGTGGTCCCACGGGCAAATCGTCTCTTTGATCTCGTCGTTCCGTTGCTCAATTTACCTTCACGAACGAACGGATGTTGGGGGGGGGGGGGGGGGGAAACTGAGATTGATTATCTCCCCTTGACCAATGTCTATCGAAAGTACGTCTTAACTTATCGACCTTGATTTTCTTCATTAGCTTATCTCTCCCTTTTCTCTTTCTACGTGTATCTATCAAAAGGTACAACTTTTGAATTATCGCTCTTGATTCTACAAATATACGACCCGTCCCCTCTCTCTACACGTGAAACGGTCTGATTTTAAACATTCCTATTGCCTGTTAAGACAATAGAGAAAAGAAAAAAATAGGCGTGGCTAAATTATGAGTGAGACAGATATCAAGTACAAAGGTTCTGCATTAACAAAACTAATAAGCAAGAAAAGGTGGAAAACAGGTGGAAGCAAAACGTGTAGATATCATGTAATGTATTTACATACTTCTGTCACACATACATGGACATAGTAACCTACACAAATGGACATGGTAACCTACACACATGTATATTGTAACCTATGCACATGGGCGTGGCAACCTACACATATAGACATGGTAACCTACACACATGGACATGTAACCTACACACATGGACATAGTAACCTACACACATGGAAGTGGTAACCTACACACATGAACATGGTACCCTACATAAATGGGCATAGTAACCTACACACATGGATATAGTAACTTATACACATGGACGTGGTAACCTACATATATGGACATGGTAATCTACACACATGAACATGGTAACCTACACACATGGCCATGGTATCCTACACACATGGAAGTGGTAACCAGCACTGTGTAGGTTACTTAGACATATGGACATTGTAACCGACATACATGGACATGGTAGCCTACATACATCGACGTGGTAACTTGCGCACATGGACTTTGTAACCTTTACACATGAACACGGTAACTTATGCACATGGACACGGTAATTTACACATACGGACACTGTAAAATACACACATGGACATGATAACTTACACACATGGACACGGTAACCTACACACATGGACACGATAACTTGCACATATGGACATATATGCCTACACATATGGACATGATAACCTACCCTAATATACATCTTAACTTACCCTCATGGACATGGTAATCTACACATCTTGGACATGGTAGTCTACACACACGGATATAGTTACTACCCACATAAACATGGTTACTTACCCTCATGGACATAGTAACCTACATAGACGAACGTGGTTTCCTACACTCATGGACATTGTAGCCTATACTCGTGTACATGATAGCCTACACACATAGACATGATAACCTACACTCATAATCATGATAACATACCCTCATGGACATGGTAAGATAGACACATTGGCATGATAACCTTCCTTCATTGACATGGTAACCTAGAAACATTGACATGATAACCTTCCTTCATGGACATGGTAACCTAATACATTGATATGATAACCTTCCTTCATGGACACGGTAACCTAGAGACATTGACATGATAACCTTCCTTCATGAACATGATAACCGTCCTTCATGGAGATGGTAACCTAATACATTGACATGATAACCTTCCTTCATGGACATGGTAACCTAGACACATTGACATGATAACCTTCCTTCATGCACATGGTAACCTAGACACATTGACATAACATCCCTTCATGGACATGGTAACCTAGACACATTGACATGATAACCTCCTTTCATGGACATGGTAACCTAGACACATTGACATGATAACCTTCCTTCATGGACATGGTAACCTAGACACATTGACAATGATAACCTTTCTTCATGGACACGGAAACCGACTGTTATGCACCTCGTAACCAACACTCTCTACTACTTCATTGCCCATTGGCAGTATCCGCTATTGGACTAAATTTATCTTGTAAGTTTATAGATGTTATTGCTTAGATCAGTGGTTCTCAACGTGTGTCATATGGCCCACCGCGGGGCCATGCCATATTTCTATGGGGGCCATGGTAAGATGGTAAAGTACCTTTTTACCAGCTAGCAGAGGTAAATGAGGCACAGGAGGGGACCATGAGAAAAAAACAAGTTGAGAACCTCTGGTTTAGATAAAGATAACAGATTATATCGCGTTTTGATAACAGATTTTCATCATGATCATCCTTCAGCTCCACAAGAAGCATAGGTCTTCAATAAATGTATACCAAGCATTCCTGTCCGGCACCATCTGATCAAGGTCATTCAATGTCGTCCTCACCACATTCATGTCTGGCTCCAGTTCTCTTCTCCATGTCTTCTTCTTCTTCTTTTTCTTCTTTGTTCGTCCTGAAAAAGACGTTGGTTGCGTTGTGTCCGTTTACAGCGAAGCTGCGATATTTGCGCCTTTCGGCCGACACATCCGACTTCAGCACGGCATTTTTGGGACCGGTTACCTCTCTTACCCTGGTGATTCCAGAACAAGGACTGGCTTGTAATGTTATCAACAGGTTTCATCAGTTTGTGTCCGATCCGTCGCCAGTGTCTTGTTCGCATCTCTTGTTTCACTGGCACTTGTCCAGCTCTTGTTATCAATTCCACATTAGTGAGATGTTGATTTTGCTACTGTATTATTGAAATGATTGTCAAATCGTGACACTGTTTTTACTGCTTTCATTAATATTAATGTTTTCTCCTCATAACACAACTCGCGTAGTGAAGGAATTAATGTCACACTTCTTGATCACGATTTCTATTGTTAGCAGAATGCGAGAAATAGGTAAAGTTTGCATTCCTGACATTTTAGTTTATTTGTAATTTTCACAGTTGACAATGAAAGACCCGTCTTGCCGGCTGCAGAACAATGGTACACATCACGTGATCTCATTTACATATGACCAGTGCGGAACTTCTCGGACTTCTTTTGCTGACCATATTTATGTCGAAAATGAAATCACAGTAAAGTTGGTAAGAGAAGCAATCGTGTATGTTTTATTATAAATAAGGAATGATAAAGTTATTGTTGGTTACCTGAGCTGATCTTGACTTTGTCCTTCAACATGTGTCAGTTAAGCGCTATTATTCTTGTCTCCCCTTTCAGGCTCCGATAACCGATAGGTGATTTCTTTCTACTATGTAAGTGTAGTATTGCCATTGCATTTTTTTCATAACAGGTTTCAGTTGGATATTCTTGAGCATGAGAACAAATGGAACATTTGATAGCAAGATTGGAAATTGAGATACATCCCTGCAAGATGTGCATTCAAGCATATAACGTGGTCGCAAAATAGACTGTTGGTGCAGCAGGCAGTGGTATTATAATGAGAATACAAAAAGCAATAGTGGCATTAAAAAGAAATGAAAAGAAATGAAGTCCAATACACAAATAAAAATCTTTAATGCAAGCGACAAGAGAGTCTTATTGACTGACGCTGACACATGGAGAACAACAAAATAAGAATCCTCAACTCAAGTGTCAAGACAGTCCTATTGTCTGGTGCTGAATAACAGAGAGCAACAAAAATGAATATTAGAAAGTTGCATCCATAAATGAGGGTTTGCACAGAATACAAGGATTGAAATTGTAAGACAAGATTACCAATGGAAAACCAATGAAAAAAGCCAGGCACATACCAGGGGAACAACAGGCTAGGAGAAGACGCTGGTGTTGGGCAGAAAACATAATGAAGAAAAAAAAAGCCAATGGCTTTACAAGCCAGTGATTATTCTGGAATCGCCAGGGTATGAGAAACATAGTGAGACCATTAAACACACGGAGAAGGGAATCAGAGACAGACATGACAGACATACAAGAAGACTGAACAGAAGCTGAGAGGATGGCTCAGAACAAGAAGAATGCGTCAATTTTAGAAGGTGTGTACTTCTCAGGAATCTCATACACAATGAATGAACGTGAGCAGGCTTTATGAAAAAGATGTAAAAATAATGGTACAGCTTGAGACTAAGAAAACAGCTGATAAACGCTTCAAGAAAGGATGTAATGTATTCTCTAGGGTATCTTTCTTTCATCAAAGGACGTAATATAAACAGTGTATACTATTTTAGAGTCATGAGTTATAATCTAAGATTTACACTTGTAATTTCATCATTCTCCTATTTCTGTTTTATTTGTATTTTGAGCGCTGATGAATGCCACACGTAAGCAATTGATGATAATATGTCATCTCCAGGTTATCAATAACACAAGTCCTTTGGTGTTTGCCTCAGACTATACGATTCCTTTGCAGTGTTCCGTGAACCGCAACCAGAGTATCAATAGTGCAATTCAGGTGCGTGTGTGTTCTTATTTTTGTGTGTGTTTCTTTATAGTAGTGGTTGGCAAACTTTTAAAAAAAAAAAGAACGAACCGAAAAGTAAATATTTGAGGTCAAGATAACGAGACAAAATCAAGGAAACTTATAAGATCAGACAGCAACACCTGCACAATTTTATTTATCATTAGACTACTTGTATTGTAGAATGTCATTATTTACAGTCATATTTTAGGGGGAATAAGTGAAAGGCACATAATTTTATTGTATTTTTTTTTTTGGGGAGACACAATTACCCTTAACTGAGTACATAGTTGAAAACATATGATTAAAAAAAAAAATTAACAAATTACTCTATTCTCCTATTTAGTATGTCCTTATAAGAAACGGATCACTCACTCAAATGGTTGAAATATCGTTGGCGGACCGGATAAAACAAAAGTCTCATATGACTCGAAGGCCGTAGTTTGCCGACCTCTGACTTAAAGCATTAACCGGCAACCAGTCCACGCGATCTACCAGTCCATCACAAGTGATGATTTGGTAGATCTCTTTATGAAGGAAGGGGAAGACACTTAAAAAAAAAATATATATAGATCTCGTTTGAGCGAGGCGCGCCACCTTCAACCTTGACATAAAGTCTGGCGTGTATTTTATTGCGAATGTCCAAATATAAAAGACCGTATTGTTTGGTCACTATAAGTAAGGGGAGAGAACAAAGAATATTTGAGCTAGGAAAAGTTCGGACTACCCTCCCCTTCCCAAATTTAAAAACGTGGTATCCCAAAGATACATGCTTTTTTTTATCGTCTTACAATAGAAAACCCACTAGCTAATTTACTACAATTCACTTCATTCATGGGCTGCGTGAGATAAGAAACAGACCTTGTCTTTGAAGTAAAGTTAACGTTTGGTAAAACATCATTTCATTGTCAATGCTCCGCCGCTCTGTTAAAGGACTTGAAGGAAGTAAATTGTCTGACGGGGATAAAACTTACATATCATCATATTCCTTTCCGCTCCCTTTGGAGCATGTATCACCCACTGGAGCTGCCCCCCTGACATAAAACCTGCACCAAGCATTTACATGCTATTGTAGCGGTGGTTTCTGAAGCAATTGGTTTTTGACATGACGTGGTTGACAGGATCCTACACAGCCTCACATTTGTCGCCTTGTACAACAAGCCCGAGGGATTAGTACTCATATTCTTACGTTTTATCATCAGAGATCCATGTGACTTACAATGGGCCAAAGTTACATATAGGTTGCAATTATTCCGAGTTCGAAATACTCTAAAACCTGAAAATAGATTTTATGAAGATCAGTGTCTTTAACCTGGTACCTTGTTCGATTCCCAGTACAGGGAATATAATTTATGGACAATTTTTTTCAGAACCAGTGCTCCTAATGATGACATACTCCTCCTTTTCTCCTGGGTAGTGAGATCGGATGCCTAGCCTTCTCGGATAAGGCCAAAACGTAGGAGGTCCCGTGTGCAAGTTGCGCACGTTAAAAATCCCACAGCAGTTCGGAATTGTAAAGAGTAGGCCATAAAGGCCGCTGTTCTGGTGAAATTAAATAATTAGAAACCTACCCACCTCAAAAATATTTATAGAATGTATGGTTCGTACATACACACATTGGGATGCTCGCTGGTGCTACGGAGTTCGTGCACTGTGCTGAGATCCTCCTTGTGTGATCTAAGGGAGGAGATCGGAGCACTGATGGAGTTGTCCGTGTGCAATGAAGATAGTTCTTAAAACCAAAACCAAAGCACTGTCTCTAAATCAGATCTCAACAGCTCCTGAGTTGCTTACAACTGCTTTAAAGATTACGTAAGTTGTAGTATGAAGTAATTAAATTCAAACACATCGTTTGTCACACCTACATCATCTTGACAACAGTTAAAGCATTTCCATTGTCACACTCTTTACAGCTTAATCTTCAGAACTTCAATCTATTGAGTCTTCTGCATGCATGTTCTCTACCTAATTCTCTCTGTGCTTTTCCATCCGTCTCTTTCTCTCTTAGCAAAATCATACGGGTCTAGTTTTTCTCAGTCTATATTATTCAGATCATCCTGGCACTGTAGGTCAATCACAAGGGCGAATTTTGTATTTACTTACTTTCTTATGAAGCAACCAAGCAACCAACCAACCACGCAAGCATCCAACCAACCAAGCAGCCAGTCAGCCAACCAACCAACCTACCAGTCAACCAACCAATCAACCAAACAACCAATTAACCAGTCAACCAACCAACTAACCAAACAACCAATCAACCGACTAACCAACTAATCAACCAACCAACCAACCAACCAGTCAACTAACCAACCAACCAAACAAACAACCAACCAACCAGTCAACCAACCACCCAACCAAACAACAAATCAACTAACCAAACAACCAACAAACCAAGCAGTCAACCAACCAACCAACCAGTCAGTCAACCAAACAACCAATCAACCAACCAAACAACCAACCAACCAAACAACAAACCAACCAACCAACCAAACAACCAACCAAACAACCAACCAATCATCCAACCAAATCCACTCACTAACCCCACTTGCTCACCAACTCCACTCCCTCACTCGCTAATTAAATGAATAACTAAATACCTAATGTAGTCAAGTAATTAACTAAATCACCCAAACTTATTAAACAAGCCACACTGGGTGGCCTAAACTAACTAACTGACAAATAACTACATAAAATAACAAAATCATAACACACTAACCAGAATGAAATTAACTAACGAACTAATTAGTTATTCAAACTAATGAACTAAATGAACTAGGTAATTAAAGTAACTAATTAAACTAAAACTTGTATTATCTATTCTCTTGTTTGGGTGTGAGAGCTGGACACTCACTGCAGATACGGAGCGAAGGATTCAGGCTTTCGAGTATAAATGTTATAGAAGAATTTTGCGCATTTGCTATAAAGAGCATAAAACAAATGTCTATGTTAGAGAGAAAATAAACACGTATGCAGACCACCAAGAACCACTTTTGTCAGTAGTGAAACGTCGAAAGCTTGCCTGGTTTGGGCATATAACTCGTCATGACTCCTTTTGGAAAACGATCCTCCAGGGAACAGTCGAAGGTAAACGGAGAATAGGAAGGCAAAGAAAATCTTGGGCTGATAACATCAAAGAATGGGCAGGGCACGGTTTTTCCACACTTGTACGCATTGCTGAGGATAGAGAGCAGTGGAGGACCCTGTCTGCTGATGCTTCCACCATCGCACCTCTACGAGACATGACGAGTTACGGGTTGAGATGATGATAATGAATTAAACTAAAACTAGCAATTAACTGTATTAACGAACTATACTAACTAACTTATTGGGGGCCGCGCTAGCGTAGTGGTTGCAACACCGCTCTGGCGACCGGGTGATACAGGATCAAACCCGGGTGACGGCATTTGAGGATTTTTCGTTGACCGGGATTTGGACTGGATTAACTCGAGACCTGGCGAGAACATTTGGAGAAGTGTCGTCGACCAGGGACTGGCGGCTCCTGAGCCGACCCAGCTCTAATGGGTACCTCCGAAATCGGAGAGTATTTGCCTGAATGGCGAGGGACACCTGTCTCTGTACAAGAAACAAAGGGATACTCACGTAAAAATCAATGTCAGGTTAAAAATATTAATAATAACCTGAGATTTCGCCTCGAGTATTAGCGGGCGTACGAAAAAAAAAAAAAAAAAAAAAAACTAACTTATTAACTAACTAACAAACTGACTAACTTACTAACTGACTGACAAAACAGCGATTATACATTTAATAGTTTAATTATTTCACATTTACACTATAGCTGATTATTTAACTGTATTATTTATTTCGTCACTCACGTATTAACTCAGTGACTCTCACACTAATTTACTCAGTGACTCTCACACTAATTTACTCAAAGACTCACCAACCAAGTTACCCATTCACGCAATTTTATATTATTTATGTAGATTGTAACAAGGGAGCCAATTATCGAACGAAACGCACTTTCATCGGACTATGAAATGAAAGAGTTCAGAACAGAGCTGTATCAGGATGAGATAACTCAGTACCCCGTCAAGGTAATGTCATAGATGATATTAAATTGTGTCATTATTCACGATATTCAACATCATGGACATTAATCATCACTGATTTTATTTATTACCAGGGCTGCTTATTAACGTAATGTTCATACATTACCCTTCAGTTATCTTTAGGACCTTAGGCCTTCAACACACACTGATGGTAAATCCTCAGGTCCATGCCGTCCGCTCAAGATCTTTTCTTGTCTTCATCAATTTTATTTATGCCTCCAGTCTCTCTTTTTCATGTGTTTTTGTTGACCTCTACTTCTACCTCTACCTCTGTTTACCCTAGGGATTCCATAATAAGGACTGCATTGTAATGCTCTCAGCTAGTTTACTCAATGTGTGTCCTATTTTTCGCCAGCGTATTTTCTCATCTCCTTTTCCATTACCACTTGTCTGGTTCTTGTCAGTAATTCCACATTGGTGATCTTTACATACTATTTCAATCCTATTCTTCGCAAGCACCCATTTATAAATGTGTGTAGCGTCTTTGTTGTTCTTCGTGTTATGAAGATCTATTTTTGTGTTGGACTTGATTTTCACAAGTGTCCTGTACTTGATAACGTACTAAGATAAAAAAAAATATCTGTCTGAAATAAAAATACAAGATATATACACAGTCTCTTTCTGTCTGCAATACTTAAAGCGTTCTCAACATTAATACAGGAACAGACGTTTTTCATTTTAGACTGCTGCAATATAGCATGGTTTTTTTGCTTCATCATCATAATCAACGTCATCATCATCACCAACATTATCATCATTCATTCAGTTTTAGCTCTATATCGAGTACAGAGCCACCATTGTGTATGATCCCCTTTCAGGAAGCCTGCACCAAATCATTCCATCTTGCACTTTTGCTTCCTGTTGCAAGCTGTATGATGAGTTTTGCAGCTTCTTTCACAACCTCATATTAGTCTCCTCTTACGACACGCTTGAAGGAGAATTAGTCATATATAATTTTTCTGTTTCCCAGAAACTACCCGGGGCAATAGCACGGTTACTCTACTGTCAACATTGAATTAATCATGTTGAAATCCTGCATGCTCTTAAGGGAATGAGCTACACGCAGCGCATTTTAAGTCAAAATAGCACACACATGAAAATTGGGATTCGTCTTTATTCGGAGAATTTATATTCTCCTGAAGCTAAATATTCAAAATCATTTGCCAGAACACATTCTAAGTCGGTGTATTTTAATTTTGTAAATTGTATTTTCTTCAGAAATTTTGCTTTTCAAATAAAGATAATCAGGATTTTCTCATAAGCTTGTTTTATGTGTTACTAATGTTCTAATAGCTTGCGTATTATTTAGTCAATCAATATGAGATTTGGCACAAATAATTTTCACTAAATAAAACTTTTATCGGATCTGATTTTTTATACGTACTTATCAAAGTTTTGATTTATTGCAAATAAAGTTGTAAAATTGTGGAACAAATGGTTAATATTTTTAGATACAATGTTTAAAGTTCTATATCTCAAGATCTACCTAAGTTATATAAAAGCTAATCTGACAAAAGCTTTAAAATACAATGATGCCCATGTCAACTTTGGTACTCGTAACTCAATAAATAAAAAAGCCTTAGGGAATTGAAATAATAATGTAACTAAAATCCAACATGGCCGCCTATTCCATGTAAACTATAATAGCATTATACCATCAAATGCGTTGGAAGGCATAGCTATTACTGTCGTACGTTACTCCTGTGTATTTGTATCAAAATCCCGCAGTTAATTATGAAAATAGCATTTTACAGTAGCTCCACCTCTTAACTTAAGATTTAATCCAGATAGTTTTCATTCAAGTTTCATTGCCTTACAAGTTTGACCTTTTCCGTATTTTTTGGGGGGCTTTTGGTGAGTTTTTCAAATCAGTGTTAAAAGTACTAAAGAGATGTGCCTGTCCCTACAGCTGTCTCTGTTTTGAGTACTTCTCGAGTTATTTCATCTGGTCTTGGTGTCTCACATTTTTATCAGTGTCTTCCTTGTTCCTTGCATGATACATCTGGCAGCTTTTGTTCTTTTGGTCTGTCCACTGGGGTGTTCAACTAATCTTTATTTAAGATCTTAAAAATAGTTACATGGATTTAAAAAAAATTATTCTACCTCAAGCGTTATCATTACTCTATATTACACACTCCTTATCAGTTTGTTTGTCCTTTCAAATGTTATATCTATTTGAACACGTCTTAAATGGGCCACACAGTCATTCCAGGTAACTTTTCCCTGCTCTTGCTTGCTTCCTCTCTGCAGTATTCCACCTTTTTTCCTAGGTCTTCTATTTCATGTTATTTATACGCTGAGTACCTTCTTTTCTTTAAAATGTATTCTTTACATTTATCTTATTAAATTTTATTTAACATTTTGTCATTGATGGTAATACCTGTACACGTAGTATTAGCACAAACAGGAATACTTTCTACTGCCATCCCTACTACAACTACAGCTACTACAGCAAATATGTACTCTTCTACAACTATTACTGGTTCTGCTGGTTGTTATCATTACTATCTTTGCTGATAAGCAAGCATTACTTCTATTTGTCTTTAGTAATTTTACCTTACACATTTTATTTACAACAGGTCCCCATTAATAGGGAGATTTTCTTTGAACTCGCCTCAACAATCACTCCTACCAACACCAGTGGAATGAGAGTTAACAAATGTGAAGCCACCCCTACACCTGATCCAGCTGATACTACCCGTTTCTTGCTCATTACAAATGGGTAAGTCATCTATGGCAAACACCGACAGGAGTGATGACAAACTTGACAGATACTTATACAAACAGCAGTGAAACACCGACAGGGGTGATGACAAACTTGACAGATACGTATACAAACAGCAGTGAAATCAAGAGTTAACTAATGTGAATCCTCTTCTGATTCAATTGATACTAGCTTTCTTCATGACACATTTGTCATTTAACGTTTACTTTGTCACTTCTGATGGATTATGAAGACAATACTGCAGCTGTTCCACTTACAGGAAGCCTGTATCAAAGCATTTGTGTGCCCTTGTATTAGTGGTTTCTATAGCAACATTGTTTTACTTGATGAAGTTGCCCGCCCCATACACAACTCTTATTTTAGTTGCCTCTTACGACATGCATGAGGTAGTAATAGCCAAATTCCTTTTTTGTGATATCAGAGAGCCCTGAGAGTTTAACTACTCTGGGTTACTTGATGCCTGGGTAAAGAAAATGCTTTCAACATTTTGACCAGGCTGTCTGTCATCTAACCTAATACCTTACACATTTCACTATCTGTGTATACTTTAACATCTCGCATTACTGAGTTGCATTGCTAGACTACACTGTTGAGAGCAACACTGTATTAGACAAGTTATTGAAACTATTTGTTTGTGTTTTTTAAATTTTTTTTATTGTTTGTTTGTTTCTTGGAAAGGGGAGGTCAAACACATAAACATTCACACACATTTGGTTTTGATTTACTCTATTTGGACTGAGTGGAGGGGGGGAGGAAGGTACTATAATTGGGTATTGGAAATCTGATTTTATTTTCTTCAATTATTACACTATATGTCCTAATTATAACCCATCAAGGGTTGCACGGGATACTTTATAACACAAATAAAAAAGCTTCTGACAAACAAGTAGAGCTGCACCAAACTAGAATCACTTTTCATGCTTTTTGAAAATATATATTTCTTTCATAAGGTCAAAATGGACATCATTATTCATCTTATCTTCCATTGTAACACTTTATGAAGCATTGAACCACTGCTGCAGTTCATTTCCATAATATATTTTAGCTTCATGCCATAAAAATAATTAATTTAAAGTAATGCCTATTTTGAAAGCTTAATTTCAAATAGTGGAGTTGATCACTGAACCCTAGTCAGTAGTCTGCCTCCACACAAATATACCTGATGCAAAAGTCCTTTCCTAACTCTTTCTTAACATCCAGCTTTACAGTGGATTGCTTCTTTCTAACTTGTGAAATAAGTTTCCTGTGTGCATTGGCATCCTTCAGGGCATCCTCATTACTCTTTTTGGCTGTCCATGGTATTTTTAACATTCTACTGTAAAACCACATCTCTGTGGCCTCTAGTGCTTTCCCTACTTGTTTACTAATTGTCCATGACTCACTCCCATATGCCAGGATTGGTTTTATATAACAATGAAGAACTCTCTTTCTTACTTCCAATGACAAAGAATTGTTGCATAAAATACTCTTCATTTTATAGAATGCTGCTTTTGCCTGAGCTATTCTGCTCTTCACTCCTAAGGTTACGTCCTTGTTTTTCACAGAAAAACCTTCACATTATAAATAAGATGAACCAATACAACTTACAACAACAACAACAACAACAACAACAACAACAACAACAACAACAACTATTTTTTTCTATTGTATGGTTATGAAATATGGAGAGAAGCAAAAATAATGAAATTACAGTAGCTTCTGTTCTCATATCACATAAATCTCTGCATTCAACAGTTGTTCCTCTAGCCCTGCCGTCAAAGTGCTACCAAGACCTGGGTTTCATCGGTTCCGATTCAGCGTCCAAGCCTTCCACTTCTCAGGATCTGTCAACCAAAATAACATGGTCTACGTTCACTGTTACGTGACCTTCTGTCAACCCAGTCAGTGTAATGAAGTATGTTATGGAACTAGACGCAGGAGAAGAAGCTCAGAGCAAGTCGTATTTGTGACCTTGACATCTGGAACCCATGTTGTAACAAATGATTCCAATTAAGATTTTAAGGATTATGGATTCTCTTTGATCATGGCCATACTTTGCTTTAATAATATTTCTAATTTTACTGATTTAGACTTTTTGCTAGCCTTTTACATTGCTTAAATATATCTTTCTGATTGTAAAAGTAATTTGTTATTTAATTTTGTTTAACATATAAGTAACCCAGTCTTTTAACAACTTAAGGCGTGCAAGTAAATGGTTTGTTGGTAACTTACAAAATGATGGTAACGTGTCTGTTGGTAACATAAAACAAGAAAGTAACTGGTCTGTTGGTACATAAGAATTTATTTCTGTTGCTCTGCATTTCTTGGTCTGTTTGTAACATACAACATGAAAACAATGTGTCTGTTGGTAACATACAACAAGATAGTAACTGGTCTTTGGTAATATGCAAGATAGTAACTGGTCAGTTAGTAATATAGAACAAGAAAGTAACTGGTCAGTTAGTAATATAGAACAAGAAAGTAGCTGGTCTGCTGGAATCATAAAACAAAAACAGAAAGTAACTGGTCTGTTGGTAATATTACACAAGAAAGTAACAGATCTTTTGGTAACATGGAACATGAAAATAATTGGTTTGTTAGTAATATAAAGCAAGAAAATAATTGGTTTGTTAGTAATATAAAGCAAGAAAATAATTAAACTGTTGGAAATATTTAAAAGTAACTGGTCTGTTGGTAATATACAACAAGAAAGAAAGTGGTCTGTTGGTACATAATAATTTTTTTCTTTTCTGGCTTTTTAAAATAACCTGTTGGTAACATACAACATGAAAGGCCCTGGTCTGCTACTAGATCTATGAATCATACTAACGTAAGGTACATGTCACAAATGGTCTGCTACTAGATCTATGAGTCATTCTAACATAAGGTACATGTCACAAATGGTCTGCTACTAGATCTATGAGTCATACTAAAGTAGGGTACATGTCACAAATGGTCTGCTACTAGATCTATGAATCATACTAACGTAGGGTACATGTCACAAATACTGTATCGTCACCATTTTTCTATTCACTCCTAATGGAGCATGGAGGCACCATTACAGCTCGTTCTCTTGCAGCATTACAATGTTATTGCAGCAGTGGTGTCTTTAGGAATTTGTTTGAAATGAAGAGGTTGCCAGGCACACGCACAACCTCACATTAATTTCCTCATATGACATGCCTGATGAAGATATATGCTGATTTCTTTGTCTCCATAGAGACGCCTGGAAACTACGTTGTGTACACGCACAAGTATTATATCTATAAATCCACAAACATAGAATTACATGTGACAACAAGTACTTTATAATCTCTTTAAAAAGGTTAATTCTCTGAAATATATTGTTATTCAGAACACAGGTTTTATATTATCTGCTTTTGCCATGTCTTGTTATTGCCTTTCTTGAATATATCCCAGATTATAAAATATACAGTATTTTATCTTTTCATTATGATTTAAGGTTTACATGTATTCAGCTATTCAGGATGTTCTGGCTATCCTCGAGTTGTCCATCAAAAAAGGTTACAACTTCTGCTTTTAAATTGTCAGTCTGTAAAAAATGTTTGTCTTCAACTTTTATATTAAAACATTGACAGTTTAAAAAAAAATTGTCACTCTAGTTACAGGTTTGTCATCAAATTATCACTTTGAATATGTTATTTAAAAAAATTTAGTTTGTCACTTTAGACCTTAGTTTTCTCATCAATTTGTCACTGTGAATATTATTTTTTTCTGAATTAGCTTGCCCCGATGGACAGTAGTGTCTGATTAAAACATTGAATATTAGTTTATTTTATTTTTAAAAAATTTAGTTTGTCACATTGGGTATAGGTTTCTCATGAGTTTGTGACTCGTAACAACCTGTCACTGAGAATACATGTAAATAATAGTTTATTTCATTGTTCATTTGTTATTTTGAATCAAATTATAATGAATATAATAAACCTGTTTTGCTGCACATTAAATATTATTTTAATCAACTTATATTTGCCTTTATCTAACTTCACAAGTGAATATCTCCAGCAAAATAAAACATCTTAGTTTATGGCCATGTTTATTATTAAAAGCTTTCTTCAGCAAGTGTTCACTTAAGTTGTTTCAGTATTTGTGAGAATGTGATAGGCAAAAGGACATGAGTGTAGCAGAAAATGAGAGAGAGGGGGAGTGGGTGTGAAAGAGAGACAGAGTGGAAGAGAAAGAATAAGATAAGAGTGAACGAAAGTAAGAGAATGACAGAGGGAGGGTGAGAGAGAAAGAGAAAAGTGAGAAAGCAAAAAAACGTGACAGAATAAATGGGATAAGTAAAGGAAACACCAAGATGACTTAATTGAAGCGTCAATAACAAAGTAGCTGCGGAAAAATGTAGATGATACATTGATACTATTTTTTGTCTTCTTATTTTTTCATCAACATCATCATAGTCATCATCACTACCACCACAATCATCATCTATCATCATCATTCAGTATGAATCATCATCATTAATCAGCATCATCATCAGCAGCATCATCTCCGTTATCGATCCTCAGTCAGTGACATCTTCATTTTCTTTTTCACGGTCTTGATTGTTTTCTTAGTAATCTTCTCTTTTTTTAAATTAAGCTGCTAATTTTATTTACTGCAAATAATCTATCCAGTCCCACTTGGTCTCTAATTATTTATTTTTAGTCACTTGACATATTTCAGAATATATTATACTTAGCCCATACAATTTCATTTGCCCTTAGTACTTCATGAGGTTCTAGATCAGTGTTTCTCAAGCGGTGTGCCGGGGCACACTAGTGTGCCGTCGCGCCTATCAAAGTGTGCCGCAATAATTTTGTAAATTTACCACATGAAGTATATTTTTAGTGATCACGTAATATAAAACTGATCTTACAGCTTGAATTCATTCAATAATAATCGGAGCTATTAACTGCTTTGAACAAAAATAGATATACTTCAAAATTATTTTAAACAATTAAAAGAAAATCGAATTGAGAATTTTCTACATTATCAAGTACCCACAAATTAGTGTATTAAATTTAATATATATATCACTGTAATTTTTTTTTATTCAGGCGAGGGGTCATATAGGTGTGCCGCAATTTGTTAGAAAATTGAAAAGTGTGCCATGAACGCAAAAAGGTTGAGAAACACTGGTCTAGTCACATGATCGCAGGTTAAAAGTTGAGAAACACTGGTCTAGTCACATGATCGCAGGTTAAAGGTTGAGAAACACTGGTTTAGTCACATGATCGCAGGTTAAAGGTTGAGAAACACTGGTCTAGTCACATGATCGCAGGTTAAAGGTTGAGAAACACTGGCATAGTCACATGATCGCAGGTTAAAGGTTGAGAAACACTGGTCTAGTCACATGATCGCAGGTTAAAGGTTGAGAAACACTGGTCTAGTCACATGATCGCAGGTTAAAGGTTGAGAAACACTGGTCTAGTCACATGATCGCCGGTTACAGCTTGAGAAACACTGGTCTAGTCACATGATCGCAGGTTAAAGGTTGAGAAACACTGGTCTAGTCACATGATCGCAGGTTAAAGGTTGAGAAACACTGGTCTAGTCACATGATCGCAGGTTAAAGGTTGAGAAACACTGTTCTAGATTGAGACACTGAAAGAGTAGGACCACTGCTCTTGTTAGAGATGACTAAAATGACGTTGTTTAGGGGCAGGCAAACCCGCCATGTATACCAAATTTGCTATACAAACGAACACATCAAGAACACATGTGCGCCTTCTTGCAGGCTTTCTACAAGGGGACTACTGCCTTGGTGGTCGTATGTTCCAATCTTCTTCTTTCTTTGGTCATTGGCTGCTGACTAACAAAGCAATCAGGGATATCCATCACCCTATTGGCGTCTTGTAGGGCAGCAACAAAGTGAATACAAATTTGTTGGGGTCGGAGTGGCTAAGAGGTATGGCGTCCGCCTCTAATTCTAAAAGTACCGGGTTCCCTCCCAAGTACAGGGAATATAATTGATGGAATTTTTTTTCTTCAGAACCAAGGGTTCCTAATGATGTCAGACTACCCCTTATTTCATGGTTAGTGAGATCAGATGCCTAGCCTTCTTGGATAGGGGTGAAAAAATAGGAGGTCCCGTGTGCACGTTAAAAATCTCTCGGCAGTAGGAAATGGTAAGGCGTAGGCCGTACGGTCGCTGCCCTGGCAAAAATCTAATAATTAGGAAACCTACTCACCACAAAAATATTTATAGAATGTGTGACTCCTGTATACACACATTGGGATCCTCGCCGGTGCAACCGCGATCGTGCACTGTGCTGAGATCCTAATGTGATCTAGTGGAAGAGATCGATCACTGATGGAGTTGTCCGTGTTCAATGAAGATGGTCCTTAAAAAAACCAAAACCAAATACCAAACTGAAAACAATTTGCTCGATCGTCTGCCACCCATCGTGTGGTGCTCCAGCTCTGGTTTATACTTTGCATCTCTGCCTCCACAGTTCTCCGCCGGGTAGCTTTTGGGCAGCCTCGCTTTCGCTTTCCTTCTGGAGTCCATTGCAGCATAAGCGGCAACAAAGGAATACACTTTCTTGTGTGTGAATCCTGTCCTTATGCAAACACTTTAGTTTGTAAGTTCATTCTTAAGAGTGTTCACAGTTACGTGTTCCTTATGTTAAAAAAAAAATAACATAATGCCTCGATTTGGTGAGGCGCGACTCATTCAACATAGGCACAAGGTCCGTCCATTATATTAGGGCGCATTTCCAAATATTGTGGTCTGGTTTTTCTCAGGCATATTGTACAAGGCGACTAATATGATATTGTCCACGGGGTTGGCAATGTCATTATGTAAAACAAATTGTCACAGACACAACTGCTGCAAGAGCATATGAATGTTTGGTGTAGGCTTTCTGCAAGGTGACCTTGTATGACAGAACTTGTGGTCTGGTTACTTTGTTCCTGATGTTCTGGATGTCTCAGCCTTTTAGACTTTAGAAGTCTGATTCTCATGAGGACATTAATGATGGACACCATCATATTCTCCATTTTTAGATACGTTACTCAGTGCAAGTATTTATGTTATTTAATATTCTGTCAAGACATTTTGCTGTGCTCATAATCTCTGAGCTATGCATAAATAATATATGAACATCATCATATTCTTTTCTGCTGGTTATGGAGCATGGAGTCACACGAGCACTTGCACCCTCGCAGGAAACCTGCATCAAGTATTTGCACGCTCATGCTGTGGTGGTTTCTGTAGTTATTTGTTTTACATGATGAGGTTACAAATACTGTATGATTAGTGTTTATACTTATTTACTTACTTAGTCGTTCCTCTTCTACCATGAAGCGTAGAGGTTTGATTAGTATTTATCTTCACATTATCTCTTCCCCTACGATAGACCTGATGCGCCATCTGAGAAGTGTTATAGTACTAAGATTTAAACATCTTGGCACACTAATACCAAAAGCAAAATGCAACTGGGAAATAAAGAACACAATAGCCATTTTCCTTTTCACTCATTATGGAGCGTTGAACCACGGCTGAAGCTACCCCTTTACAGGACGTCTGCTCAAAGCATTCACATGCCCGTACAATAGTGGTTTTTGCAGCAATTAGTTTGACATTTTGGGGTTGCCAGCCTCATGCACAACCATGTATTAGTCGTCTGGTACACTGCTTTGAAAGAGCAGTAGTCATTTTTTCTTTGTCTCATCAGAGACCCCTGCAAAGAAAATAATAGCCCAAGCTAAAAAAGTTATTACATAATGTGAAAAGCAGCCTTTGCAGCAAATTTCTTTTAATAGATAAATATAGTTATGTCTCATGGAGGAGAGTCATAGACAGTCCGTAAATTAGCAATAAGATCACTACAGGCCGCAGAAGTGTGGTTATAGAACGGAACATTAATAGTTACTTTGAACAGCTGACAATGACTAATGATGATATCCTGAGATAAATTAGTTTGCCAATGAAGCTCACCACACACTTCAGAATGATCCTCTTTATTATGTTAAGGGAAGGGTAAAATCAGAACATATTAAAACAGACAAAATTGCCGGAAAAAAAAGATAAAAGACAATAGAGATAGACGTAGATATTGAACAGTCGAATGACATGGTATGAAAATTGAAGGAAAAAACAACAAATAAACATAGTAAGGGACTATGAGTCATCATGACACTTGAATAAGAAGACGAAGAAGAAGATCAGAAGAAGAAAAAACGTTAATGTGATTATAATGTTCCTCGTGTGATAACATACTTTTTGTGATCTACTGAGAGATTCTGTATATTCCTCTGTACTTCCAATCAACAATATTCTGTCACCAATGTAAGGTTAGGTATTCATTGTTTTCTACCTGTTAAACACAATATGTCACACTAGATATGTCGGTGGATATCTCCTGGGGAGATGTTGAACAGAACAAACACTTGAGATTGTTGTATGTTGTTAAAGATGAACAGCTGCCACACATACAGGGTGTCCATAGATTATTCACCTCTCAATAAATTTAATAAATTCATTATTATGTGAGCTATATTAAAACAGTTTGACGTAATTAATAATACACCTCAAGGCAGAAAATTCGCATGCATTTTTTAAAACGAAAAGCGACAGTCCCAAGATAAACGTTTTTTTGTGCTGTTACCAGCGTGATTGGACCATTTTTCCTGCATGAGAACAGTGTGCAGGCTACACATTACTTAGATACTGTACTAACATTTAAACAAATAGCTCACAAATTGAAACTGAGAGTCATCAAGTTTTATATATACTCTTCATTATTGTAAGGTGTTAAAACAGGGACACTGAAATAGCAGTTAGTAGAAAGAAATGATGCTCTTGACTTGTGGGAATATAGAAGAATGAGGCGCATCTCACGGAAAGAGAATAAAATAAATAGAAATTATTACAGAGAAACCCGTCTGGGTAGACATATTAGCGAGGACACTATAATGCGAAATTACAAATCGTAATTGAAAGGTTACCGAAGAGTGACGGAAGAAGTCGGGAATGAAATATTTGTTTGAGGGAGATGAGGTCATGTATTTTAAATTTTAAATGATGATATGCTTTTAAAACTCACGAAAGTAAATAACTGACAACCCCGACCCACTGTACAGTTCTGCTCATGAATTGTGGTATCATAGGAGAGTCAGAAACAAACATTTATTCTGAATAGGAAGATAAGTCGGAAGTTGTGGAAGCGTGGGCAGGAAAACCTGCAATACAACCTAGCGAATTTGGAGGCAAAAACACACTGCATTAGAATCGCCAAAGAAACAGCTCGGACTAAGCTAGGAAAGAATAGATTTAGGATTCTGATCTTATAGTACCGGACAAAACACTGTCAATTGGAACTCCTTCTGAACACTACAGCAAGGAAAAAACTACGCATTAATACGGAAGCCGGACTCCTACAGGACCTATGCACAAAGTCACATTTAGCGATTCTAACTGGAAATAATACCTCTGACGCGTCGGTTTTGAGGCACGTTTATCAAGTTGCCTAGGCCATTCTACTGTGAGCAGAACTTACAGCAAGATGTTTAGTCCCAACTATTGGGGTAAGTTGTAACATATTTTATATACTTTGAATTTGACATGTTTTGAACTTGCTGATCGTTACAGTCCGTACGAGGCTGGCAACCTCAGCATGTAAAAATGATAAAATTCATGAACCACTACAGTAAAGAGCTGGTGATTGCTTCGTGCTAGTTCTCACAGGGAACCAAATGCAGAAGGGGTAACCCCAACTCCAAGTGGAGCAGCGAGTGGATGATGATGACATCATACGTATATATTTACTTTCATTTGTAATAAGTTGTATGTATACTAAACGTGTTCACCCAGGCACAAGTCATTGCACTTGCCGCTGTCCTGTCGCAATTTTTTCAATTAAATTAATTAAAAGAATGGTGATTCTTCATCATATCCCCTGAGTTTTATGATGTACGCTCACGGAGATTAAAATATTTAGAGAAAGAATCGATTGACGGACAGCGGAAAAAGCACCTAATTAATATCAAGAAAACAAAGACTTAGCAGAGGTTTTGTTCTTTTATTTCATTTAAAGTTTGTGGTACGAATCGAAGAGACCATTTGAGGTACTACATTATGATACCAGTTGTACTACTATTATGTGGTTCAAAGCTTGTGATTGACACTGGAAACCTACGTTTCATGGTTGATGAAGAACCTGCCTTGACCAGAAGAACTCAATTTTGAACGATCTGGCCCTTACCACAGAGATGAATTGACGGAAACAGCCGCACTTCAGCGTTTTTGGCAGCTAAGTAACATTTCTAGCATGCCAATTACAGAAGAACTTACTTTGTGTTTCTTTCAGCGTTTAAGCATGTCTAAATCTGACATCTTTTCTAAGGAAGATACCTTCATCATTTTTAAATCACCAGCTCTTATGTATTTACATTTGTTCAAAAGTAATTGATCATTAAATTTGTTATATGTTGTTTACAAATTCATAGTTGATTTAGTTATTACAGAGAGAAGTGCACACGCATGATTCAGTGTCTTCATATATCTATATCTATATAGAGCCAATAAGAAGAATTTTACTGTTAATTCAGTTGAGGGGCTTGTATGAGCTAAATTAAATTATATAATACCTCTTCACAAAAGGTGGCGGGCAGAAAAGTTAACATTGCTAAGGCACATTCAGCATTGTTATTGACTTCTGAACTATCTTGTGAAAATTCCATTAAGGTAGAAGCATCATCATCCTTCTATCTGCATCTCTGCCAGTTGTAGATACCTTTGAAGATCCACATGTAGATACTCTAGGTTTTGGCCATTGTTGGACAACCACTGCAGAGCAAAGGGGAGGCAACCCATGACAGTGTATCAAAGTGTACCATCAAGACAAGAGACAGAAGAGGCTGCAGATCCATTGCAGCCGACCTTCGAATTTAAAAAAAAAAAAAAAAAAAATTTGCCACGTTTTGAAGATTCGCGCCATCCTAGACACAGGGTCTGCCTGCTATATTAGGGCGCATCTCAAAATGTAAAATACATTGTGATCTTATAATGATCTTATTATTCGATGTGAAGATGGCAACTGATAATGACGATCGTAAGGATCATTTCCAAAATTATGTCCACATTTTGACATGCATTTTACTAGCACTAACAAGATTATTATAATCTATGTGCTTGAGATGTATGAATCATTATTAGTGCACGAGTAAACAAGCTCATGGGCTGACCTCTGTAATCATCAGTGTGACATTAGCTATCAGAAACTCCCATCTTAGTTTTCTCCTCTTGCATTGAGATGCTCAGTTAGATAATAAGGTCTGAAGTTTCTACTTCCGGCCTTTGAAAAAGCAGTACTTAACAACTGATCATTTCTAACTTCCTTGTTCACACTCGTCAAACAGGGCAGGTTTTACAGTTAGGCGAAATAGGCAGTGTCCTATGCAGTACCTGGGAGAAGGACTCTGAAGAGAAACAGAAAGAATAGGCCTACTGTACACTCAACCATGTCGTACAAGTCGACTAATATAAGGTCGTTTACGGGACTGGCTGCCTAATCGTGTAAAACAAAGTGACTCAGAAAACACCGCTGCAGGAACATGTGACTGCTTGGTGCAGGCTTCCTGCAAGGTGGCTGCATGCTCCGTAAGGAGCACAAAGGAAAGTGAATGATTGAATGAACTAGGCTGTCGTCTAGGGCGGCAAAATTGGAAGGTGTGTGAGTGCGTAAAGGGGGAGGGGAACTCGAGGGAAGTTAAATAAAATGGAATGAAAAATATCGTTATTCCATGAAACAAACAAAGTGCGTCATATGAGCTGTTGGCGTAGGGTGGTAAGTACTGTTGAACAGCCCTGGCTTATTCCTTTTTTTTTTAAAATCTCAGACTTTCATCTAGTTTTTGTTTGCGCTTAATCTAAAAAATATATATACATATAAGGCAGAGACCCTAATAGAACTGTAAGCAGACAGATTAATACTGCGTGAATAACAATAATTGTGCCAAGCATTTGGTTGAAATATAATTGAACGTTAATTAAAACGGCAAAGTAACAGATATGCAATGTCTGAAAAACAGTAGACTCTACGCTGTGATGTGTCAAGTGTTCTTGAATGTGAAGGATATTATTGCCATTGATTCATATTGAAAGGATGAATATTTAATAAAGTATTGTAAGTCTTCCAAATAGTCTTATTTCAATGAAGTCCTTACAACGTTCCAGTTATGACTGTCTTTTAAAATAATGACCGTTGACCTTCACATGTATTGGTCACAAGAATACATATTCAGGAAAATACATACGCTGTCAAAACTAGAAAATGGAATGAATCAAGACAACACGGTCAGAAATATATATGAAGTTTTATTGAATAAACGTTTGAGATGCAACCACCTGAAATAATTACTAACGAATCTATGGTTGTAATACAAAATCGATACCGGGTGTAAATCAGAACAGATGATCTAACAATTGCAAGAAACGTAATACAAGATTAATCCATTCAATCAGAAAAAGTCCGCAACAGCCACATGCTTCTTATTCCTAGTTTGGGACCAGATGTGATGATCCTTTAAATGAAAGGCAAGCTAGAGAAACTGGAGCTCATGACTTCAACTCAACAGGAAAAGCCTAGATCTACAGTGTTAGATAATACCAAGAAATCTTCAACTTGGTATTGGCTGCAAGAGAGCGAGAAGCTCAGCAGTCCTAGTTATAGAACAACAACAACAACATAATAGGTCGCTAGCCTCATGCACAACCTTATAATAGTCGCCTCTTACAACATGTTTTTTTTCCCTAGCTTACATTCTATTTTGTGACCTTTTGTTGGGTCACCGCTTTGTGTGCATCATTCAATAAAAAAACCAGCTAGCCATTTTGTTGCTGTGTTATCGTATTCGAGGACAACATCTTTTAATTTTTCATCAGTTACTGCTCTTGACTTCGATTTCCTCTTTCTAAAACCATTTTTGAGTTTCTATAAATTCCATAAATAATTACTAATAGCGTCTTTGGTTATAAATGATCAGCAAAACAAACATAAATAGTTAATGACACGCAAATAATAGAATTTCCGTATCTTCTAGTTTACTGAGGTCTCTAAAGAGACAACGGAAGAATGTTACTACTTCATCTTTAGACATAGCTTTTTTATGTTCCAATTTTGCCTCTGTGGCAGCCATGTGGCCGAGATTGCGTGGGTTAAGGTTTGCATTTCTTTATAATGTTCGTATAGTGTTGATGTTAGAGGTTCAGATCACTGCCCTAACCAGTGGTCAGCATGTGTGAGCAGACAATGTAAACACTCTGATGTAAACAAGTGATGAAATGCATTGTTAGACAAGACGTACAGATGGTTGATAGTTTCTAACTCTGTTGACACACTGTACTCCAACAGCAGTAAAACGAACTTCAAAGTTTTATTTACATAAAGTAGAATCCGCTTCTCTCTTCTGCGAATTTATCTCATAGATTTATACATTTCAATTTGATATAATTCCCATTCGTACATTTTCTCAATTCAGCGAACATCCGAAAATCATATTCTTGTACATTTCTGTCACTGATCTGCTCTCGTCAAATTTCTCCACTGCTATGTCACCTGGGGGATCTAAAAAGGTTAGGTTATCTTTATAACTTTTCACTTAGTGATCTTCTGGTGTATCTTTGCTAGAAGACTGGCCTACACTGCCAGGGATGTTAATTTTCTACCAGTTTACCTGATCACTACGACTGTCTCTGTTTTATCTAACAAAATCTATCTTCAATATAAAACTGCAATCATACCTGCTGTCTTGAAAAACACAAAACCTTGACAACTTGATAATATAACTCTTGTTATGGCGTGTCTGTAACCACAGTAGTCAACCACATCAAAATGGCTTGTTTTCCAGAAACATGAATATCAAGAACCTCGCTCACTAATGAGCTTCCAAACTACCATCTCTCTAGCACACACTTGCAAACTTAGGCTCAGCGCGTTCTAATTCTGACTCTAATCCCCGTTCTAATATTTTTCCGTCCACTTCAAAAATGTGTTCATCCTACCACAACTTTCTCGTGCGTATTGTTTTTTTTTTGCACACCCACCAAAACTTACAAGGGTCGTATTTCCACGTTATCTCCCATTGATGATTAGACTCACAACCCTACACTTCTCTTCAATTCTTATTACAAAAACTTTACACGCAAATTTGTTCCACCACAATTTTGGACTTACTTAATATGCTTAACTCTAAACATAACTATTACATCTTCCAAGTGGAAACCACGGAGTTTCCTCCCCTTGCTCAAAGCACTCCTCTATACATATCACTTCCCTTCAACAAAGACGAACAGTTTTTTAACAACTCCATTCATTTTTTTCAAACCATTTATCTACACTCACTTACTTTTCTAAAACCAAACCACCGTTCACAGCATGTTCTTACTTCGTTGTCCTTACTATCAGGCTTATGTTTACGCAGGTTCTATCTCAGTAGATAGTGTTGACAAGAATACACATTTAGAGTGGTTACATTCACATTAAATAACGCAACTGTATATACTCGATGATAAGCCACAGCTGAGTTGAATACATGTTTTTTTACACTGTCAACTTCTTCATATCATAGTATATCTCCATCTGCAACACTTTCGCTCTCCAGTACTTCATACAACAATTTCCTCTGTGTTCGTGGCCACGGACTTTATATCTTCATATTTCTGCAATCGATCCTAAGTCTTTTTGATTCTTTCTTGTTACACTTATTATTTCAGGTATTTTCTATGATGTTTGAAATCCGAACAACTCCGAGGAATGGTAATTTTTCCTGAAGGCTATCTGTAACACTGGCCTAAAATCCCTGGCCCACGAGACTTCTAATTACTAATGTCTACAAACATCTTTTCTCTGTGTAGAATCTCTGTGTAGCAAAATGCATTCTTGCATGGTCTACTAAAAGTCTGCTGGTCAAATAAATCTTCTCTCTGGTTCAACGGCTGCTGAGACAGGCTATCGCAGACCACGGGTTTCAATAAACTCGATGAGCTAGCATTACAATACAAGATGGTTGTGTCACCGTGGGGTTTGCCCAAGCATTATTCATGCTATGGTTAAGGTGAAATAAACAGTTAAGACAGCTCACAAGAGAAAATAATGAATGAAAATAATAATATTGCTAACTGACAACGGATCAGAATACCGGTTCATGTTAACTAATAGTAAGTGATTATAGTGAATTGTAAATAGAAAGTTCGAGAACAAGAAAAAAAAAGGCTTGACCAATAAATTTAAGAAAAAAGATTTGGGTCAGCGAATCTGAAAAGTGGCAAGAAAACACACCACGAAAAATGACCAGAGGTCATTAGATGACAGGCAGTCCTGAGTTGAGCTTCAGGAAGAAGGTGTGATTGCTATGCGGACAAGATGAACCTTCTGTGGTTTTACAGATAGGGTTTATGTGAATATGTTTAGATGTCCAGCCATCACTAGCCAGTGTTAATTCTATAGGGAGATAGTTTGATTTGATTCTGTGGTTCACAGTTAAGGTGTATTTCTGAAAGGAGATCAGCGTTTATGATGTGTTTTTTGTAAGCATTGAACTATGATTATATTTTGCACAGAGTAGAATTTTGTTTACAGAAGAATCTTGCAGAAGCACGATTTGCCAGTTCATTACGAAAACTTTACGACTATGTACCAAGAAAAATGGATGGTTATAACGACTTGTGTAAAGTAACCAAAAGGCTGTAAATATTTGAAGGAAACTAGAGATATTATAGAGGAGCCATATTGAACAAGGTTTGAAGTATACAGAATTGCTTATGATTTTCAAGAAACAGTGAATGTCGACTTTTATAGAAGAACGTCAAATATGCTCTCTCACTTGTAAGTATCAGAAGGGGGGTGTACATACAATTATTTATGCATGAGATGAATTTTGTTGCTAGGAGCAGTTATAGAGACCTGTCTGACCAGTTCGTCGTGGAAGATATTTAAGTAACAAATCAAGTATGGAATGCTAATAAAGAGCATTGGTATATGAGGAAATAGGAGCAGGTTTTGGGAAGACTAAGGAAGTCTACAGGAGAAAAGAATAAGTTGAAGAGGAATACGGAAGTTACAAGACATAGAATTCATGTATGAAGTACCCCTGATGTTTGACATACTTTGAATAGACTCATCATACGTTATGTTACAGTACATTATTATACAGTTTCAAGTTTTGAAGGATCGCCATTGTTGCAAACATATTTTGTTGTATGGAATTGTGTGACGCACGGATTACTTCAGTGAGGCATACAATTCGTCCTGTATGTCTATTTAATATGGAAATATATATTTGTATTTATTGAGTGTACGAAAATGCTTTCCTTTGTAAAGCTAGATAATCCATGATTGGTTTATACTTTTGATTATGTGGATGATCTCCCTTGAATATTGATTTAGCGTATGAATACCGAATTTATGTCATTTCTCATTTGTTAGGGCCAGAAAATAGATTGATTTTGCTTAGAATGTTTATGGCCTGAATTCATATGTATTACTTGTCTAGTGCAAAAAGATTCAGTCTTATATTGTATATCTTTGTATGTTTAGGTCGGACTATATTCTTTGTGCCGAACTCTGGGGCAGGTATTCATTGTCCTACGGAGGCGTACTGAGTCTCGACAAAGCCGGCTGAGAATGGCCGTGTGTATTTTTTGGGCTGGTCCTTTTAAAGGTTGAAAAGTGATTTGTGAATGATTTTTCAGAAGGAGATAGTGCCTCTGCGAGATTCTGTTGTCAGAGATTCTCCTCATGCACTTTATTATTAATTCGGACCCCAGGTAATACCAGACCCTTCTTTTTGATTTCTTTCTTATTTGGTTAGACCTAGATGGACATCGTGTTTCGAGCATCGTTGGTCGTTTATATATACAGTTGAAGATGACAGGTTTCCCAACAGAGCTTATGTCTACATGAAGCAACCTTATTAATGTGGAACTGTAGGGAAACTCTATGAAATTATTGATATTCAAATTGTGAATTAACTTTGGCTTATCATTATCCTTCTTCTGGGTGAGTGAGCAAAACTCAGGAAGGTAGCCATCTTGTATTCTTGTCATCGTTATGGATCACTGTCAAGAGAACAGTATATCAAACTTATTATCGGACAGTGATATGGAGATCTTATTAATATGAAAACCCCTATCGTGGTTTAACTTTGTTACATAAACATTTGATATATGCCGCTGGAGAACTTAGCCAAGGAAAAAGTTCGTCCAGTGAACTCTTTATATGTTTACACACCCACACCCACTGATGCGTTCAGTCAGTTAGGGGATATGGCAATAGTCTGCCAGAACATTGAATGATTACCTTATATCGCCCATCATATTTGAATGCTGCATGAAATATGATCTACTATTCAAATGCCTAATGATGTACATGTCAACATGTTCCTATGACTATGTTCCGTGCTGTCCAGATGTATGCGTCCTTATTAAACTGTGAAATGTCAGCTGTAGTTCCAGTCATCATTGACTTGCATAAGAGTGTGTGAGTGTAATATTATCAAGTGGTCAATTACACAGAACCATTCCACCATTCGCGTTACCTGACACTCCCACTCTGTGTCAACATGACCGGTTGATTCACTTATGCAGTGGTAACCCAAAGAAGACCTTCTTCACTGATGACCAGTACACTACCCCGAATAACGACAACCTTTTCAGTGGTGGCCAGATTCCTGGGGTTATTGTAACCAGACCATTCCTGACGCCATATACGACACGTAAACACTGATGTACAAGTTGACAGTACAACTATACAGTCGAGGTCAGCATGACCTGTCCTATCGAGCGAAGGCAGTAATCAGGTCAGCGCTTGGTGACATTTTGTAGTACAGGCATTGTTTATGTCAAGCAGACATACAGAGCTGAATACTTTGAAGGCCATAAACTGTTTTGTTGTAGTGTTGTTGAACATAAACGTGCATAGATTTCATCGCTGGATCTTCTAATATGCTCAAAAATTTGAACAGTGTAATAAGATAAATCAAAGATTTAAGATTGATTAAAAGTGGCAGTTATTGTAATTAAAAAGCTGTACCATTAATGTAAAAGCTGAGCATACTTTACAACACATTTAAACCGCAACACATCTCATTATTTAATGTATGCATTTATGTTTTATATGTATTTATGTTACATGTTATTTGTTTATATGTATAGTTGTTTATATGTCCGTGGGCGGTTGGTGAGGTGACTAGGACAAGAAATACCGAGTAACATTGGTCTTGTACTAGTGTTCTGTAGGGGCAAATTTCTTAATTGAAATTTGCATGCAACATCTGGTGCAATATCTGTTAGCTGTAACGAAACTGTCCCTATTGTTGTTTTTGTAATATTTTTCCTGTTTTTTAGTTTAGTTTTGATTTGTTTGAATTTGTTGGTCTTATCTTTCCTTTCATTCAGTTCTCTACACCCTTATGTTTATACACTGTAACGTCATTTGTTTTGCTTAGTCCATTGCAGTTATCATCACAGATTCTGTGATTATTTACTTAATTTAGTTCCTTATATTTAATTTAATTTGATTTCTGCAAGTGTTCTCATATTGTCTTTTCTTGTTTGTCCTTGTTAATCTCTTTGGTTGACAGATAATATGAGGTATATTTGAATACACTTATATGATAGTACAGGCCAGTACTTTATTATTATTATTATTACTGTACAAGGAAGTATACAAGACCTGTATAAGGCTTGTCTCCCACAGTGATTGGGATAGAAAGATATTATTTTCCACAGGTACTCAAGTGATCATTTGTTTCATTATAAACAAGATAACCATATAAGGTCTTTGACTAAGACTAAGAGAGTGAAATAAAATGAAGTGAGTATACAAGTCTATAGTACAGACTTGTCTCCCATTAAAGTGGGATAAGGTAATTTATTTACTTTTTCAGGTTACTGATTTCACAAGACAGGATGGCTAATTTAGATTACTTTATCCAGCAAGGGTTAACCCTTGGTAAGTCTGGTAAAGAATTGGAAGAATATTCATCTGCTCAATTTGCCATTGCATTAAAATCAGAAGAGAAAAAACAAAAAGACGAGAATAAATGGAAAGCAGAAATTGAACAAAAGAAGATAGATGCTGAGAATTTCAGATTGCAGATGCAAGCTGAGGAGAAAAAAGCTGCTGCTGAGGAAAAAAAAGCTCAAGCTGCTGCTGAGGAGAAAAAAGCTACTGCTGAGGAAAAAAAGCTGCTGCTGAAGAGAGAAAACTTCAAATAGAAGAAAAAAAATTAGAAGCTGCTGCTCAAGCTGCTGCTGAGGAAAGAAAAGCTCAAGCTGCTGCTGAGGAGAGAAAACTTGGAATGGAAGAAAAAAGATTAGAAGCTGAAGAGAGAAAAGCAATAAGGGAACATGAATTTGAGTTAGAGAGATTGAAATTGACAAGTATGAGTATTGTTAATCAGGCATTTAGTGGTAATGGTAAACCCTTTACTTACAAGGTCAAGGTATAAATTGTGGCATTGCCAGTAGTGTAGTAGGCGTTGGTGACACCTCTCTGGAAATATTTATACTCAGAGAAAGACTTTCTCTGGATTCTAAGATATATTCTAATTTGTCGTACCATAGGATGACTTAGCCTTACATTAGGCGTTACATTTGTTTGGAATGCTTATCATCTGCGCATTATCATTCGTGCGTTGTGAGCCTATTGTATGTTGCTCCTAGATGTATTTCAAAAAAAGTACCATTTTTTTCCCGGGGGGTGTGGTAGTCTGTTGCGCACATATTTTGTTGTATGGAATTGTGTGATGCACGGATTACTTCAGTGAGGCATACAATTCGTCCTGTATGTCTATTTAATATGGAAATATATATTTGTATTTATTGAGTGTACGAAAACGCTTTCCTTTGTAAAGCTAGATAATCCATGATTGGTTTATACTTTTGATTATGTAGATGATCTCCCTTGAATATTGATTTAGCGTATGAATACCGAATTTATGTCATTTCTCATTTGTTAGGGCCAGAAAATAGATTGATTTTGCTTAGAATGTTTATGGCCTGAATTCATATGTATTACTTGTCTAGTGCAAGAAGATTCAGTCTTATATTGCATATCTTTGTATGTTTAGGTCGGACAATATTCTTTGTGCCGAACTCTGGGGCAGGTATTCATTGTCCTACGGAGGCGTACTGAGTTTCGACAAAGCCGGCTGAGAATGGCCGTGTGTATTTTTTGGGCTGGTCCTTTTAAAGGTTGAAAAGTGATTTGTGAATGATTTTTCAGAAGGAGATAGTGCCTCTGCGAGATTCTGTTGTCAGAGATTCTCCTCATGCACTTTATTATTAATTCGGACCCCAGGTAATACCAGACCCTTCTTTTTGATTTCTTTCTTATTTGGTTAGACCTAGATGGACATCGTGTTTCGAGCATCGTTGGTCGTTTATATATACAGTTGAAGATGACAGGTTTCCCAACAGAGCTTATGTCTACATGAAGCAACCTTATTAATGTGGAACTGTAGGGAAACTCTATGAAATTATTGATATTCAAATTGTGAATTAACTTTGGCTTATCATTATCCTTCTTCTGGGTGAGTGAGCAAAACTCAGGAAGGTAGCCATCTTGTATTCTTGTCATCGTTATGGATCACTGTCAAGAGAACAGTATATCAAACTTATTATCGGACAGTGATATGGAGATCTTATTAATATGAAAACCCCTATCGTGGTTTAACTTTGTTACATAAACATTTGATATATGCCGCTGGAGAACTTAGCCAAGGAAAAAGGTCGTCCAGTGAACTCTTTATATGTTTACACACCCACACCCACTGATGCGTTCAGTCAGTTAGGGGATATGGCAATAGTCTGCCAGAACATTGAATGATTACCTTATATCGCCCATCATATTTGAATGCTGCATGAAATATGATCTACTATTCAAATGCCTAATGATGTACATGTCAACATGTTCCTATGACTATGTTCCGTGCTGTCCAGATGTATGCGTCCTTAGTAAACTGTGAAATGTCAGCTGTAGTTCCAGTCATCATTGACTTGCATAAGAGTGTGTGAGTGTAATATTATCAAGTGGTCAATTACACAGAACCATTCCACCATTCGCGTTACCTGACACTCCCACTCTGGGTCAACATGACCGGTTGATTCACTTATGCAGTGGTAACCCAAAGAAGACCTTCTTCACTGATGACCAGTACACTACCCCGAATAACGACAACCTTTTCAGCCATTCAAAATGTTGCTGAATACATACATACTTTGAATTGACGCCGAGACCAGTCCTTCTTAGTGACAACATGGCTACATCGCATTCGGATCTACTGTATCAACTGCAACAACAGCAGCAACAACAACAGATACAACAACAACCTGCATTTGTTCCACTACCTCCGGAACAGGAACCCACAATGGTTGCTCTCAAAAGCATCACTGACACATTACATAACGTTGACCTTTACGCAAAGTATAACCAGATTAGTCGGTTATCACACCATTTACAGTGGATTAAAGAGTTTCGAAGATGCTTTAAAGATGCAGAAAAATTCGCTACTATGGTAAACGCATGCACGGATTCAATACATACCCCAATGAAACGTATGATTCACTAAAAAAGATTTAACACAATGTTACAGTGACATTTCTAACACGGAGCACGCTTGGTCACTTCTTCGCCGCATTAGGTAAGAACACAAAGAACCCATTTAATCCTATGGAGAAAAGTTATTAAACTTAGCAGAGGAAACTTTTCTTGATGGTTTGACAGCATCACCAGATCTAGAAAAACATCTGGTAGGTATATTTGTTGATGGATTGTTAGGGAATAACACCAAGCTACACATGATTCGTAAAGATCCGAAAACGATAAATGAAGCGATACAAATGGCAATTAGAGAGGAGAATGTTCGAACAAGATTTAACCAGTGTATCGAACAAGAACCCATAGTTGAATCACATCCGGATCATGAACCGATGGAAATTGGTCATTCCCGCCCGCGTTGGCATCGCCCAGGCCATATGAATAATCAGGAGCAGTCAAGAACAAATTATACTCAACACCCTCATAGGCAACATAACGTCTATCAAGTTAATGCTCCTACTTGTTTTTTTGTGGTATTCGAGGACACCTAGCCCGTGAGTGCCGACGACAACATCCTCGCCGACACCAGCAAATCTATAACAACCCACGACGTCAGGGTTATAGCAATAGTAATCATTATGGTCATAATTTTCGCGGAGCACATACAGCTTCCAATTTTACAAGAGGACAATCACGAATGTACAACATGGGAAACGGAACAGTCAACCATTAAGCAGGACCGTTATTGGTGACTATAAAATTGATGGAAACAACAACTTCCTTCATCATAGGTCCATAAATTGAAAGAAAAACAACATTGTTCCACACCCAATACCTCCTCCTCAAAGTACACCTGAGCAAGAAATATAATCCATAAACATTACCCCAGATCCTAGTTCCTGTCTTATCAATATTGACAAGAAGAATTACCGAGCACTTATGGACACTGGCGCTTCAGTTAGTCTGATTAGGGAACAGTTATACAAACAAATTAAACATCTTGTGAACTTCCGACCATCAAAGACATTTATGGCCTCAGTGACAGGAGAATCTATGAAGTCTTGTGGCACAGCATATATTACATTCCACATAGGACAGCAACAGCTTACACATCCCTTTATAATTACACGTAGGATGTCCAGAAACTTCATCCTCGGTAGAGACTTCCTTACTCGCCACAACGCCAGAATATATTTCGACCTGCATAATATCAATATCAATGGTGAATATATACAGTTACAAGATGATGTACATATCGCATCCCTAGTACGCTTAACAACTCCAGTTACAGTACTACCTAACACGCTTGTGATAGCCAAAGGTCGAATTAAGAGTTCCAATTATATCGGACCAGGACAAACAATCCAGATTGAACCTTTGGAAAATGAGGACATCAATGACGAACCCTTCATGTTTGTTACTGAAGGTATTGCAGAAGTCTCTCCCTCTCGTGACTTTCAAGTCATGATTGTAAACACATCCGGACAAGCTACAACGATACACAGAGGTGCGATAATTGCTAAAGTACGAAGATCGTCCTTGACCTGTACCATAAACAACAGAACGCTTGACGTTGGTCAGAGTCGACAACATCATTCCCCCGCTCCACGCAGATCTCAAAATCATGCCCCATGTCAACCCCCGACTCTGACAGACGACTTCATTGGCAAAGCACATATGGTAACCAATTTACTCACAGGATTAGGCGCCAGACTCCAGGAACAAGAATGTTGGTCAAGTCAAAAAGAACAGCAGATTGAGAAAAAATTTACAGCCAGCAGAGCAACGGGAAACATAGATGTCGACAAACATATCACATGCCTAAGATGGATAGCACTTATTATGTACCTGAGAATTATGCTACTCCCATACACAGAGAGAGAAGACACACTAACCAAGATGACACACCGTATGAGAGAGCCTGCAGAGATGAACCCGAAGCCACAACCTATCGATACCCTTCATTCCCCACCCCATGTCAGATCCCACACTCAACCCCACGCCGCCCCACAAGTCGAGACTATCAAGATGACACACAATTACCAGGAAGATACCCAGGTGATCAATACATTAATCATAGCAACGCAGAAGATCAAGAATTTTAGGCATACGAACGACCTTGCAGAGATGAACCTGAAGATATATATTCAGATACGGAAAGAACTAAATATCTTCGTTATGCACATGAAGTTGATCAAGTAATAAGGAGAAAAGCATACGATGGGATATACAGAGGAACAGGCAACAGTGGAGGAAAATCGCACCATGTTAATCTTGTTACCCACTATTTATTGCAAACCCCAGCACAGAAAACAGGCCGTTGGTATAATTGATCATCTTCTCACTATAGTGGACACTATAATCACAGAACTCCATGGCGGAAACCCAATACGAGATACTCAAACAAACCTCTGTATCGAAGATATGAATCAAGATATCCAAAACCCTTTGAATACTGCCGTAGTGAACGAGACAGCAGAAGTAACAATCATAGAACAGAGGTAGAGCATACTCCATGGCGGAAACCCAATACGAGATACGCAAACAAACCATCCTGTCGAAGATATGAACCCAGATATCCAAAGTCCTTCGAATATTGCCGTAGTGAACGAGAGAGTAGACGTAACATTCACAGAACTGATTAAGAAAACACATATGTTAAAACACCGTGGACAAACCAAGAGTCCCAGATACAGAATCACACACCAGACCGGTTATCGCAATTACTGGCGACACTGAAAGTAGAAGGTCAACATAAATCTAAACTTACTGCGTTCATCACTAAACACCAAGATGTATTCGCACTAACGGATATGGAGTTAGGCAGAACCAGTACGGTACATATGGACATTCAGACCACAACAGAGGAAACTATTAGCTTGAAACCCTACCACACCCCTTTGAAAAACCGTGAAATAGTGGAGAAGTCTATAAACAACATGTTGAGTGCAGGAATTATAGAAAGATCCAGATCAGCATGGTCATCGCCAATTGTAATAGTATCGAAAAAAGATGGAACAAGTAGATTTGCTGCGATTACCGCGCATTGAACAGAATTACAAAGACGATTTCATATCCATTACCACGCATTGATGATAGTTTGGCGACACTTGGACATTCTACACACTTTACTACATTAGATGCACACTCAGGATTTTGATGTATTCCTATGACACCAGCAGCTAAAGAAAAGTCAACATTTTGTACACACATGGGTAGCTATAAGTGGAACGTCATGCCTTTTGGTTTGAAAGGGAGTCCCGCAACATACATGGCACTGATGGACGAGGTTTTGCAGGGAATGCATTCTTTTGCATTAGCCTATTTAGATGATGTACTTATTCACACATCAGGTACCGTGCATGACCACTTAAGGAAAGTTGAGCAAGTATTTGATCGCCCCCGACACCACCAAGTTAAACTCAAGCTTAGCAAATGTGAGTTCCTAAAAACGGAAACCAAGTATTTAGGATTCGTAGTTAACAAAGATGGCATTCGCCCTGACACAGATAAAGTGGAAGCAATTAGAAAGATGCCCGCCCCCACAACAGTGAAGCAGGTACGAGCTTATATCGGTTGTTGTGGATATTACAGACGCCACGTTATTAACTTCTCAAAGGCCGCTGAACCGCTTATTGCGCTTACAAAGAAGTATTCACGATTCAAGTGGACAGAGGAATGTCAGAAATCATTCGACTACCTCAAGAATGCGCTTACAACAATACCACTTCTCGCACATCCAGATATATCTTGCCCAATGATCTTATACACGGATGCCTCCAATACAGCAATAGGTGCTTGTTTAGTCCAACCCAGAGAAGAAGACGAGACACCGATCATACCACAGATTCCCAACGAGATGCCCATAGCATTTGTATCACATGTTCTCTTTAAAACACAGAGACGATGGTCGACAACGGAGAAAGAAGCTTTCGCTATACATTACGCGATACAGAAGCTTGATTTTTACATTAGAGGCACAAAACGCATCATTAGAACGGACCACCAACCCTTGGTGAATTGGCTCACTAAGACACACGAGCAGCCCAAGAAATCACAGACTTGGTCCATGAACGTGCAATCCTATGACACAAGAATTAAATATATTCCGGGTACTCAGAATACGTGTGCAGACCTCCTTTCCCGAATCCCATACTCTAGTACCACACAGAAAGATGATCCTGATGCTTTTACTGACATCAACGACAATGCAAAGGAGATCAACATAATAAATTACAACAGGGTAGATGTCGACTTTAACACCGCCACAACAGATACTGGTACACAAGAAACAGTAGACTTGGACACATTTGATGTACACACTGAGCAGAAAAAAGACCCCGAAATTCTCAAGCTTATTAAACAAGTAGAAACGAAACCCATGTCTCTCAAACAGTTTACTATTCTGCCACATGACCAAGTTTTATATCACATTGACGAGAAACAAGAAGGGAGACTACAAAAAGTATTCCCAGTTATTAGTGCCTGAGTTATTAGTGCAGTTCCATGACAATAACGGACATGTTGGAAGGGATAAAACCGTCGACATTATCAAAAACAGGTACTACTGGATGTCAATGTACAAAGACATAATTGAATATGTTAGTACTTGCAAAACGTGCAGAATGAGAAATATGAGACCAACTAGAGTTCCCTTGCAAGAGATGAAACCATCCCATTTCCCTATGGGAGTCATAAGCATGGACATTTCTGGTCCATACCCCATTACCCAGTCCGGAAATGCATACCTTTTGCACATCGTTGATCAATATTCGGTATGGCCTGAAAGTTATCCTCTCAAAAATATAACGTCAGCGACAGTAACTGAGTTTTTTCTGCAAGAATTCGTACCAAGACATGGCTGCCCTAGGAGGATAATCACAGACAATGGGAAACAATTTGTCGGTAACCCTTTCAAGAAGACACTCCAGACTCTGCATATCCAACATACCGCTAGTAGTTTCTACAGGCCTCAGGCCAATGGAAGAAATAAGCGAATGCATGCTACTTTACATGATATCCATGCGAAATATATACAAGGAAACGTACAATATTGGGATATATATATATATCAATCAAGCGCTCGAAGCAATCCGTGTAAACACAAATGAGATGACAGGACTGTCACAATTCTACATGTTATATGTACGTGAACCTACTTTTTCATTAGACAATCTCCTGCAACCTCAGAGGAAGTATGTAGGAGAAGATCTCATCAAAATTATTCTACGAGAGAAACATAGAGCACACCAGATAACTAATCGCAATTCGCAGAAAGCTTTCAAGAAATGGCAGAAACAGCACGATAAAAGAGCTACATTGGAACAATTTCAAGTTGGTGATAAAGTTTATTATAAGAAGAATGTTCGCGACAACAAATTTGATGCACGATTGCTCGATGGATATAAGGTACTTGAAAAGACAACACCTATAAATTACATATTTTGGAATTAAGAGAAGAACATAGTCACCAAAGCTCATGCATCACAGATGAAGAAAGATAATCATCGCCCAATAGCACCACCAGCTTTATCGAAAGGCAGACCCGTACGAAAAGCCACATTGAATCACTACAATTCACAGAGACGACAACCACCTCACACAGTGAAATCGACACAGATGATGATCTTGATATTCACACAGAACAGTGTAACACCCCAAATCAACTACAGGATTCTATACATCGATTACATCGTTGTAGAGACACGTCAGAAGACGAAGATGACATTCCGCCGGTGGAATTAAGAGAGAGGTTAGTGTCTCGAGACAATCGTTTACACGGTAGAGATAGCAGCACACCATTATCAGTGAATGAGAACGAACCCCACCCATCCATAACGAGTCAAACATACTATGGCAGTCAAGGAGTACAACCGCTAGTTCCAAGCCAGCAACAACCAACATACCAGCCTTCACATTCCAGCTGGGACAGCGAAGATGACAGGCCCTTGCAAGCAACAAGAAACAACATAACACACCATAGTCGGAGCCCTACAGAAGATCATACAAACATTCAAGCATTGCGATCTTCCGATGAGACACACCGCGAAAAGAACATTGTTGACAAGCCTTTAGCACCTTATGAGTCAGAACTTGAGACAACAGAACGAGAAGAAAGCGACATCGATTGTATGGATGATACTACCAACACTGAGATAAATACAGCTACCAAGCGCAGCTACCAAGCGCCCTTACCGCTCTTCATCAGGAGATTCGTCGACACAAGCGAAGCTATTACGTCGACCATAAGAGCATGTACGAGCCAAGTTCAGAAGAAATCATCGCCCAGTTCACAAGCCGATTCCAGTTTTACAACATCGTCCAAATATTCAATCGCCCTCTTTCTCCTGCAGAGCGACTATAAACACAATGTTGCTGTCGTTTTTGACGGTTGCATAAGACGTAGATCTATTTAATATTTTTTGATGATCTAAGGTAGAGAACTGTATATTAACTCTCTGGGACAGGTTGATTTGGGGTTATCTTCCCTTGGTTTTATTCATTGTGTTGACCTGTCTTAAGTCGGGGGTTAGCTTTTCTCAGATCTGTTCTGTCTACGCATGCGCAAGTTTTTTGAGCGCGAAACGGAGAGACTTCCGTCAGTGAGTGATGAACTGGGTAGATGTCCGTTGTACTTCTCTGCATTATCTGGGGAAAGATAGTCTTCAGTGTGACTGTGATGTTAGTGATTCTCCCCAGAGTTATTCTGTTCGTCAAGAATGACGACAGTTATTATTAGTGTATTTCTCGGATTCTGTCAAAGGTAAAAGAAACTTTATTATTATGCCTAGATTGCAGAACATTTTGTGTCAACCTGTGAGTACAGCTCACAGTTCTTTGAGATGCAGAGTCCATTATGTGTGCTCGATGTAGCCAGCTAAGACTATTCGTCTAACTATTATACAGAAGCCCAGTGAAGAGAGATTATTATTGAAACCGCATGTTAGCGGTATGTTTCGGCATGGATGATTATGCCTGCCTATGAAGAATACACAGTTGTTCACATTATTATAGAGGCCCGATATTACGGCCAATATCTTTGAGCAGAAGAAGAAGTGTCTGGCGTGTGAAGCCAGATGAAGTCTTGACTTTCATTAAACAAGTTCATAGACTTTGATATTAAGCAACTGGAACCGCCTTTATCGAGCGGTATATATTTGTTAAAAGACTACCTGACGCGTTTAGTCAGGGGTCCTGAGCTACAGTATGAACGAACGTAAATTGTCAAGCCAGCTCTACTAGCATCTTATACATGAGCTTTGCAAGATTTATGATGCTTGATGTTTATGATCATTACCACACATGAAATGTCCATGACCCTTTGTGCTATTGACTGTGTCGTCTGTCAGCGTACTGTTGTCGTAATAAATGTTGAGGAAAAGTCATCGGTATTATCCACGTCTATGACTTCTACTTGTGGTGGAGTGAGTTTGGTGTGTAGATGAATAAGAGCCTATACGACTTCGTGTTCACGATCTGCTGTTTCCTACACACACCCCCTTTACTCTCTACCACATCCTACTACGAGTACTACGCTCCTGAACAACATGTATGCTGTTTTATGTGTGAGTGTCTGCACTACACCCTGGCAGCGCCTCACGCTGCTGACCTAAATACACGGCAAGATTTCACTGTCCAGGCACGACTCGACCTTACCCACAAAACAGCATTTTACACACAACAACACAATCGATACCAATTTCGTCACATTACGACAGTCGTTTCTCCAGTAGAGAAATCACACTGTTAGAGCTTGCAAAAGAATTTTCAAAATTGATGCACGCAGTGTAATCATCGTAAAGTTTTCCCCCAGCTAAAGTACTAATCGCAGCACTTCCCCAGCACAGTGCTTATAAGTAATTTTATCAACAAAGTACCTACCACTAAGTCAATTTATTATTATTTTTAACCAGTGCTTAAGTTAGTTGATTTATTGGACACTTGGACACTCACATTACTCATGTAACTCTTTAAGGTACGAGAGTATAGAACTCTATAAAAAAAAGAAATAATCAGACTGTAATCTAGGGAAACACAGAGTCCTGATTATGTAGACTTATTCCAGGTAAACCCACAGAGCTTGTCAATGTACTTCCCAATGTATTGGATTCAGCACATCAGAGGATCAAGACTGATAATTACTGTTAGTATTGATAGTATTATTGTCATATTTGATTGTATAGTGTATAGATTCCAGTTATATGCACATTTAAATTGGCAAAAGAGGAAAAAGAAAAGAAGAGATATGAAATAGGCATAGCCAAGTCATAGAAATGTAAGAAATTCCTCTCACCCAGGTACAGGTAGCAAAGAGTATACAACAAGCAATATTGGTGAACATCCCCACGACACATCTTATACCTTTTCCCCCTTCACCACCCACAAAGGATGTACCCCAGTTACCATTGCGCTGACTATATAGCGACACCAGGAACGCGACATGCTTCGCAGTAGTGCTGCTCTGAGCAGCAATCATAGTTTGGACTTAGTAGAAGAATTAATAACGGTATCATATGTGATTACTTGAGAGATGATAATGATGACACAGCCACGTAATTACGTTGACATTAACCTTAGCCAGAAGGATGTTCTATATTTTATGAGGTTCTGTACACATGTGTATGACGTCTACAGTTGCAGACAGAATCCAAGACTAAGATCAGTCGAGCACATCACATTCTGACTTGATTAGCGACACATGTCTTGCACTATCGCCCCAGGACAGTTAACTATGTACGCTTCGCTATCCTATTAAGTGTAACTCTGCCTATCTGACTGTTTTAATTCAGGTATGACATTAACGGCAGAAACTATAGACATAACGAGTGCTGACAAATCTCTGTTTCCAGAGACAGTTACCATTTCGACCTGTATAAATATATTTATTGCATGTATTGAATTATTATTGATCAGTTGTTGTATCATATGAGGTTATGTATTTAAGTAATGATTGATTTTTTTTTTCGTACGCCCGCTAATACTCGAGGCGAAATCTCAGGTTATTTTTAATGTCTAACCTGACATTGATTTTTACGTGAGTATCCTATTTTCTTGTACAGAGACAAGTGTCCCTCGCCATTCAGGCAGATACTCGCCGTTTTCGGAGGTACCCATTAGAGCCGGGTCGGCTCAGGAGCCGCCAGTCCCTGGTCGACGACACTCCTTCAAATGTCTTCGCCAGATCTCGAGTTAATCCAGTCCAAATCCCGGTCGACGAAAAATCCTCAAATGCCGTCGCCCGGGTTTGATCCTGAATCACCCGGTCGCCAGAACGGTGTTGTAACCACTACGCTAGCGCGGCTCTCAATGATTGATAATATACCTCAATTGAAGCATTAGTTATTGCTAACGGAAGGACATTACATTTACAGTTTTATTTTTTGTGTGGGACTTTCCATATTGGAACTCATAGTTTGTAAATGTATATGTACAGGAGCAGCTATAAGATAGTACGTTAATTAGAGACTAGATAGTTGTTGATAGAACGCAAATGTCTCCCTACGGGATACATTTGTGTGGCCCCGGGTTGTATGTCATAGTGGGGTTTGCCCGAACATTATTCATGCTATTGTTAAGGTGAGATAAACAGTTAGGACAGCTCACAAGAGAAAATAATGAATGAAAATAATAATATTGCTAACTGGCAACGGTTCAGAATACCGGTTCATGTTAACTAATAGTGAGTGATTATAGTGAATTGTAAATAGAAAGTTCGAGAACAAGAAAAAAAAAAGGCTTGACCAATAAATTTCAGTAAAAAGATTTGGCTCAGCGAATCAGAAGAGTGGCAAAAAAAAACAACACACCACGAAAAATGACCAGAGGTCATTAGATGACAGGCAGTCCTGAGTTGAGCTTCAGGAAGAAGGTGTGATCGCTGTGCGGACAAGATGAACCTTCTGTAGTTTTACAGATAGGGTTTATGTGAATATGTTTAGATGTCCAGCCACCCCTAGCCAGTGTTATTCTATCGGGAGATAGTTTGATTTGGTTCTGTGGTACACAGTTAAGGTGTATTTCTGAAAGGAGATCAGCGTTTATGCTGTGTTTTTTGTAAGTATTGAACCATGATTATATTTTGCACAGAGTAGAATTTCGTTTACAGGAGAATCTTGCAGAAGCACGATTTGCCAGTTCATTACGAGAACTTTACGACTATGTACCAAGAAAAATGGATGGTTATAACGACTATGTGTAAAGTAACCAAAAGGCTGTAAACATTTGAAGGAAACTAGAGATATTATAGAGGAGCCATATTGAACAAGGTTTGAAGTATCCAGAATTGCATATGATTTTCAAGAAAAAGTGAATGTCGACTTTTATAGAAGAACTTCAAATATGCTCTCTCACTTGCAAGTATCAGAAGGGTGTACATACAATTATTTATGCATGAGATGAAATTTGTTGCTAGGAGCAGTTATAGAGACCTGTCTGACCAGTTCGTCGAGGAAGATATTTAAGTAACAAACACAGTATAGAATGCTAATAAAGAGCATTGGTATATGAACGATCGAACGAACGAACGAACGAACGAACTTTATTTTCAAAGGGTTGAGAATTGGGCACGCAGGCCCGTCTGACATTCTGCCCTTCCTTTCTCTCACCTTTCATACTGAATTCATTTATTCTCATATGCATTTTACATATCAAATTCAACGAATTCAACGTTGTAAAGTAAAATAATAATATAGCACACTCATATTAACATTAATTACTTATAAGCATGACATAACATATGTTGAAAAGTACAAACATTATCAGAGATAGATAGATAGATAGATAGATAGATAGATAGATAGATAGATAGATAGATAGATAGATAGATAGATAGATAGATAGATAGATAGATAGATAGATAGATAGATAGAACGAACGAACTTTATTTTCAAAGGGTTTAGAATTGGTCACGCAGGCCCGTCTAACATTCTGCCCTTCCTTTCTCTCTTCTTCCATAGTTAATCTATTTATTCTCACACGTATCCTAAATGTTACTTAAATAATAAAATAACAAGAAAGTACAATAAAATAAAATCTTAACATTGTAACAGTACAATATCAGTTACACAAATTTACAGATGCGTATCATAATTTATACTAAACAGGACAAAATTAACTTTAAAACCTACATATGATGTTATGTAATAATAATAATAATAATAATAATAATAGCCCCTTCAGTCATAACTGACTATGGGAATGCGCCCCTGAGGTGACAGCGTAATTATTTAAGAACATAACGAAATTAGGGTGGCATATAATCTGCACTCATGATGTATTTGAAAAGTCTGTGATTGAATGAATATGGACTAAGAGTATTTTTTAAGTCGTGTGGAAGAGTATTCCACAGATGAGCAGCAGAAAAAGCTAAACTTTTCTTGAATAAGTCGAGCCTAGGCTTGGGCATGTGTAATTTATTTAAGCGTTGACTGCGTCTTCCGCTGTATTTGAAAATAGGCCACAGATACGTTGGAGCATTCTGTGACAAGATTTTGTGAATAAATTTGGCTTTGTTGAAGAGAAGGCGCTTTCTTAGTGGTAATATGTTAAGATATGTATATGCGTCTACACACTGTGTGAGGTTTTTGTCTGAAATTAGGCGCACTGCACGTTTTTGTAATGAAAAGAGTCTTTTAGTGTTGGACATGGTGCAGCCATCCCAAATTGTGGAACAATAGTCTAGATGTGTTTGTATCTGGGATGTATAGAACATTTTTCGTGTCTCCTCATCTAGGAAATGTTTGATTTTAGCTAACTGGTAAACTTTTTGTGCCGTTTGTTTGGTCAGTGCTTGTACATGCGAATTCCAACTTAAATGTTGGTCAATTATGAGTCCTAGTGTTTTATATTCATTTACATTTTCAATTAAAGAGGTTCCAATGTAGAGCTGAAGTGTTGTTTTCGGCGAGTTTTGTAATTTTTGTCTAGTTGATATTATCATACATTTTGTTTTAGTGATATTTATTTGCATGCAGTTTTCATTGCTCCACTTAATAAGATTGTCTGTGTCGCTTTGTAATAATATTTCTAGCGTGTTGCAACTTTTATCACTAGTATAAATGGTACAGTCATCGGCAAATAGGTCGCAGGATGAGTGCTCGATGTGTAGTGGAAGGTCATTTATGTAAATGGAAAAAAGTAGAGGGCCGAGAATAGAACCCTGAGGAACACCAGTGTCAATAATAGTTGGGCTTGACAAGGAGTTATTGTACCACACTACTTGCTGTCTGTCGGACAGGAATGATTTAAGTAATGTCACTAGTTTAAAGTTAACTTTCATTGTTTCTAATTTTCTTATTAAAACAGCGTGATCTAACATATCAAATGCTTTCCTAAAGTCTACAAAGATTGCTCCACATATGTTATCGTTATTTATGTTTAGGTGCAAGTTGTCTATCATCTTAGTTAGAGCTGTGTGGCATGAATGCTTTTGTCGAAACCCTGACTGACTGTCAATTAACAAGTCATTGCTAACCAGGTAATGTAGTGTTGCTTTATGTATGTGTATGAGGAAATAGGAGCAGTTTAGGAAGACTAAGGAAGTCTACGGAAAAAAGAATAAGTCAAAGAGGAATACGGAAGTTTACGAGACATAGAATTCATGTATGAGTTAACCTTAAGTACAAAGACCCAGTAAAGGCTTCTATGAGAACTCTATCATTTGATTGACCCATTATACTTGTTGTTTTATTAAGTTATTAAAAGCTTTTGAAGGATCAGAGTGAATTTGATTCCATCTTTATGAGTTGCTGATTGTATGCCATGTACATTTAAACTACATCTATACGAAGTCACTATTAACATCAAAGAAGGAATTGAACGAACCTGAAGTATACAAGAAAAGGATTAGAGTATCATCCAGGAATTTACACCTCTGGCGGAGATGGCCAGTAATGATATCAACTAAATAACTTGGAAGATAAAAAGGAGAGATTGTAAACTTGAATTAAGTCACTAGGCCTGCAATCTGCCACCTAGTGAGATAACACACAGTAACCAGTAACAGCAGCGCGGTTACATCTGTTACTAGAGTAATATTGTTTTCACCCTGTTTTCCTCTGACAGTTTTAGCTATTTTATATACTGTGCTTTGTTCTTTTCTCAGCGATGCCTCTTCTTCATGTCTTGCAAGATCGTACAGAAATTCCATTTTGTAAACTCACAAGGCGCTAAATTATAAGGAAAAATTTGGCCACATCCAGATTGCTACCATATGACAAGTCTCCAATCAGAAATCTATTTTGTCATTTCAAATGCCAAGCAAACAGCATGCAAGATGCGTATATTTCTCCTACTCTCACGAAAAATTCCTGCGTAGGAAACACAAAAATAAATGTATATATATAGTATGCCAGCTTCCGTTCATTATCGATCATGTTTACACTCACGACTCAAGGTAATCTCTTCCAAGGTGTAAAACTATCTTCCTGACAAAAATGTCAAGAAATCATTACATCATTCACCCGGCCCATCAAACAGTGACAACAACTTAATCCGACAGAGACATATCAAGCGATAAGATAATCTACTGTGGTCATCCCAAGGGTGTTTACTTATTAATCGGTCGCACCCATGCACTGTCTGGCAGGAAAATGTGTTACACATTAGTAAACCACACCTCTCTCCACCGATCCCAGGTGTCAATATGGGTTCAAACGAAAGGCATTGATTACCCTAATCAGAAAAAAGATGGTCGCTGAAGTCCCGACACAACAAGAAATGAGGAAAGGGAGTGTAAACAATGAATCGAAAATACCAAATACTGTCAGAGGTGGGATACACTAAATTGAAGAGCACAGAATGAATTATAGGATAGCACATGTAAATGTGATGTTCTAGGCGCATCGGGCCCTTACAATAAATAATACATCGGCCCTTTCCCTTGCCCCACATGGGGCGCTTCAAAAATCTTATATCCACAGAATACATCTGTCTTACTCTAGCACCTTACGCTAGCCGCTCCTGATTATGAAGCCACTTATGGACCGCCACTGAAATATAACATAACCAGGAGACCACTGTCTCCACACAATCTTTACTAGACCGACATAAATATTACATCACTACTAGAAAAGCAAAAATATCACATCCCTGGCTCTCCAGAACCACACGTCCGGTCAGATTGGAAATCACACTGTCGACTCCTTACATTCACCTACTTCAAATCACACATACTTAAGTTCACTCAAACATGCTTTGCACAATCTCAATGCAATAGTTACTACAAACTCGCTCCAGCACTGACTATGCGTCAGACATGTCATATTTTCATGAGTTTAACCTAAACTAATTAATCTCTCACTTGACAACTACTCCACCATTCAACCACACAATTCGTTATGTGACAACGTCCATATTGTTTGTTGAAGTTGTTGTGGTACAAATTATTTTTTTTTACAGGATGGGGCAATCAGCCCTATGCTCAATCAGCCTTAGTTACTTTTTACGACATGCCTAGTAGGGTACAGTGTTTCTATTCTTTGCTCCCCTTTCGGGCTCCGGTAATACACGGGTGAGTAATGCTTATGCAGAGGAATATTTTTTTTCCTCAGTATGTCGTTGATCGTGATTGTAGATTGAATACATCGCACAAGATAGCAACAGAGTAACAATTAAACTACTCCACTATATTTTACTTGTTCAAGCAGTGAACCAGAAACTACTTGTTGCCAGTTTCAGCTTGAGACTTGTCAATGTGATAGCTCCTAAAGCAGAGCACCGAGTTGGTTTAACTTAGTCTTGTCAATGTGACAGCTACTAAACAGAGCACTGAGTTGGCACTTTCCTTTTCTCGTCTTGGGGGCTAGCGATTTTAATAACCACGTTGTCCAAGCTTTCGCTCTGTTACCACCACCTCGTTCTCCAGTGGCGTTCATACGTCCGCTTGGCTGAAAATGAGTGAATAGGTTATCCGGTGAAGTGAATAACTCAATCCTAGCTCAAGATCTTAAGCCACATTAGCTGGCTGTACACGAGAATCCCTGTTGAGATTTCATATATTTCGGAGAAGGGAAAGATAAGGGGGAAAAGTGTGGACTTGGAGGCTTCACAGGAAATCGATTTTCTGATGTGCATGCCCCTAGTTTAATGATGTTTATTCCTGTGCGAGAGAATTCTAGGCAATATTGTCTCCCCTGATGCATCATTCTTTAACATGTCGACGAGTTGCATATATACTCATCATCATTCATTTTTTCATTTCGCTGTCTAGAGCATCGAGCCACAACTGCAACTGGCCTCCTTGCCTGAACAAAACATTCATAGGCTCTTGCTGTGGTAGTCTCTGTATCAATAAGTTTTGTATGATGAGGTTGCCAGCCCCATCATCATCATCAGGTGCCATCTTCACATCAAAGGTCGGCTGCAAGGGATCTGCAACGTCTTTTGTCTTGATGGTGCACTCTGATAAACTCTTTCATGTCTCTTGTCTTGATGGTGCACTCTGATAAACTCTTTCATGTCCATCTCTTGTCTTGATGGTGCACTCTGATAGACTCTTTCATGTCCATCTCTTGTCTTGATGGTGCACTCTGATAGACTCTTTCATGTCCATCTCTTGTCTTGATGGTGCACTCTGATAGACTCTTTCATGTCTCTTGTCTTGATGGTGCACTCTGATAGACTCTTTCATGTCTCTTGTCTTGATGGTGCACTCTGATAGACTCTTTCATGTCTCTTGTCTTGATGGTGCACTCTGATAGACTCTTTCATGTCTCTTGTCTTGATGGTGCACTCTGATAGACTCTTTCATGTCTCTTGTCTTGATGGTGCACTCTGATAGACTCTTTCATGTCTCTTGTCTTGATGGTGCACTCTGATAAACTCTTTCATGCCTCTTGTCTTGATGGTGCACTCTGATAAACTCTTTCATGTCCATCTCTTGTCTTGATGGTGCACTCTGATAGACTCTTTCATGTCCATCTCTTGTCTTGATAGTGCACTCTGATAGACTCTTTCATGTCCATCTCTTGTCTTGATGGTGCACTCTGATAGACTCTTTCATGTCTCTTGTCTTGATGGTGCACTCTGATAGACTCTTTCATGTCTCTTGTCTTGATGGTGCACTCTGATAGACTCTTTCATGTCTCTTGTCTTGATGGTGCACTCTGATAAACTCTTTCATGTCTCTTGTCTTGATGGTGCACTCTGATAAACTCTTTCATGTCCATCTCTTGTCTTGATGGTGCACGCTGATAGACTCTTTCATGTCCATCTCTTGTCTTGATAGTGCACTCTGATAGACTCTTTCATGTCCATCTCTTGTCTTGATGGTGCACTCTAATAGACTCTTTCATGTCCATCTCTTGTCTTGATGGTGCACTCTGATAGACTCTTTCATGTCCATCTCTTGTCTTGATGGTGCACTCTGATAGACTCTTTCATGTCCATATCTTGTCTTGATGGCGCACTATGATAGACTCTTTCATGTCCATCTCTTGTCTTGATGGTCCACTCTGATAGACTCTTTCATGTCCATCTCTTGTCTTGATGGTGCACTCTGATAGACTCTTTCATGTCCATCTCTTGTCTTGATGGTGCACTCTGATAGACTCTTTCATGTCCATCTCTTGTCTTGATGGTGCACTCTAATAGACTCTTTCATGTCCATCTCTTGTCTTGATGGTGCACTCTGATAGACTCTTTCATGTCCATCTCTTGATGTTATCTTCCCATTTACAGCACTGTTTTCCTCTTGCACGTTTGTCGTCAACTCTGCCTTCTATTATGGTTTTCAGTAGGTGTTATGTCTTTTTACATGGCCAAAATACTTAATCTGTCTAAGTTTGATCTCCTTCATTAATTCTCTTTCCATTCCTCGCTTTTCTAATACGTCTTTAATTTGTTTTCTTCTTTTTTCGTGTGACGAGCCCCACTCATAACCACATATTAGTTGCCTTGTATGACATGACTGAGAAAGTATGACATGACTGAGAAAGTATGACATGACTGAGAAAGTAGAAGGCCTTTTCTTCCTTTGCCTCATAACAGCCACCAAGGAACTACAAGAGGCAATAATACAATACAAGACCTAAGTTCTGACACATCTGTAAATCTTGGCAGTAAGAAAACTTTCGATATACATTAGTAAAAGATCAACTTTCGATATATACTAGTAAAATATAAAATTTCGATATACACTAGTAAAAGATCAACTTTCGATATACACTAATAAAAGATCAACTTTCGGTATACACTAATAAAAGATCAACTTTCGATATACACTAATAAAAGATCAACTTTCGGTATACACTAATAAAAGATCAACTTTCGGTATACACTAATAAAAGATCAACTTTCGGTATACACTAATAAAAGATCAACTTTCGGTATACACTAATAAAAGATCAACTTTCGGTATACACTAATAAAAGATCAATTTTCGATATACACTAATAAAAGATCAACTTTCGGTATACACTAGTAAATGATCAACTTTCGATATACACTTGTACGTGATCAACTTACGATATACACTAGTACATGATCAACTTACGATATACACTAATAAAAGATCAACTTTCGATATACACTAGTAAAAGATCAACTTACGATATACACTAGTAAAAGATCAACTTTCAGTATACACTAGTAAAAGTTCAACTTTCGATATACACCAATAAAAGATCAACTTTCGATATACACTAATAAAAGATCAACTTTCGATATATACTAGTAAAAAATCAACTTACGACATACACTAGTAAAAGATCAACTTACGATATGCACTAGTAAAAGATCTACTTTCGGTATACACTAGTAAAAGACCAACTTTCGATATACACTAGTAAAAGATCAATTTTCGATATACACTAGTAAATGATCAACTTACGATATACACAAGTAAAAGATCAATTTTCGATACATTCTAGTAAAAGACTAACTTTGTCGAATAAATATATGACTCTTCTTCTTTTCCTTCTTCTTCTTTTTCTTCTTCTTCTTCTTCTTCTTCTTCTTCTTCTTCTTCTTCTTCTTCTTCTTCTTCTTCTTCTTCTTCTTCTTCTTCTTCTCCGTCTTCTTCTTCAAATTCTTCTCCGTCTTCTTCTTCAAATTCTTCTTCTTCTTCAAATTCTTCAAATTGTTCTTCTTCTACATTTCAACTCTCTAACGAGCATCGGCCTTCAACAAACTTATGCCAAATCTTCCTATTTCTTGCCATCATCTCATGATCTGTCCATGTCGTCTTCACGTCTCTCTCCAGTTCTCTTCACCATGAAGGTTTTTAGTCTTCATCTACCTCGTTTACCTTAGGGGTTCAAGAAGAATGACTCTCTGGTGATTCTATAAGCAGGTTTTCACATTGTGTGTCCTATCCATCGCCAGCGAACTCATTTCATTTCTTGTTCCACTGGCACTTGTCTAGTTCGCGTCATCATTTGCACATTATTGATCTTGTTACATCGCTTCAATCCTTCTATTATACTCACGTGATCATTTATGAAAGTCTAAAGCTTTTTGGTATTATGTTTGTTGTTCTTCATGTTCAAGAGCCATATAATATGACTGACGACATTTGAATTAAAAATTCTGATTTTTGTGTGCTGGACCTGATTTATTTTGATCACCACATATTTCCCAATGCAATGAAAGTTCTTCTAACCTTTTTGTATGTGTGTTTATTGATTTCCTTGCCTCTCCCTCCAACTGTGTCTATATTGCTGCCAAGGTAAATACTGTATATGATTAGTAGTGTAAACAAGTTATGAAATTACTACCGTCCAAGCAGCTTTATTCCTTATAAGGACAATTTTAATATTTTGTTAGTGTAATAACAAGTGTGCATATTTATTCTGACTATATAGGAGAGGATGGTTCAATACGTCATAACAGAAATATGTGGTTATATCTTATAAAACATCAGTCGATCTAATCAGCTCAGGAAGGGAATTAATAAAAAAATATTTAGTTTATAGGCAGATAATCAAATAATATTTAGCGCATATAAGCAGCAAGGCAGTTTTTCAAATGTTCATTAGTTCTATAATGTTCATTACCCGCTTATCGATTGTCTACTTTAACTTCATATGATCAGACCAGGAAGATTGTGAGTACAAAGTAGTAATAATTAGAAATGAAAATCATTAACATTGAAGGAAGTAAAGACAGAAAATAAAAATAAATGTGAAATAAAGAAATTCAGGCTGTTTTGAGAAATAACAGATTTGATACTAGGTCAGCGTGTTCGTAGCAGTCATTAGTTTTGATTTAAAAAAAGAAAAGGTTTAATCAGAACTGAGTGATGGCTGCCAGTTTAGACGATGATTGTGTTGCACACTGATCCGGTACAAATGTCTATCTATCTATCTGTCTGTCTGTCTGTCTGTCTGTCTGTCTGTCTGTCTGTCTGTCTGTCCGTCCGTCCGTCCGTCCGTCCGTCTACCTACCTACCTACCTACCTACCTACCTACCTACCTACCTACCTACCTACCTACCTACCTACCTACCTACCTACCTACCTACCTACCTACCTACCTATCTATCTATCTATCTATCTATCTATCTATCTATCTATCTATCTATCTATCTATCTATCTATCTATCTATCTATCTATCTATCTATCTATCTATCTATCTATCTATCTATCTGTCTGTCTGTCTATCTATCTGTCTGTCTATCTATCTGTCTATCTATCCATATTTGAATATTGTAAAGTTCTAAAGAAAAACCAAGAACAACATTTTACAAAATTCGTTTATTTATTTTAAAAAAAAAAAAAAAAAAAAAATTAAAGTTGACGTGTAGTTTTATATTACAACAGATGGTTACAACACTTGTCTGAGTCTAACACATGAAAGTGGAAAGGATGAATACTTTATGTCTCAGGGGTGAATACTTGTGTCACAGGGGTGAATACTGTGTGTCACAGGGTTGAATACTTTGTGTCACAAGGGTCAATACATTGTGTCACAGGGGTCAATACTTTGTTTTTACTTTGTGGTACGTTGACCGTACCAAAGGATTGGGAGACTGCCATAATAACACCGATTTTCAAAAAGGATGACAACCGACAATGTGGAAACCATAGAGGCATATCCCTTCTCAGTGTCCCGGGTAAAATCTACTCTAGAATCCTGGAGCAGAGACTCAGACACCTAGCTGAGCAATAAATGGATGAGATCCAGTGCGGTTTTCGAGCAAATCGAAGTACTCAAGACCTAATCTTTACACTCAGACAGTTGAGTGAAAAGGCTCTTGAGTATAAGAGTGAGATACATATTTACTTCTTAGATCTGGAAAAGACATTTGACAATGTCCCCTGGAACAAACTCTAGGACTTTTTGGCAAGGATGAACATTCCAGCACCTCTGATTTATGCTATGCAGAGCTTCTTCGAGTCTTGCAGAAATTAAGTGAGGACGGCAAACCATAAGTCAGAAGAGTTCAGGACCACCACTGGTGTAAGATAAGGTGATAATCAGTCACCTTATCTTTTCATACTCCTCATGAACGATGTCATCAAGGCATGCAAGGAGAGGACAGGAAGGTATTCAGTGGGGTACTGGAAGATGAGACAGGTCTGTATTTCAGAACTGGCATTTGCTGATGATGTTGCACTGATTGCTAAATCAGAGGCACATCTTCAATCCAACCTGCAAGTCTGGAAAGAAGAGCTGGAGAAGAGAGGGATGATCATAAACAGCTCGAAAACAAAAACCATGGTGATATCACGAGAGGAAAGAAGACATCAGATTAAGCTGGGAGAACAGGTGTGGCCGTATAACCTACCACCATCAGCATTTATTCATGCTGGAGCTCAGTTATTAACAAACGTGTAAAAATTACCATTTTGTTGAAATCGACAAATGGATTCTAAACTTAAATAAAAAAAACTAATTAACGAAGCATTGAGAGAAGGGGAAATGGGAGGTATATTTCATTAGGTCAGCGTTAGTAAGAATGCACGCTATCTACCGTCAGTTGTTATGGTAATAAAAGAAATGCAGGTTAAAAGTAGCAACGTCACGTGATGTTTATCCAATAGAAAGCGTAGCCAGCTTAGCTTCACTACGGACCTGCCGGCAAAGATTTCCTAGGGCAGTATGAGCTGTGATTCGTCATGCAGACTGACGTGTTTTTGTGTAAGTCTTGAACAATTGGTTCAAGCAATGTTATTTTGCTGGTTTTTCCTTCAATGTAAGTAGAGTGAAGTCTCGAATTGCCTTGTATAATTTTCAGCCCAACATGATTACTATATGTATAATATATTGCAATGAGAAACTGAACGAAGTATTGAAAATATTTGCTGAAGGAAATACAAAATGAAACTACAAGATATTGGAAAAGGAAATTACAGGTGGTAACCTTACACAAAAGGAAAGTTAATATGAAGTCTTTTGAGAACCCCGAGATTTAGAAGGATTATGGAAAAAATAACGAATAACACTATAAGACATTGTATTGTGACGTCATTGAACAAGGAAAACTGCATATTATGAAAAGAAACGACTACTTTCGGTTGATGTACATAATTGTAAATGCCTGTTGAATTTTGGTTAGTAAACCACTTGAATCTGTTGTTGAAGTTAAAATAAAATTATGAAAATTACTAAGCTGTTGAGGACTTTACGATTGTTGTAATGCATGGAAGCATGGTCCAGTTCACATCCAAATACTAGTAGGAAAAGCTCTCTAATTTTACCAACAATAAGAGGAATGAACGATACCTGCACACCCAAATAGAGTGTGAGAAATTTCTATCTCTGGCGAGCTTGAAGCCAGTACGACAATCACTCACATAGATATAAATTGCAAGGAGAAGTTAACGAAATAATGAACCACTAAAAGAGCCCCAAGAAGTTACATTATGAAGGCACACCGCCATATATAGTGTTAATTTGTGCCGAGTTCCAGTCTCAATAATAAGCACCACGGCTACACATATACTATAATTGGTACCGAGCCCAGTCCCACAAGGAATCACACTGGGGGGGGGGAGAGACGGCTACACAGGTCCTGGAGCAGGTCGAACACTTTAAATACCTTGGAGCTGTCATAGACCGGAAGGAAGGCATCAAAGAGGAGGTGGCTACCTGAAGAGCGGCAGCTGGGAGACTTTTCAAGCCATAATTCGAGGATTCCTCAGCAAAAGAGAAGTTGGTAAGAAGGCGAAGATGGCTGTACACCGTTCCACCTATGCCCCAGTCTTGACGTATGGATGCGAGTCATGGGCAATGACTACAACCCAGAAAATCCAGATCCAAACCTCAGAAAGGAGGTATCTGAGGAAGATGGTTGAAGTAACAAGAAGAGACATGGTCCGCAACCAGACGATACATCAAGGCCTAAAAATCCAACCCCTGCAGACCCAAGTAGAACAGTCCCAACTGAGATGGTTTGGCCATGTCTGCAGAATGGGAGAAGATCGGCTACCACGGCAAGCATGGAAAACTAAGAGCCAGGGATCCAGACCTCCAGGACGACCCAAAGTCCGCTGGGAGGACAACATTAGGCAATCTTTGAAGGGCCGAGGACTAGAATGGAACCAAGCTAGGAGGAAGACAGTCGATAAAATAGTATGGTGCTCTCTCTTACAAACCTCTACACCTCACGGTAGAAGAGGAACGACTAAGTAAGTAAGTAAGAGTACTTTGTGTCACAGGGGTGAATACTTTGTGTCACAGGGGTGAGTACTTTGTGTCACATGGGTGAATATTTGTGTCACAGGGGTGAATACTTTGTGTCACAAGGGTGAATACTTTGTTTCACAGGGGTGAGTACTTTCTGTCACAGGGGTGAATACTCTGTGTCACAGGGGTGAAAGCTTTGTTTTACAGGGGTGAATACATTGTGTTACAGGGGTGAATACTTCGTTTCACATGGGTGGATACTTTGTTTCACAGGTGTGAGTACTTTGTGTCATAGGGGTGAGTACTTTGTGTCAAAGGGTGAGTTATTTCTGCCATTGAGATACATACTTATCACCCCTACTGTTTTTGACATCTTTATAGATAGAATAACAACAGAAATGAATCCAGAACCAAACATCATTAATAGATTACTGTTTACACATGACCAACGCCAACCACATACAGTCTTTCAAACACGCCAAGAGCATATAGGCGCACTCAGTACAGTACGTGAGAGATACAACGTGGAAATCAGCGAATCTAAAAAAAACTATGAAAGGAGAAAATCAAGCTCGCTAAACGTCCATGTAAGCAATACCTAGATTTCAAGGGAGTCATTTTAGTAGCTATGAATAATGTTTAGAGAGGACGATAGAATGGACAGAGAAATAGAAACGAGGCGTGAAAAGGTTACTGCAGTAGGTTATCAGGTGGATCCACTGGTCTAACACCAATACTATCATCACGGAGACAAAGCGACTGCTGATAAACACCGTATTAATACCATTCATTTGCTGTGAGTTTCAAACATTGTCACCGAACACACGTTCACAATAGTAAGCAGAAGAGAAGAAAACCAAATCTGGGTAACCAAGGCCCTTTCAACCTTTGAAACACACACACACACACACACACACACACACACACACACACACACACACACACACACACACACACACAAACACACACACACACACACACACACACACACACACACACACACACACACACACACACACACACACACACACACACACACACACACACACACACACACACAAACACACACACACACACACACACACACACACACACACACGCACGCACGCACGCACGCACGCACGCGCGCGCGCGCACGCACGCACGCACGCACGCACGCACGCCCGCCCGCACGCACGCACACACACCCACACACCCACCCACTCACCCACCCACATACACACACACATGTACACGCGCGAACACACACACACACACACACACACACACACACACACACACATATATATATATATATATATATATATATATATATATATCTATATATATATATATATATATATATATATATATATATATCTATATATATATATATATATATATATATATATATATATATATATATATATATACGTATGAGAACAGATATCGTACAGCACGGAGTTTTCCAGTTAAATCTGACGATATGTAGTCGCATTTATTCTCATTATCGTTGTCTTTATTGATGGTGTTTATTGGCAGACGCAATCGCTGCGACTTCCTATCCATTATTTTCAGTTTCTCTTACATCAGATTCAGATTAAAGTGTAGATGGACCAAATCTGGATTATCAAACAATTTTCGATAGAGATCGCGAAACGTCGTTTCTGGTGATTGATATTCTCTTCCATAATCCACTTTTTACGGGCAGCAACTGTGTACATGATATATGTTTGTAAGTGAAATCTAATTTCTGTGAGAAAGCTGAAAATTAAACACACCACATGGGACTTCATTGCACGCTTTGGTTTCGATCATCAGTCAGATGTTTTGTTTTATTCCAGTTTTGTTAAGGATTATTAAAGAACACCCCTCCAGCTTCACTTCTTCGTTAACAGTTTGGAGACAAGCACGCAGTTTTCCACTTTTATGATTGTCAGTAGCTACTAATACGTATATGTGGTTATTCTGAGATCTTTCCCATCTGTATTTATGTTTTATAGGAATGTGACAATTTTCTGATGTATAATTTGTACAATCATCATTATTTCAACATTTCCCGTTTCACTCCCTGTGGAGAATAGAGGCACCCCTGCAGCTGGCAACCATGTAGGAAGCCTGCACAAAGCATGCACGTGCTCTTGCAGGGGTAGTTCCTGCAACAGTTTGTGTTACATGAGATTGCCAACCCCATGTACAACCTTATATTAGTCGCCATCTTCGATAATTTAAATTCAATGCAATGGAATGATTTACCTTTCATCTACGCCATCTCATCAAAATCCTTCCAGTGGTCCACGAAAGATATAACTTTTATTGACTTCAGCGATCAGTTTGTAGTCATGATAAATCTGTTGGCATGTTGCCAGAACAAAGCTCACAGATCTTTGCGCCAGCCCCATAGCTTCTGCCTGAGCTCAGCACCCTGTGGCCAAGTATGGCGTCGTCGGTCAACGTGGGCTGGGCAGTTTTGAGAATGTGTTTGCGGGACTGAATTCCGGTTCCACACGGACACAGCACTACAAGCCAGTCTTTATTCTTGAATCTTCAGTGTAAAAAAAGCAGACATTGACCGACAAACCCATGAAAAATATAGATGTGTCGTTGACCTTTGCATTTCGTAAACGTTTTTTTATTCTTAACGTCGCATTGTCTTCAGAGACTGTCACTTAAAGAGTTTTAACTCTACTTTTTTTTCCCTTTGCGTCTGATATTTTGCTGTAATACCCTGTTCAACCAAAACCCATTGAAGGGTTACAAACGGTTATATTGTACATTAACTCTACCGTCTACACCAGCACGTTAAGCTACCAAAGTTCAGTAATGAAATTACGCTGTTCATTCACGATCCCAGACGACATCCGGCGTTGACATCTTTACCAGATGATTGGACAGTCTGATCATGTGCTTAATCTCGAAGTCTAGAAATTGAATGTATAGCTCACAGGAGAAAATTTAAATATTTTCCCTTTGAGGAAAAAATGTATGTAATATTGCAAGGCTTAGCACAGATTTTAGTAATAGATTTTTTTTTCAAGGATGCTTGATCACAAAGTGAATATTCCCCGATCTGAACAGATTCTGACGAAAGCTCCAATTAGAACATGTTAAGAAGGATTCGTAAAATGACGTTGGGGAGAGTAGGAGATCATATCTTTCCACACATCCTGATTTTTTTATGGTTTTCATCAATATTGCCTTTGATCTCTCCTAATGACATTGTGTCATGATGTTCATCAATTTTGCAGTTGAACTCTCCTAATGACTGTTGAGAGCTATTTGAGCGCCATAATGTTGAGAGTCAATACTTGTCATCATAAATGTTGACGCCCGTACTGACCACTATACATGTAAACAGTCAGGATTGGTCTATGTTCGTCCAAGCGTAACAGGTGTCCATGACACAAATAGGACAGGCTCAGTTTGGCCACTGTAAATGTAGAGTTGAATGTTGAAGAATGTCCAGTATCAATGTTGGAAACGATTCTAAGCCCCACAGGCGGACATAATTATATCCAGGCCCTGGTTGGCCGCAACAATGCTGGCATTCGTTAGGATGACTTGAAAGTGTTGAGGTGTTGTATTAATATAGAGTGTGAGTAGACCTCAATGAATGCAAATGCGGTATGAAAGTTCGTGGAAGACAATGAATCTAAATGACATCACACTTTTTGTAGTAATTACATGCAGTAATTCACATAGTTCTTGGAACACCTCTGACGTTTGATTGACTTTAATACATAACAACGACAGGTACGCCGACATCAACATAAAATAGTCATTGACAATTCAGGACATAGCATGTATGAATACAGTTCATCAGCCAGCGGTGCATGTATATAATAAAGCTGATCTCGTACAATTCCACCTTCGTCAGCTACAGCAAAATACAGCAAATATGTGAGTTTACACAACTCCTTTCTGACATCAGTAAGTCAGATATATATATATATATATATATATATATATATATATATATATATATATATATATATATATATATATATATATATATATATATATATATATATATATATATATATATATATATATATATATATATATATATATATATATGGGTCTACAGCAGGCCGCGCAATATGGCGGGCTTATAGATATGATGGCCTCCGTGATATTTCTATAACAAACAGGATGAGTCCTACCTTGTTAAATGGCATCACCGCAGATAGTGGGATACAGCACTTGTAAAGTTCTTTGGGCATACACCAGCCCAGTGCATATAATATTAGAATACTTCGTGAGCTTCATTACTGGTATTCATAGATGGACTCTTTCCCGCCCAGGGAAAAGTCGCTAGCTGGCTGCAAAAAGTCATATATCATTCTGGCAATAAAGAAACTGTTTTAAGGGTAAATTACCTTAATGTCCCTCAGAATAAATATCACAAAAACTCACTCGCCTCCTAGGCGCATCAGTAATATAACATTGGGGAACAATCTTTAACCATCTTGGTCGAACACACAGAGGACTTTCCCCCAAACCGTCTTGACCCTTTCAAAACTACAGCTCGACTCTCCTAACACAGGATGTCTTAAATTCGCGCCAGATTCTTCGCGCCTGCGTCGTGACCCTAGACCCTTGAGCTAAACTCAGATGGGTGAACATGTCAGGAAAAGCTGACATCGATTCTAACATTAGACGCTGGGTTAACAGACAAGTGGGACAACTACCACTGTTAACTACAATCCCAGTAAAACATGAGTACCTCCCCTTTGATCAAGAAACTATTAAATTAAAGTCTCCAAGATTAACCAGGTACATTTCACATACTATAGACTCAGCAAACTGACCGCAACAGTTTACCGCATCCCCCGGGAAAAAAATGAAACATTTTTTTTGAAATACATCGAAGAGCAAGATACAGCAAGCTCATAACGCACAAATAATGCGCAGATGAGAAGTATCACAAATAAATATAACGCCTAACATGAGGCTAACTCGACGCATAGAACGTCAGGTGAGAATATATCTCAGCACATTAGAGAAAGCATTTCTCTAAGTATACACGTATCCTGGGAGGTGCCACCAACGTACATTACAGTGCTGACAAAGTTACAATGCAAACCAAAAATTACATACATATCGTATTTTATTACATCAAGTACCTTATTTCCAAGTTTAGCAATGGACAAATCATCAAAAACAGTAATACAATCACTTTAACCAATAAAGGTACATTATTCTAACAAGCAATATATGATTTAATATAATGTTATACAATATTAATAATAAAGCAGATAAATGATGTCGCAGATCAAATTCTAAGCGGGCGCATCTACAGTGTCGTCCGACTGGTAAGTATGGACATCGTAATACATCATAGATGACAACATGTACAGATTCTCCCAGCACCAGTAATGATTCTGCTGAGAAAATATAAATAATTCTATATGATAACCGTAAGATTTTCTAATATACAGCAATCAAACATTCATTATAAACTATAAACTGTGGCTTTGCGAACTTTCGTCCCTTATATTGCTATAACTAAACCTTCCTCCGTTATACCAAAGATTGTAACAGAGAAAGAAATCACCTAATCTACAACTTTAAGGTGAACACAAATGTGTTAACATATACTGTTATAGTAAAGAACTGTCATAAGTCTAGACGTGTATCATGAAATTTAGAACACAAGAGTTAAGTGGAGTCATGTGGGCATCTAGACAGTATATCCGCCATGACATTATCCGAATCACGGATAGCTCGTACCGTGAAATGAAAAGGCTGAAGAGCAATGGCATATCGAGTGGATCTCGAGCTCTTCAAATTCTTACTCTGAATAGCTGTAAGAGCTTTTTGGTCGGTTTCCACAATGAAATGCGCACCAAGAAGGAATCTTTGTAACTTAAGGATTGACCAAACCATAGCCAACAATTCACAGTCTAGAACCGAGTAATTCCTTTCTGCCGCATTCAGTTTCCTAGAGATATACATTACAGGATGCAGAGTTTCTGAATACTCCTGCATTAGTGCCGCCCCGATCCCCGTGGATGAGGCGTCACTACGAAGAACAAAAGTCTTATCAGTAACAGGTAGCATTAACATTGGAGGAGATGAGAATAAATTTTTAATCTGATCCAATAAAGATTGGCATTCATGGGACCAGCGCACCATATTAGGAGACCCTTTCTTTAATAGGGTTGAAAGAGGTGCCATAATCGAAGATAGATTCAGAATGAATCTCCCGTAAAATTGTATTAAACCTAAGAGACTACGTACTTGCTTCTTCGACTTAGGAATAGAAATGTTTAGTATCTTAGAAGTGTTGTGGTCCTCTGTCTTCAAGAGACCATGACCAACACGGTGACCCAGGAAAGAAATTTCACTAAACCCGACATAGGCTTTAGAGGGTTTTGCAGTCAAACCATGCTCGCGCAGAGTAGATAGTAACTCATATAACCCAAATAGTGATCTTCCCAAGAATCACTGAAAAAACAAATATCATCCAAATATGCAATGACATCTGAACGATATGAGAGAATTCGACGCATCATGCGTACGAAAGTAGCTGGAGCGTTCATAAGGCCGAAAGGCATGAAATTCCATTGAAATAAACCCCTATGTGTTGAGAAAGCAGTGAGAGGTTTGGCTCGTTCAGTTAACGGAACTTGCCAATAACCTTTTGACAAGTCTAGTTTGGTAAAGAATCGAGAATTAGAAAGTCTAATAAGTAGATCTTCTAACAAAGGCATAGGTTCAGCATCAAATTTCGTAACTTGGTTTAATTTGCGATAATCAACGCAAAGACGTATGTTATTGTCTTTCTTCCGAACAATAACCATGGACGAAGAGTATGCTGAAGTGGATGGTTCAATAATTTTTAATTGTATCATTTCATCCAATTCTTTCTCGACTTGTGTCTGAAAATGAATAGGGATAGGGTAAGGTCTGACCCTGATAGGATTATGGTCGGTAAGTATTATGTCATGTTCAATGACACTTGTGTGTCCAGGAATGTCGGTAAGGACATCCTGAAAAGTTTGTAACATAGAACAAACTTGTCGCTGTTCCTCAATTGATAAATTAGGAGAAACAGTAACGTTTTTCCATGATTCCGTAGAATGAAGTGGAATCACTGGAAGAGAAGAGGAAGATTAACATCAGAAAAAATAGTTTCCTCATCCTGTATTACCGACAGGGATGAGTAATGACCATGTGGGACTGGAGCATCGTCCGTAGCCTGGAAAATAGGCTGCAAATAGTCTGATCGTTCATGAAATTCCGTAAGCATATTTATATGAAAAGTTTTATGCTTTCCATCAATATCGACAACATAGTCGACATCGGAAATTCTTGAGACTATTGCATACGGACCTTTCCATGCAATAAGAAGTCTGTTTTCCCTACAAGGGAGCAAAACAAGTGCTTTGTCGCCAGGACAAAGTTGTCGTAGGCATCTATTCTTATTTGCAAACTGCCTTGCCTTTTCTTTAGCAAATTTTTACGAGGAAGTTGCTAGTTTGTATGCCTCCATAATCTTCTGCCTGAGAGCAATGACATACTCATAAGAAGATTGAGTGTCTGTTATGACTCTTTTCATAACACCATTTTCGGTCGCCCTCAAACTTTGTTTGTTGGGCTGATTTCCTATTTATTAATCTTTGTTACGACAACACAGGAAGGACGTCAGGATTGTATGGGTATTTTCCGAGCGGACGTGGTTTGGTGGGCTATGACGGTTCTGAGCATCTGGTCACCGTGTCTCCATTGCGAGAATGCTGTGTATTCTGTGCTCCTGGGTATGTACTTGAAGTACTGGTTTTATAAGTGTATGTCAGCTAGGTAGTCTACGAGATAGAACCTAGTCTGATTGTATGTTATATGGACACGTCAGAGCTGAAGGAATGTGGAAGGAAAGTATATGTTAATATTAAATATTTCAGCATGATGACGGACATTGTATACTAGTCTACAAGACGTTAGACCTACTTATAGACAGGCTGATGAGAGCTTATGTCTTGTACAATTGATGCATTTTAAAAGGAGCCAGTCATTGTAATTAAATTCTACATATGTGAAACGTTCACCAGGCATTATTCAGTTTTATACTGTTTCAACTGTCAAGTACGTTTCTTAGAACTCTGCTGAATGGACTGTAGTTCAATAACCCTAGACACCATGGACATCAGAGTCCAGTATCTACTTCTACTCTGAAACGGACTGAGGATGATCCTCAGTTATCTTACCAAGTAAGTTCTTTAGTGTTCTGTTCAGACGTTCGACTAACCCATTAGACTTGGGTGATAAATACTACTCAGAGACCTTTTAATATGCAGAGTAGACATCACCTGCGACATAGTGTCTGATATTAATTGTTTGCCATGGTCTGACAATATTTCTCTGGGAAATCCCAAACGAGAAAATATCAGCCATAAAGCGTCTGCGATATCGACAGTGGAGATGCTCTTAAGAGGCATAGCCTCTGGCCAACGTGTGCACATGTCAACACATGTTAGGATAAATTGATGTCCCCTGGCTGACCCAATCTTAAAAGGACCAATAATATATATTGCCATTCTCTGAAACGGCCGAATAGGAATGTCTGCAGCCTGCATAGGCGCTGCATGACGTGGGTCTCTTGATTTCACTTCTTGACATATTTTGCAAGATCGGCAATAAATACGTATGTCTTTGTTTACAAATGGCCAAAAAGAAAGCCGCAAGAACTCTCGACTTAGTACGGGAAAAATCAATATGTCCAGCACACTGAGAGTCGTGTGCATGTTGTAGAATTTGCACTCTTATACTCTTGGGCACGAGAATTTGTGAATGCATAGACGTAGACGAGTATTGTACCATACGTACAAGTACACCATTCTTCATTGTAATCCAAGATTTGCGATTTGTGTTCTGATTTGGATCACCTTTTTTGCAAGGATGAAGAATTCTTTTAAAGAAGGATCATCTTCTTGCAATTTTATGAAAGAGTCACGTGAAATTACCAAGTGATCATCTTGGCTATGCACTTCGTTACTTTCAGTTGATGAAGTTTGAGGCATATCAAGAGCTTGTGCTCTTGTGACCACTGCATTGGCAGCTTGGATATTTTGCTCTTCCCAAGCAGCAATCTGCTGCGGGGAACATTCCTTAACTCCGTGAATACGACCGATGATAAGATCCGCAATAGGATTCGGTAGAAGACACGCGTGGACATCTCCCGTAAAGAAGGGAGTAGCAATGTGAATGATAGCAGTTGGATATTTTTCCAAAGTGCCACCAAATGTCACACATTTGACCACTTTTCCAGTGGCACAGGTAGGATCTATAAGAGATTGCTTAACTCCGATAGTAGTGCATCCAGAATCGAAAAGTACAGAGACTGGATTACTATTCACTAGACCTTTATGTAAGACAAGAGATCCTCTCCCGTCATGCGCAACTGCAGCAGGGAGAGCGGGAAGAGGGTGACCACAACTTAAAGTACTTACAGTAGTCGGTTCGAACAATGTTGAGCATTGGGGGCATTGAGATGCCCTCCCAAAATCAAACGCAGAACAAGTGATAGTATTAGAGTTTTTATTATCATTCACTTGACCACAGGCTCCCTGAGACTCTTGTTGTGCAGAGTTTGCCTGGTGATAAGATCTATGTTTGTTATGTTGAGGTCTACCACGATTATTATTCCCTCTGAAATTGTCATTGTTTACCCTACCGTGACCACAGTTCTGGTTCGAATCCCAGTTTCCACAATCACTATTGTCATTTCCCCATTGATTAGAGTATCTACCTGTTTGGTTTCGATGTCCCCGCGAAGAATAGCCTTGATAGTGTCTATTGTGACTACCTCTACGAAAGTTTCTATAATTATTGGACCCAAAATAACGAGGACTGTCAGATCGCCTCCAGTTCTTTGAAGCAGAACCATTATGTGATGGGTTACCTTGATTTTGATCATAATTGCTCTTCTTATTAAAGTTGTGTTGAGCACCTTGAAATTTACGAAGAATGTTAGGGCCGTATTGTGCCGCAGAAGCAACTGGCAAACCTTCTTTAACTTTAGAATTGCTAACAGTAACATGAGGGTGCGCAGTGACATACTGACAACAATATTCTTCCATGTCCTTTATATTCTTAGGTTTACGCTCATGTAGAAAAGCAAGGAAAGACTCATTGACAGATGACATAACTTTGTCTCTAAGTAATAAGTCCATAAGGGCTTCATATGTATGTTCTGTTTTAGACAGCTCAATCCATCGTGTAAATGTAAGACGTATCTTTGAGATGAATTCTGAAAATTCTACACCAGTTTCAGGTAACATATTCTTGAAACGAAGACGATAACCTTCTTCGGTAAGTTGATATTTCTTTAGTAAGGCTGCCCTGACAACATCATAATTATTCTTGTCAGGCTCATCTACCATGCTTAACATAGTCAGAGCTTCACCCTTAAGTATCTCTGACAACTGATTAACATACTCTGACTTATCCACCTTATGAGATTGACATGACCGTTCAAATCTATCCAGTTAGAACGTTATATCGTCACTGGAAGAATTGAAAGCAGGTAGTGTGACCTTATAAGTAGTAGTATTTGTCTTATTAGAAGTTGACTGATTATTTGGATCATTAGCATTACCCATATTCATCAACTTCAATTTCTCTAACTCCAAAGCTAAGAGTTTTTCTTCATGCTCCATTTTCGCTTTTCCCTCCTCACCTTCTCTGTCTAACCTTTTATTTTCAGCCTCTCTTTCTAATCTTTTATTTTCATTTTCCATTTGTAGCTGGATTTTTCTCTCATCAGCCTCTCTTTCTAACCTTTTATCTTCAGCCTCTTTTTCTAACCTTTTATCTTCAGCCTCTTTTTGTAACCTTTTATCTTCAGATTCTCTCTTTTGTTTTTCCATTTCCATCTGGATTTTTTCCTTTTCAGCCTATCTTTCTAACCTTTTATCTTGGCCTCTTTTTCTAACCTTTTATCTTCTCCTTCTTTTTGTAACCTTTTTTATTTCATCTTTTGTTTTTCCATTTCCATCTGGAATTTCCTTTCATCTGCGTGCATCTACAACCTTAAATTCTCAGCTTCCGTTTTCTTTTGTTCAGCTTCTATTTTCTGTCTCTTTTCTTCCGACTTCAGTGCCTTGGCATACTGAACAGTCGCGAATTCTTCCAATTTGTCACCAGATTTACCAAGGGATTTCCCTTGCTCAATAAAGTATTCAAGTGTAGAATTATGTCTAATAATATGAGATCAGTATCCTGAAATAATAAATTACCTTATTTCAACCTTAATGGTAACAAGTCTTTTAATAAAGCACTTGTATAATCAGCTCACTTTATCCCAACCTCTGTGGGAGACAAGTCTTTGACAAAGAACTTGTATAATCACCTATATAATAATATTACTAATAATCACCTCTATAATCTAAGTACACAAAAGTACCAATAGTGTATGACTAAATATAAATATATAAACATCGTATGACAACAAATACTAACATAAACAAAGAACAAGCATCAAAGATAATACGATAACATTCGCAGAAATCAAATAAGCATTAAAGCGGAATTAAAGAAAATATCACAAAGCATGTGATGATAACTGCAAAAGTAAACAAAAAAATTTACACAACAGTGTATAAACACAAAGGTTGTATAGAACAAAACGAAAGGAAGAGAAGACGAACAGATACAAACAAATCAAATAAAAAAACTAAAGAACAGCAAAAAAAATAATGACAATAACGACAAAGAAAAGTACACCTCGTCACAACTAAACAAAAATAGCAACAAATTGTCGCTAGCAATTTCCACTAAAGGAAATTTGCACAGTCCCTAAAGAACGCTTACAGTAGGCTTTCTATTACGTGGGATATCCTACTAGAAGACACCGCCCAACCAAAAAACCCGCAGAAATATCAATAACACATAACATGTAAACATGTAAACACATAAAGCATAAACAAGGATGTTTAAATGTGGAAGGCTTAGTTCATAACACAATACAAGACACAGTTCACAACAATAAACAGGCCACTTATCTTTACACTCCTATCGTCAACAACAGCAACGATGAAGAACTATCGTCAGCATTCTAAGGATTAGATGATCCAACGCTGAAAACACATCAGAACTTGCTTCCAAAATGATGATAACGGTGATAATAACGGCACTTGACCTTCTTAAATACCGCAGCTGAACTTGCTTCTATCAAACAGTGACAGTAATAGTAACGGCACTTGACCATCTATACTACTGCATCAACGAAGGTATAGTAATTTGACCTTCTGAAATAGTTACGTCCTGTTAAGTTGGGGTAGTCGATGTGTCAACAAACTACACAGCGCTGCGTACTCTCAATCGTAGACGACTTGATAACTTCCAAAATAGCTCCATCAAGCTGGCACACAATAAATGTTGAGTGCTATTTGAGCGCTATAATGTTGAGAGTCAATACTTGTCATCATAAATGTTGACGCCCGTACTGACCACTATACATGTAAACAGTCAGGAATGGTCTGTGTTCGTCCAAGCGTAACAGGTGTCCATGACACAAATAGGACAGGCTCAGTTTGGCAACTGTAAATGTAGAGTTGAATGTTGAAGAATGTCCAGTATCAATGTTGGAAACGATTCTAAGCCCCACAGGCGGACATAATTATATCCAGGCCCTGGTTGGCCACAACAATGCTGGCATTCGTTAGGATGACTTGAAAGTGTTGAGGTGTTGTATTAATATAGAGTGTGAGTAGACCTCAATGAATGCAAATGCGGTATGAAAGTTCGTGGAAGACAATGAATCTAAATGACATCACACTTTTTGTAGTAATTACATGCAGTAATTCACATAGTTCTTGGAACACCTCTGACGTTTGATTGACTTTAATACATCACAACGACAGGTACGCCGACATCAACATAAAATAGTCATTGACAATTCAGGACATAGCATGTATGAATACAGTTCATCAGCCAGCGGTGCATGTATATAATAAAGCTGATCTCGTACAATTCCACCTTCGTCAGCTACAGCAAAATACAGCAAATATGTGAGTTTACACAACTCCTTTCTGACATCAGTAAGTCAGATATATATATATATATATATATATATATATATATATATATATATATATATATATATATATATATATATATATATATATATATATATATATATATATATATATATATGGGTCTACAGCAGGCCGCGCAATATGGCGGGCTTATAGATATGATGGCCTCCGTGATATTTCTATAACAAACAGGATGAGTTCAACCTTGTTAAATGGCATCACCGCAGATAGCGGGATACAGCACCTGTAAAGTTCTTTGGGCATACACCAGCCCAGTGCATATAATATTAGAATACTTCGTGAGCTCCATTACTGGTATTCATAGATGGACTTTTTCCCGCCCAGGAAAAAGTCGTTAGCTGGCTGCAAAACGTCATATATCATTCTGGCTATAAAGAAACTGTTTTAAGGGTAAATTACCTTAATGTCCCTCAGAATAAATATCACAAAAACTCACTCGCCTCCTATAACATTAGGGAAGAATCTTTAACCATCTTGGTCGATGTGGTGAAAAATACAGTGATACAACGTTAAAATATCTCCAATTATAAAGATAACGGGTAAAATAACACGTAGGGATAAAAAGATAGGCAAGATATGTTTAGGCTTCTTCACCTATGCCAGCGCTTTCTACCGTCATTGAAACTAACTAGTTGGAACATGCAGACTAAACGGTTTACCCTTTTAGACGGGAGGGAAACGGAGATAAAAGAAAACAAAAAATTATGACGGTCTGAACACGTGTTTGAATCTAAAAAGGCAAAAAGACGCAATTTGTAGTTTAAAGGAAAAAATCACGACACTAGTTGACACAATGTAAGGAATTGGTAGAAAAACGACCTTAGCTCTTGTTAGAAACAGTCGTATCTTGGAAGTTTTACGGTAATTAGTTGTTTTGTTTGAATTTAGCGGCAAACGCCGTGGGCGAAGGTTCAAAAACAAATTTCAAAAACTAACCTTGAGACAAGTAGGTTTTTCTTTAATAATAAGTTTATGAAAAAAAAACCTAGCTAGTTTGATAGCCCATCTTAAGCTGACAAATAATATACTTTTAATTACACAGACGGACAGATAACACGGAAGATATTGGCGAAAGACTGTATTGTTCAAATCAGGCTAGCGAACAGTTTTTTGCGCATATTTTCACTAAAGTTACATTTTTGGCGTCCTTGAGCCTAAAAATGCAAAAATCCAACTGCAGTGAACTAGAGGGGCAAAGTCGGAGGATAATAGCTAAAAATAACTTAGTGGGGCAGGTTTGTGTAGTTTTTTCATGTAGTTAGTCCAAAAAACAAGTGTAATTTTGGGAAAAATACTACATACTAGACTGAGACTGGACTGAATTTTGACTTTTAGTTTGAATATTTGAAAAAGTTAGAGGGGAAGTTCGTTGATTGGACAGAAGTATTTATATTATTGAATGAGAGACGCACGTTTGTGCCATTTTAAAGAAGACTGTCCATTGACACAGTACGTTACTGCTAGAGGTGATTTCCCGGAATTATTAAATAAAAAATCAGTGGGACGCCCTAATCTAGCCAGCAGCTCAGCTGAGTTTCGCTAGTACTAAGTAACTGTGTTCTCAATTCTGAATTGTGGTAAGGGAAAAAGCATTTATCTTGTTTATTTTAATATTTTGAGTGATTGATACTGCCATATCATGAAAAATGATTACGACAAGTGAGTGCTTGCTCTAGGTCCCCAGCAGCAGTCCAGGGCCTAGAGACAAACAAATAATATATGAAAACCTATCTAAGACTATGGAAGGCGGATCTATAATTGAGATCAGTGGGAACATATCACCCACCTTATTGAATGGAAGAGGAAACTATTGAACATATTTCAGATGCAATGCAGTCTTGGGAAACTGGTACTATTTGATAACAACTGGGTGAGATGTGCTAAGTTGGTCAGAGAGATCTGACTCAATCTGTGTAATGTTGTTTTGTGGTGTTGTGTGTAAGAGTGGCGCAGTAAACAGAGTGTTGACACATGGCACAAATTTTGTTTCAGAGTTTCTGATCTGGCACTACGATTGTGCCAGATGCTTTTGTAGAAGTACAAAAGCGGGTGTCTGTGCAGCCTAACATTTTACTCCAGCTACTGAGAGGAGTGGGCCACAAGAATTCTGTACTACATCGTCACAGGCCAGTTAAGTGCAAACCTGGCCTGCTGTTGATTCATCAACTGTGCCCACCATCAATAAGGAAATAAAATCTTGTTATATAAACATTAACACCAGTCCATATGTCCAGGACACTGAACTTTGTAACCATAGATTGGGCATGATGACGCCACCCCAACTAAACACACCAGTGCTAGTTTTTCCCAAGACATTTTAGATATTATTAATATTAACCATTGTAATAATAGACCTATGTACAAAAATTACATTTGATTATGCAATATATATATTTCATATGTTCTGACCAAAAGAAACAATTGGTTCAGGACTAATAAATTCTTTAAAAATTTTCAAACTTAAACTATAACAGCCAGTGTTAGTTCAGTGTATCATAGAGTTTATTATTATTATTAGACTTATTATTTACATGTGTGTGTCTGTGTATTTTATTACCTACACATCACCATTCAGTACCCTAGACTTTTAACGTAGCTAACATTCATTATAGTAGAATAGGTCTGTTTGAGGTCGTAAGTGGTAGCAGAAAGGCCTTCTGTAATTCACATAAACTTTTATCTCAGGAGCCTTCACAGCTGACCTCATCCAGTACAGGTAACATAACAACCATACAATAACATCAAAAACCACTACAAATATTGGGGTCTTGTCCGGGGATTAAGTTTATCAAAGATATTAGGGTCTCCTGGTCTGGGAATTAAACTAGTGGGAGCATAAGGGAATAAATTTAAAAGTGTCTCTTAAAATAAAAAGTTGAAAATAAAAGTTGATGAATCTTCACAGCCAGTGGTAATTAATTAATTAATTAATATATTACCTTAATAATTATATACTTGGAATTTACCTTACTCATTGTTAATTTGTGTGTTAGAGTATGGCAGATCTAGCAAAATTTAGATCGGCTGCTGTGCTGACGGCGAAGGAGATGAACATGGAGGGTCAAGTTTTAATTCAGTATGTAACTTCAGAATGTGACAAGTATATTGAAAGGGAAGATAGGAGGTTAGCAGACGAGAAGAGGTTACAAATTGAGGCTGATAAAGAACTTGAGAGGCTGCAGATTGAGGCTGACAAAGAGGCTAAGGCATTGGAGGCAGATAGGGAGATTAAAAGGCTCCAATTAGAGGCAGAAGAAAAACGACAGCAAAGGGAGGCAGAAGAAAAACGACAGCAAAGGGAGGCAGAAGAAAAGAGATTGACTGCCGAAAGGGAAGCAGAAGATAGGCGATTGCAAAGGGAGCACGAATTACGACTAAGAGAGCTGGAATTACAAGGCCATGCTCCTGAAAATGGTGCCAGCCCCTTTCCCTCAGATGCCACGCCTAGTCAGGGAGCCTCAACCTCAGCTATAGGGTTTCATTTAGACCATTTTGTTGAGAAAGACGATGACATCGAGGGGTACCTCAGTAGATTCGAACTATTAGCTATTACGTATGGGTTAGAGAGAGAGAGGTGGAGTCTTAAGTTATCCCAAGGGCTTAGAGGTACTTCTTATGAAGTCTTTGCTAAGATGAATAGAGACGACCAAGACAATTATGACATGCTAAAGCAGGCTTTGTTATTGAGATATGAAAAGAATGGTGAATTTTATCGTAAGAAGTTTAGAAATGCCAAACTGTTGTCTGGGGAGACATACCACCAATTCCCTGCCAGACTGGAAACCTATTTGGAGAAATGGACTGCTCTGGGGAAGACCCAAGATCTCAAAGAGATGATCATGATAGAGCAATTAAGAGAGTCCATGGCTCCAGACCTGAGAAAATTTCTCATGGAACAAGGTGCAGAGAGGTTGGGGGAGGTTTTAAATGTCGCTGAGAGGTATCAGGCAGCCCAGGCAGAGGTAAGTGGCACTAAAAAGAAGCACATAGAAATATTTAAAGCTCCACAGCAATTTAGTAAATTTGATACTAGAGAACAAGGTAATAAAGGCAGGACAAACTTTGATAGGCCACGAAATGATTATCGTGATAGAAACTCACAGTTCAATGACCAAAAATATAATGAAAGAAAACCGTTTAACCAAGGAAAGAGATGGTGCAAATGGTGTAAGAAAGACAACCATAACACCGAATTTTGTAAAAGGAAACCTTCAAACATTGCTGCAATGAAATCGGGGAAACAAAGATTAAAGGTTAATCCTAATGGACAGCAGGAACCTTATCACCCCCCAGTTTGTGAGGATGTTATTTGTAATGGGGTCACCATCAGGTGCCTATATGATACAGGTTTGGATTATGATTCAGTTGTGAAGTCTAGCCTAGTGGACCCAAGTCAATATACCGCAGAAACAGTGGAAATACAAGGGGCGACTAAGGACATACCACTCATGACACGTCCCATCACAAGGATAACGGTGAAAACTAGCTATGTGGAAGGAGAAATCAGAGCAGCAGTGATAGATGAACCAATCTACCCTCTGATATTGGGGTGTAGATACGTCTTCTTGGGAAATCCCGAGAGACCTGTGATCATGGCGACAGTGCAGACCAGGTCACAGAAAAAGGAGGAAGAAGGTGAACCTATAAATGCTCATCCAGAAGAGATGAGGAAGGCGCAGGCTGAGGATAGGACACTCAAGCCATGTTTTAAAAAATTGCCCAAATGCCACACACCTCCAAGCAAGGGAGAGTACTTTATGAAGAACAAACTGATATACAGGAAGTCCGGAACTGGAACAAATGGTCACAACCAGCTGGTTCTTCCCACTTCATATAGGGATAAAGTGATGGAACTAGGGCATGCGATTCCCTTCAGTGGTCACATGGGGATCAGCGCCACAGGACAGCGTATAGCTTGTCATTACTTCTGGCCAGGGATAACGGAGGATATAAAAAGATATGTCAAATCCTGTCCAGAATGTCAAAGGGTAGCTCCAAAGCATTGGACTGCTCCTGCAACTCTAGGGGAAATGCCCATAGTGGGAACACCTTTTGAGAGGGTTGCAGTGGATATTGTGGGACCTCTCACTCGGACCAAGAGGAGGAACAGTTACATCCTTACTCTGGTGGACACTTGTTCTATGTGGGGAGAGGCGGTAGCCCTGCCATCAATTGATTCGAAACATGTAGCAGAGGCACTACTTACAATATTCACAAGATTAGGATTCCCGCATCAGATCTTGACTGATAATAGCTCACAGTTCAAGGGGAAACTAACGGAAGAAGTTTTTAAGCTATTTCAAGCCAGACACTTTCATTGTAGTCCGTACCATCCACAAGGGAACGGCCAGGTAGAGAGGTTCAATGGGACTCTCATTTCTATCCTGAGGAAGCTGGCACATGAAAAAACCTGATATGTGGGATCAATTTCTGCCCGCCGCGTTGTTTGCGTATCGGGAGGTACCACATAGTTCAACCGGGATGGCTCCCGCAACCCTGCTATTTGGGAGGAAAATAAAAGGTCCATTAGAAGCATTATTAAGGACCTGGACAGATGAGAAAGCAGAAGAGACTGTTACCTCATCATATCAATATGTGAACGAGCTGACCACTCGTCTGAAAGCTGGATGGAAACTGGCAAATGATAATTTGAGACAAGCCAGGAAGAAACATGCAGCGTATTTTAATAGGAAAGCAAAGGACAGAGAATTAGCTGTGGGAGAGAAGGTGCTTCTTCTACTACCCGGCAGCCAGAATAAGTTACAAATTGGATGGCAAGGTCCATATACGATTCTAGAGAAGGTGTCTAGAACAAACTATAAAATTGACAAAAAGGGGAAGGAGAAGGTATATCATGTAAACTTTTTAAAGAAGTATCTGGACAGACCACTACAGCAAAGCACCCCCTTACTGACCTTGGCTATCGCAACTAAAATGAAAAAGGAACCACTCACCTCACATGAATACCCATTACATCCCTGTGAGACAGCCGCACAAGTAAAAGTCAGTAAGCACCTGACTAAAAATCAGAGGGAGAGAGTTCAACAGGTTCTGGAGGAACATACAGATGTATTAACAGATAAACCAGGACATACAAATTTGCTACAGTATGACATGAAGCTGGTAGATTCAAACCCAATCTGTATGAGAGCCTATTCTGTTCCGTTCGCGAAGGAGAAGGCATTGAAAGAGGAAATAGATTATTTGTTGAAAGAAGGGATTAATTCACACAGTGAATCTTCTTTTAGCTCCAGTGTAGTTTTGTTGAGGAAACCGTCTGGGGAACATAGACTGTGCATAGATTACAGGAAACTGAATGCTGTCACAGAAGGACAAGTGGATCCATTACCAGACACAAAACAGTTATTTGCCAGATTGAACAAGGCAAAATACTTTTCGAAGGTGGATCTTAGCAAAGGCTATTACCAGATTCCAGTGAAGCCTGAAGTTAGACCTTATTTACCTTTTAGCACCTCGGAAGGACATTATGAATTCAACATGCTACCATTCGGATTGAAAAATGCTCCGAGTGTATTTTCTAGGATGATGCGCAAATTGTTGGATCCCCTGAATAATCCATGTATCACGAATTTCATGGATGATATTCTTGTCGCCACGGAAACATTTGAGGAACACATTAACTCTCTGAATATGTTATTTGATAGGCTTAGAGAAGCGAACTTGACTGCTAGACCAACAAAATGTTGTATTGGATGCAAAGAGTTGGAATTCTTGGGACATACTGTATATCAGGGTAACATGACCCCTGACCCCAAGAACTTGGAAAAACTGCAGAGAGCACCTAGACCACAAACAAAAAAAGACGTGCGATCATTCGTGTCGTTATGTGGGTTTTACCAAAAATATATAAAAAATTTTAACTCTATATGTGCTCCTCTGACTGATCTGACTCGCAAAGGAAATCCAGATAAAATTGTTTGGTCCGCGCAATGTGAATTGGCATTTCAAGAGTTAAAGGAAAAACTCACTAGCAAGCCTATTCTCAAATTGCCTGATTTGACTCAGGACTTTGTGGTGAGAACAGATGCAAGTAATGTATGCCTGGGGGCGGCTCTGTTGCAGAGGTCCTCTTCACTCAATGGGGAACTGAACCCAGTCGCTTATGCAAGCCGCAAGTAGAATAAAGTGGAGCAAGGGTATTCCACAAGCGAAAAAGAATGTTTAGCGTTAATCTGGGCAATAAAAAAGTTTCAAATCTATCTGTATGGTAGGACTTTTGTGGTCCAGACGGATCACCAGCCACTTGTGTTCTTATCTCAGGCCAAGCATGAAAATGCAAGATTGTTAAGATGGTCTTTATTGTTGCAACCTTATCAGTTTATTATTGAATATATCCCGGAATCACAAAATGTCGGTGCAGATTTCCTCAGTAGGCACCCCTGTGATCAAAATTACAGTAGTTGGCAGGCGTGAGGTTAATTTTATCTATGTGTATCACTGGTTTTGGAACTTGCATTAGTGCATGTTCTCAGGTGGGGAGATGTGTGGTGAAAAATACAGTGATACAACGTTAAAATATCTCCAATTATAAAGATAACGGGTAAAATAACACGTAGGGATAAAAAGATAGGCAAGATATGTTTAGGCTTCTTCACCTATGCCAGCGCTTTCTACCGTCATTGAAACTAACTAGTTGGAACATGCAGACTAAACGGTATACCCTTTTAGACGGGAAGGAAACGGAGATAAAAGAAAACAAAAAATTATGACGGTCTGAACACGTGTTTGAATCTAAAAAGGCAAAAAGACGCAATTTGTAGTTTAAAGGAAAAAATCACGACACTAGTTGACACAATGTAAGGAATTGGTAGAAAAACGACCTTAGCTCTTGTTAGAAACAGTCGTATCTTGGACGTTTTACGGTAATTAGTTGTTTTGTTTGAATTTAGCGGCAAACGCCGTGGGCGAAGGTTCAAAAACAAATTTCAAAAACTAACCTTGAGAAAAGTAGGTTTTTCTTTAATAATAAGTTTATGAAAATAAAACCTAGCTAGTTTGATAGCCCATCTTAAGCTGACAAATAATATACTTTTAATTACACAGACGGACAGATAACACGGAAGATATTGGCGAAAGACTGTATTGTTCAAATCAGACTAGCGAACAGTTTTTTGTGCATATTTTCACTAAAGTTACATTTTTGGCGTCCTTGAGCCTAAAAATGCAAAAATCAAACTGCAGTGAACTAGAGGGGCAAAGTCGGAGGATAATAGCTAAAAATAACTTAGTGGGGCAGGTTTGTGTAGTTTTTTCATGTAGTTAGTCCAAAAAACAAGTGTAATTTTGGGAAAAATACTACATACTAGACTGAGACTGGACTGAAATTTGACTTTTAGTTTGAATATTTGAAAAGGTTAGAGGGGAAGTCCGTTAATTGGACAGAAGTATTTATATTATTGAATGAGAGACGCACGTTTGTGCCATTTTAAAGAAGACTGTCTATTGACACAGTACGTTACTGCTAGAGGTGATTTCCCGGAATTATTAAATAAAAAATCAGTGGGACGCCCTAATCTAGCCAGCAGCTCAGCTGAGTTTTGCTAGTACTAAGTAACTGTGTTCTCAATTCTGAATTGTGGTAAGGGAAAAAGCATTTATCTTGTTTATTTTAATATTTTGAGTGATTGATACTGCCATATCATGAAAAATGATTACGACAAGTGAGTGCTTGCTCTAGGTCCCCAGCAGCAGTCCAGGGCCTAGAGACAAACAAATAATATATGAAAACCTATCTAAGACTATGGAAGGCGGATCTATAATTGAGATCAGTGGGAACATATCACCCACCTTATTGAATGGAAGAGGAAACTATTGAACATATTTCGGATGCAATGCAGTCTTGGGAAACTGGTACTATTTGATAACAACTGGGTGAGATGTGCTAAGTTGGTCAGAGAGATCTGACCCAATCTGTGTAATGTTGTTTTGTGGTGTTGTGTGTAAGAGTGGCGCAGTAAACAGAGTGTTGACACATGGCACAAATTTTGTTTCAGAGTTTCTGATCTGGCACTACGATTGTGCCAGATGCTTTTGTAGAAGTACAAAAGCGGGTGTCTGTGCAGCCTAACATTTTACTCCAGCTACTGAGAGGAGTGGGCCACAAGAATTCTGTACTACATCGTCACAGGCCAGTTAAGTGCAAACCTGGCCTGCTGTTGATTCATCAACTGTGCCCACCATCAATAAGGAAATAAAATCTTGTTATATAAACATTAACACCAGTCCATATGTCCAGGACACTGAACTTTGTAACCATAGATTGGGCATGATGACGCCACCCCAACTAAACACCCAGTGCTAGTTTTTCCCAAGACATTTTAGATATTACTAATATTAACCATTGTAATAATAGACCTATGTACAAAAATTACATTTGATTATGCAATATATATATGCATTTCATTGATAAATACATATTATTTCATATGTTCTGACCAAAAAAAAACAATTGGTTCAGGACTAATAAATTCTTAAAAAATTTTCAAACTTAAACTATAACAGTCAGTGTTAGTTCAGTGTATCATAGAGTTTATTATTATTATTAGACTTATTATTTACATGTGTGTGTCTGTGTATTTTATTACCTACACATCACCATTCAGTACCCTAGACTTTTAACGTAGCTAACATTCATTATAGTAGAATAGGTCTGTTTGAGGTCGTAAGTGGTAGCAGAAAGGCCTTCTGTAATTCACATAAACTTTTATCTCAGGAGCCTTCACAGCTGACCTCATCCAGTACACTAGGTAACATAACAACCATACAATAACATCAAAAACCACTACAGTCGAACACACAGAGGACCTTCCGCAAAACCGTCTTGACCCTTTCAAAACTACAGCTCGACTCTCCTAACACAGGATGTCTTAAATTCGCGCCAGATTCTTCGCGCCTGCGTCGTGACCCTAGACCCTTGAGCTAAACTCAGATGGGTGAACATGTCAGGAAAAGCTGACATCGATTCTAACATTAGACGCTGGGTTAACAGACAAGTGGGACAACTACCACTGTTAACTACAATCCCAGTAAAACATGAGTACCTTCCCTTTGATCAAGAAACTATTAAATTAAAGTCTCCAAAATTAACCAGGTACATTTTACATACTATAGACTCAGCAAACTGACCGCAACAGACATTTTGTCATAATGATCATCAGTTTTGCCGTTGATCTCTTCTAATGACATTTTGTCATGATGTTCATCAATTTTGCCGTTGATCTCTCCTAATGACATTTTGTCATGGTGTTCATCAATTTTGCCGTTGATCTCTCCTAACTACATTGTATTATGGTGTTCATCAATTTTGCCGTTGATCTCTCCTAATGACATTATGGTATGGTCTTCATCAATTTTGTCGTTGATCCCTCCTAATGACATTATGTCATGGTCTTCATCTATTTTCCCATTGATCTCTCCTAATGACATTTATGTCTTGGTCTTCATGAAATTTGCCGTTGATCTCTCCTAATGACATTATGTCTTGGTCTTCATCAATTTTGCCGTTGATCTCTCCTAATGACATTGTGTCATGGTGTTCATCAATTTTGTCGTTGATTTCTCCTAATGACATTCTGTCTTGGTGTTCATTATGTTTGTTCTCTGTCTAAGCAATTTTTCTAATTGGCTAAGCGGTTAAAACGCCTTCCTGTCGCAACAACGTAACCGGGTTCCAGGATCAAAACCTGGTAGTATCACGCGGCAGCCTATCCAGCTACAAATAGGCACCTGACTCTGCTCGTTAGTTAGGGGATGCAAAAGCAGCGAAGAAGGGAACTGATCACCCCCTCATAAATATCTGGATCTATTATGGTGACATCTCTAACACTTCCCTACCCTACGGCAGTTTCGGCTACGGGACCATCTTTACTTTGCGTCTGTCCTCAATTCTTGTATCTATGAAATTTTAAGTCTCCCCTTATTTCATTTATCTTGGGAATTTCAGAAAACGGACAATCTTGTAATTTTATAAATTGGTTTCTTCAGTGTGTGTCTATTTATAACAAAGAACTTGTCCTCACCTCTGGTTCCACTAGTATTTAAATTGTTCTTCTATCAGTTCCACACTGACGGTCTTGTCTACCATTTTAATCCTTCTATCCGACCCAAGCACCCATTTATGAAGCCAAAGATCAGTGAGTTCACTACAACCGGTGTTCGCTGAACACTGAGTGTTGGCGGAGCTGGCAAGTGCAGGGCTTTATGCTAGACGATGGATAACGTCAGTCCTTTTTCAGGACTTAGTATCTATCAACGCTGGTCGCGCTAGTAGTTATTTTAAGGGCTACTTCATGCTAGCCTTTTGATGCTAGTGGTCCTTTTCAGGGTTTCGAGTTTATCAACCCAGCGCTTCAGTTAATAGAGTTCACTTATTTTTGAATGGCAAATTGCGCTGCGATATAACCTTACTTACTTAGTCGTTCCCCTTCTACTGTGAGGTGTAGAGGTTTGGAAGAGAGAGCGCCAGATTATACTATCGGCTGTCTTCCTCCTGGCCTGGTTCCATTCTAGTCCTCGGTCCTTCAAAGATTGTCTAATGTTGTCCTCCCAGCGCGGACTCTTGGTCGTCCTGGGGGTCTGGATCCCTGGCTCTTTGTTTCCCATGCTTGTCGTGGTAGCCGATCTTCTCCCATTCTGCAGACACGGCGAAACCATCTTAGTTGGGACTGTTCTACTTGGGTCTGCAAGGGGTGGGATTTTAGGCCTTGACGTATCGTCTGGTTGCGGACTATGTCTCTTCTTGTTACTTCAACCACCTTCCTCAGATACCTCATTTCTGAGGTTTGGATCTACCTTTTGTGGGTTGTAGTCATTGCCCATGACTCGCATCCGATATAACCAAAGGACTTAAATCTAGGTCGAAAGGTAAGTATCTCGCAACAAGAAGGCAAAAACCCACACAAAAAAAAAGTCGTTGATTACCTCTGACAGTCGTTGAAAAAAGGGATGCAATAATGTATATGATTTATTTATAAAAATTTCATGTCTCGTATTCATTTAGTTTAACTACTGGGATTTCCTGTATTTAATATTTTAAAAATGTCCTGTCCTGTTACAATAATTAATTCATATCTAGCAACAACCCGCCAAAGTTGGCAGATTTTTAATTATAGTGTGTTGTCTCTGTTACACGTATTACATTGCTGCTTCTTATATAGTCTCGCTTGTTCGCTGTGAATGACGCGATCGTCTCTTCCTTTTAGCCATCTTATCATTTTGACCCATAATAATAAGTCTGCTGATGCGTGCCGTAATATATAAAAGTTCGGAAGGTCTCCGTGGCCAAAGTACACACTAGGGGTAGTCAAACAACACGTATCAGCATAACTTCAGTGAGCTGACAACACCTCCTTCACAATTTACGATACACAGTTTATTTTACTGGAAACAAAGCTCCTTGACATAGAATATAGGCAGTAATAGTCAGTCTTCCAGTCCTTTCACTATTAAACGCTGCCCTGGCATTCATGCAGTCTTTATTCTCATCGTACACTTGACATCTTCGTAAATATATATATATATTTTTTTTTTTACTAGAATAAGCTAGAGACACCTCAACATAGTATCTTGATGCCCAAGTGATGGAATGATGCAGTAAAAACACAGTAGACTGCAGGAGCTCAATACACATACGTCCGCACACATTAAAACACAAGCCGCATCTCTCTAGCAGACGATCACCCACTTCTGCTTCAAACATTCGCGCCTGCTTCTACACTAGGGTTCCCATAATGTTTTGTTTAAAAACCGGGACATTTCCAAATTTTTACCTAAAAAACCCAGGACATTTTGTAAAAAAACGGGACATGTTAAAAATTAAGGTAAAGCATACATAAATCTATTATATATCATATGTTGCACTTAAAATAAGATACTGGTATAAAAATACACACATTAACTAACACAACTTCCACTTTATCGCTGAAAAGCTTTTTCACCATGGCTGTTGTGCAGTCCATGGACTTAAAGCTGTGGTCATGCACCGCCGTGTGATAAGCGAAGGTTGCTTCCTGTGCTGCCAATGATAACTGTTTTTCCATTGCCTTTTCACTCTGGGTTTTCGCATTTAAGAAATGACTTATACTGCTGTTGGAAGCCTTACTTTCAACAGCACCATTATGTTTTTTTTTTTTTCGTTTTCACGTGGTTGACTACGTCTGACCGACCACCATGTGAAATGCAAAATTTAGAGCTGCATAAAGTACATTCCACATTTTCATCTACACCTTTAATGAAGGGAAATTCTCTTGTAATGTTATCATTTATACTGCACTTACTTTTCGGCATAAAGCGGATGAAAAACGATAAAAATACTGTATAATAATGCTAATACGCATTAAATCATTTGGTAGATGCTCACTGAACACTGTTTTGGTCGACTTTCGAATTTTTGTTCGAGATTCAAACCGAGGTCCACTGTAACCGGAAATTTATAAAGTAACACTACTAAAACACGGAATAAAATCCGTTACCCAAAGATTTTTTTTTCAGGAAGGACCCTTAAAAAGCGGGACATTTGGAATAAATTCGGGACACCGGGACATTTTATCAAAAAAGGGACTGTCCCGGGAAAAACGGGACGAATGGGAACCCTATTCTACACCATATCGGTATGACGTCAGTTCCTTTATTAGTAAGTAAGTCCGTATAAAATTATCAGAAAAGGAGCCCTGTCGAGCTAACTATAATACCTACATAATCGTTATGAATGTTAATCATAACATCACTTCCCCCCCCCCCCCCCCCTCGCCTTTTCCGCAAAAATAATGAAAACAAAGTTTTCATTATTTCCGTGGTGTTAGTATAACATCACCAGAGTGAAATATGGTAACATCAAATTTCACTGTAAATAAGAACTGGAATAGCATCCAGATTTTTGCCCTAGGGTAGGCAATTTAACACTCAGAGTGTGGAAAAATGGTTTTTAGGACCATTGCCAATGTCTACTCACGGACAAATTCCTGTTAACATCAACGTGAGGTCGCCATGACTGAGTGTTACCAACACATTAAAAAATGATGGTAGCAATACATGCACTCACATACCTCACACCGTCCAATAACACATATCCGTCAAGTCCAGTATAAGTTGTCAAATAGTTAAGTTATTGATCAACAGCAATAATGCAACGTATTATATAATATACACATTTTTAACAGCGTAATTAGATGAAATTAGACAGACAACCTGTTAGTAATGTGAATGAATGCAACATCATACGCGACAAGATAAAAGTCATGTGCACATCTTAAGTACTTGTAATAAAAAATATCCTGTGGTGTCAATTGTGTTATTTTTAACACGACGAAGTTGTGTGTCCAATCAGGTAATAATACGCTGATGTATGGTATAAACTGCGAGCTTGTTGTGAAAACAATTAGAATGTTCAATTATATAATTAGTGTGAGTGTAGTGTAGTAAAATCTGTGAGATACTCGCTTATTTCAGTAAGATTTTAGTCTTATGATGAATAAATACCCCATCCCTCAGGTGTCTGACTGTTTTCATCTTCAACGCCAGTAGGGCGATGCCTTTTGTGCAGTGGGAATGCTAAGAAAATGACCTGCCGTAAAAATCTAACACGCTTTAGTTTCGGTTTCGAAAACGTACAATAAACCTTTTAACATCTCGCCGATCTGCTGCACGAAACGGGGGAAAAGCTTGTAATTAACGACTTGCCAGAACTGTGAGACCAAACTGGCGTTTGAATTAACGTAATATGTTAACTTTAACACTAACATTTGTAGTAATTCGGACAGTAGTCAGGAGTAAGAACGAGACGATTGTAAGAATAGTGAGGAAAATGTTAGAGACGAGGGAAGATAGCCGACTTGTGTAAAATTTATATTTGACGATTGACAGTGACAAAATTGAAAATCTAAACCATACTGAAACTGACCATAAAAATCAGATGGTAGTATAGCTTAGAGTCCTCTGAGCAAAAATATGTTTTAAAAAATATGGTAGTCCAAGTAGTAGCCAAGTTATTGAGAAAATACTAAATGTCTACGAACGCTTGACCGGACAGACTGTTGTTCTTGCTCGTTACACATAACGTTATTGGGGACGCTAGTTAAAAAAAGAGGCATTGTAGTAATTCAAATTCTATTGGTTGGTAAAAGGGAGAGATAGGAAAAATGTAACTAAAACAAAACATCTTTTTCTATTGGCATAACTAACGCAGACTGACCAATGGACTACGAGGCACATAGTTTGTTTGGAATTGTTTTGTTTTTTCAAACTAAATTCAAAAAGTTGTAGTAGTGCCTGCTTTCATTGGTCGGCTCTAATAGATATTGGCAAAAGGCATAGTGGTCTCGTGGCCATTTGACTAGAAAATTTTATTCAAACAACTACGTTGAGATCAGATGTGATAACTTGTAAAATTAACTACTAAATTCACTATCTGGACAAGGCAGAGCGAGACTGAGGCCTTATTCTATGCCAGTCAACGTTATTTGTGACATATTTCTTTGAACTAGTGGTAAGAATGCTATATGTATTTACATGCTTGATTATAACTGAAAAAGTCAGATACTGCTGTGGAAAAGTGAAGGACATGCCGGAAGCAAACATTATTGAGTCCTCAGATTGAACTGTATTTGACTGTTGCATATTATTATGATTTTGTATTAATATTTTGTATTGGAAATGTTAGGAAGCCTCTGTGTTCTATGAACACTTTTCAACATGCCTAGAGCGTTTATAAGTTAGAAAAGAAAAGAAAAAAAATCGTATAAAAGGAGATGTGGTTACTCCACGTTATTGCATTGAAGCAAACTATGTAAAAGTACAGGAGCGTATCTGCCAAAGGGACCTGTGGTGTGGTCACAGAAGGGTGTGAGTCATAAATTAGGGGCTGATGCACATGAATGCACAAGAGGCTGACCCCATACTGTCATGTATATATATAGGGATAAGAAGTTATGATCAGGTTGAAAAGGCCAGGGTATCTTTTTATTGCAGAGTTTTTATTTCCTGTTACCATCCGGTGACAGGAAACCTGATGAGTGGGTGTAAAGTCTCCATTATAACGTTTAGGCTGTCAGCTGATAGCCTGAAGGAGCTTACGTGTGGGTGCTGATCTACATTGTCTCTACATTGATATACTGACATATATTCGATCTACCAAGAATCCCAGGTGACATGTTATCAGCTGGGACCTCTGACATTTCATCCTAAGAAACTAGTTCCTATCAAAATAACATTGAAATATATGGGGCATGACAAAAAACAACAGCTCCTCATAACAAATGACAATCACTAGCAACTATTAAAGTATTAGTCTGTGAATACACCTATAGGAACTCTATATTAACATATATTTATAGGACCAAGAGTCCATGTTTTAGTTACAACATTATATGTAAATATATTTCCTCATTTTCAAAGACCTGTCCAAAAGAAGTTGGCGGGACAGGCAGATGAAATTGTATAAAGAAAAAAACATTCAAATTTTAACAGAAAACTTTAACCACCGTCTTATTCATTTTTTTATAGTGAGTTAAAGTGTATTGTGTTGATGTACCATCATCTTCATTTCACCCCTAGACACTAGAGACATCATACACCAGCCACTAGAATCAAAATACGGACTGTGTGAGATCTAGGGAGGTAGCGTTAGGTTCCCTGATCAAATATATCATCATCATCATCATTCTTTTATAGTCAGGGACCTACATGTGCTTGACCTCACACAGTTACCACAGACACAACTATCTTTCTTGTTAGGTATAACATCTTAACCTCCCCAGCAAAGATTATATTTGCTACATGTAGTAATGTCTTATGTCAAAGACATAATCTCATCAAGCTAATTAAAACTAATCAACAGCTAATTAAAGCACCGTATTTTAAAGCAACACTGTTCCACTGTCATCCATACTAGTGGAATAATACCCATTTAAAGTCCAGCGAAAATATTTATAATCGCACACAAAGTTCATGTCTATGATTATCCTCCATGTTATCGTGTAGGTTTCTTTATGAATTCAAGTTAATCACCACTGTTTAATGTTCACTCTGATACAGATTAATTATCGCACGTTACGATTTATTAAATTAAGTCCCCTTTTCCATGTGAGGTCTTCATGAGTTAAGTCCCTTAACTTTAGTACAATGTTCAGAAACTGGAATAAATCAATCTTCGCATTCAAACGACTCAAATGTCACATAATTCGTAGTCCATCAATTAATGTGTGTTTTATGCACATAAACCGTGCATGGAAACAGTTAATAAGGTTCAAGACATCCATGTGATGAGCTGAGTAAAAAGAGGTATGTCATGTAATTGACGATCTCAGGATTCATCATCATCATGTGCTAAGTGATCATGGTCAAAACAAGGAAGCACTGTCAATAGAGGTACTGAGCGATTTCTTTAACTTTTTGAAGAAACATTATGATATATTTCAATATTGGAGCTCATCACAGGGCATGTTCCTATATTCTCTTTAAGTAGCAGTAATATGTCATTAGATTCATGCAAGAATAAGCATTGTCAGCAACATATGTGCATACATGGTACACTGTCTATTGGTCAACTTGCGGAGAAGTAAGTTGATAGGTTTGCAGTAACTTCACATCAGACTTGCATTTGCAGTGTTGGTAGCTGACAGTGGGTCTTTCACACACCGTAATAACACATCCGCGACCACGTTCTGACTGCCTTTGATGACACGAATGTCATATCCGTAGGGCTGGAGAGCGAGTGCTGATCTGGCTGCTTTCTCATTACGAAATTTTGCAGTTTTCAGATACGATAACGCCCGTTGGTCAGTTTCCAAGACGAATTTCGCACCAATACGATAGCGCTGCGATTTTGCAAAACAATACACCACCGCGAGTAATTCTCGCTCGACGATGGGGTATTTTGTTTCTGTTGGTGTAAATTTACGAATGACATACAGAATTGGATGAAGACAATCATCGAATTTTTGCAAAAGTGTACCACCAATCCCCAAACAAGAGGCATCGACCCTAAGGACAAAAGGAAGTCTAGTATCAGGTAATCGTAAAATGGGTGATTTAGAGAAATAAGATTTTAATAAATTTAATGAATCATTGCACGAATGAGTCCAAACAATCTTATTTGCAGAGTTCTTCCTTAATAACGAAGATAACTGAAGTAATTTCTGAAACATCAGGTAAGAACTTTCTGTAGAATCCGACAAGACCTAAAAGACTGCGAACCTGTTTTTTTTGTCTTATGAATTTCTAGATTCATGATACTGGAGATAGTAGAATCTTCAGGCTTAAGAAAACCGCATCCCACTTTGTGACCAAGAAAACAAATTTCAGTGAATCCTATTTGAGTTTTTGAAGGTCTCGCAGTAAGATGATGGAGACGAAGAGTAGTCAATAAAGATTAAATTCCAAGAACATGCTCTTCCCAAAATTCATGGAAAAGGCAAATATCATCAATGTAGATGATGATGTCATCACGACTAGAGAAAATTTTTTCTCATCATATGAACAAAAGTCGCAGAAGCGTTGACTAGACCACAAGACATAAAATTAAATTGGAACAATCCCAAAAGTGTAGCGAAAGCTGTACACGGTTTGGCTCTCTCAGACAGAGGTATTTGCCAGTATCCTTTAGATAAATCAAATTTACTAAAATCAATGCAAATCCGAATGGAATTGTCTTTCTTTCTAATCAAAACCACTGGGAAACTGTATGGAGATTGAGATGGCGAAATTATATTTTATTTTATCATATCCTCTATTTCTTTTTGTACTTGTGATTGAAAATGCACAGGGATAGGATAAGGTTTAAGTTTGATTAGTCTGAAATCAATAAGAAAAATATCATGCTCAATGATATTTGTATGCCCAAGAATATCCGTGAGCACGTCAGGAAAAGATTGTAGTAACAGAGAAATCTGATCTTTCTGATATGAAGCAAGATTTGGTGAAATAGAAATATCTCTCCAAGTCTCAGAGGTAACGTAGGTAGAGACAAAAGAGGCTCAGGAATATTAGGCAATTCCGACAACTCTTCTTGTATGAAGCTCAGGAAGAGCGACGATCACTTGGCTCGTCGATAGCCTAAAAAACTGGTTTAAGATGTGGAGGACGATAGGGAAACTGTTGCAGCATGTTGATGTGAAAGGTTTTTTCCTTTCCTTTGATAGATACAATGTAGTCAACATCTGACAATCTTTCAAGTACAGTATATATTTCTCCTTATATATCTTCCTTATGAAGCATGGAGCCAGCAATGTGGCTGGCCGCCTTATGGAGCATTGGGCCACCAATATGGCTGTCCTCCGCATGAAGCATTCATATGCTCTTGCAGTAGTGGTTTCGGTAGAAATCAGTGTTACATGGTGAGATTGCCAGCCTCATGCACAACATCACACTAGTCTCATTGGGAGACATGTATGAGAGTGGATGTGTGTGTAATAGTTGGATGTTTCAGGTGGCGTGGAAGAAGGACAGTTTGCCAGGTGAGAGCATGGTTTTTCTCATTATTTAACTATTATGATTTTAACTAGTCAGTGCTTTGTTTATCTTCAACCAACACAGCGCGCCTAACTTCGTTTCTCTCGTCTGGACCGCTCTTGCGAAAAAGGGACTTCGCTGTTGTTGTTGTTGTTTTCGTCTACTATGTTGCTGTAATACCCTGTTCAACCTGAAAGTTGGTTATAATTGGGGTATTACAGCAACATAGTAGACGAAAACAACAACAACAACAGCGAAGTCCCTTTTTCGCAAGAGCGGTCCAGACGAGAGAAACGAAGTTAGGCGCGCTGTGTTGGTTGAAGATAAACAAAGCACTGACTAGTTAAAATCATAATAGTTAAATAATGAGAAAAACCATGCTCTCACCTGTCAAACTGTCCTTCTTCCACGCCACCTGAAACATCCCACTATTACACACACATCCACTCTCATAGGGACTTCGCCGGCTCACTGCTCTCTTTATATATACTCGGCCTGGCCACATCACCCGCGGCGTAGTGATTTACGCTCGCGCAATCGTGAAAAGGCCGTCTCGTGCAGGACTATTTACTTGGTTCTTTGTAATACTTGTAAACAGCTAAAATAAACACAACAGTTTACGTCGGGTGTTAACCACGTTGATATGGAAATGAAGGCATTATTATGGCCCAGTAATATATCTTCCTCTTGAAGATGTTGTGGTAAAAAGGCTGTGAACCACGCAGACAGTGGGGATGACAAGATGGCGCTGTTAAACGACAGACTGTAGAGGGATAATTTCATATGGTAGATGGTGTCGTAGATTTTTCGATAGGAGAATTAAGACTTGGGTTGGTCCCTTCTGAATAGCTTGGAATGAGTGAGAGTCCCAGTGTAAATGGGTGACAATAATACAACCGTAAAATAACACTCAGACCTGCGTACACTCTTATTCATTCAGCCATGGCCATGTGCTCGCAGTTATACTTACAGCTTTGCTCGCTGCCTCTGGGAACATAATAAATTCTAGGACCTTCACACAGACCCGTAAATGCAGTTCTCGACCAAGAAATCCCCAGTTCCAACAAGACGTACTGAATTTCTCTGTCTCAGGGAACGATTCCTTGAGTGTTCTTATTTTTCGGATGTCTGTTAAGTCACATAAAATTTTTCCAGGCACGAAAGTTAGCAGAGCACAATGTCATTAGCTTTGGATTCTTGGATTTAAGGAATGTCAGATCGGTGTCTACTTTCAGGAAGGTACTATATTTGGTCACCACAATACTAGTCAAAACTCTGTCGGAATGTTAATGTTATTCTTGTAACTATTCTCGCCGCCAGGCAGCATGTACATTTAAATTTGTGGAGCAATATGAACTGGCTCAAAAGCCCAATATATATTTCTAGTCTTTAGAAACCGTTAGTGGGATTCGTATTACTGTCTATCTCTGATGGCATATGCACTGTCAGACCAGTGTTACTTGAAAAAAAAACCCACGTGGTTAAAGATAGGAAATGTCTATGCTTCTCACAAATATGTCTCTTTACTAAACGCTGGCCAGTTGGATCACCCCAATAATCACTGAATAAAAGGAAAAGCACATATAAATCATTTACATATTATGTACTCAATATAACTTACATTTTAAACGGCAAGCCTACAACTTGACTTATTATTTAAAACTTCCCGTGAAGTAAGTTATATAAAAATCGATCATCAGGAATTAGGAATATCTGCGTATTCCGTCAATATTCACTGATGTCGCATCTAGCATTTATCAGTTAGTTTAGAAAAAGATACTCGACTGGGTAGTTAGCAGTTAACTAAATTCATTATAGTTACATGTTTGTTAAGCTAGAAATATAATTTATTCTGCTTTCCACTGTATGCGACACTAGAAAATATTACAGACTTATAAATTAGTCGCACTGCACCAAATCTAGCTAGTGAAATAACACTTTAACCACTTCACAAAATATTAGATATATAATATTAATATACCTCGACACAGAATTACTAAGAACTAAACCACTTCGACCAAACTAAAGGCCATCTCTATTAACAGAGATATTTAGAAATCGAACCAAGGCTTGTTCTAGTCTAACTGCGAATTACTGAGTGCCTGAAATCAGGTTTGCAACTCTAGTTATAACTATGAAACGGACAAAGAATCCCACTGTTTCGAAACCACGAAACAGCGCCCGTCTCTCCCCTTCTCTAACACCCTACGTCAGCTTCCCTCATGTCGTAACAGCCATCAGTGACCGAGAGCGCGCGTGAGTTGCAAATCTCAGACAGCCTGTCTGCGGTGCGGAGCGATTTTTCACGCTACGCCGGGTTATTCTGACGACGACTCTGAACTGACACTCATACTACTTCACACCTCACGCTGACCAGGGCCCACAAATGAGCCGTGTCAGCTGGGATTTCCAGACAAATGTCTGAAACTGCGACTCTAATGTGTAAATATTCGCTCCTACTTAAGCGTTCGGCCGATGCAACTCGTTGTTGACCGGTGAAAAATGCAGACGGATGTCGGCTCTCTCATAGCCTTCTCACGCGTTTACATCGAGAATCTAACTCAAGAGTGTCGTGTCATCTGAAGGTGCAGACCCAAGTCGGCTCGATGTCTGAGATAGCTGCAACTTAATTGCCCTTCTCGTCTGACTGACATCTAAGTAATAGAATTACGTATCCCAGTACGAGAGAAAAACCCCGGTAAAGTTTGAGAATACTGAAGAAAATATTTTTCGCAAACGAGTGATGCGAAAATAACAGGAAAAACAAGTAAGGAAAGATAATAAAATAAAGGATGCGGGTGAGAGAATAGGAAGAAGATGTAGGCAATTTAATGATATAAAGACCTACGTGACAGGACGTCCCCCCTTTAAGATATGGAAGCACTCCATGTCTACGTTATGGAATTAAATTTCCTATAACCGTAGCTTCGGGGTGTCTGTCTTCTTCCCTCTCATCTTCCCCCTCCATCTCTCTGCAAGTCCTACTCATGAAGTCTGCCCCAACGTTTCGTTTCTCTGGAATGTCTCTGTCGTGAAACGAAGTGTAACCCACTACTTTGTTAATCACTATGTCGAGATACAGATTTGCTTCAACCAATCAACGATCAACGTTCACCAGTCTCTGAGACAGAATAAATTAACGGCCATCTTGTTCACGCAAGATGGCCGATGAAAACTGAATAAAATTAGGCTGTATGAGACCAGGTACAAAACCGGAGGAAACCAATCATTTTGCTCCGCCAGGAACCAACCGAAAGCTTTCCTCAAGTAGTTACCTGACTATATAATCAAGCGGATTTTATGCTAACCACGCAATCCTGAACTTGACGCCAGAGCTGAAGAGGAAGAAGCTGTCACTTTGATTTACAACTCACCTGAGGGCATCGACCTGCAACCTACTTCACTAAGTCGCGTCAAAACCTGGCCTGTTTAAAATCTTAGGAGGGTAAATATATTCACGATAACCGTTGGTATTTGTTGTGTGTCATTTATACTACCTATCAGGTTACTGATTGTATCTTGGGGGAATTAAGTATAATGATTGTATTTCCTATTATGATTGAATAGACGAAGATTAATAGGACTCATACTTCAACCTATTGTCTCCTATACTTCAATCTATTGTCAGTCTATAACTTCAGTCTATTGTCTCTGATAATTCCAAACTGTAAATATAACCAAAACAGTCCTTGTTAGGACTCAATCTATTGTCTCCTATAACTCAATCTATTGTCTCAGATAAGACCAACTGCAATATAACCAAAACAGTCCTTGTCAGGACTCAATCTATTGTCGCATCAAACTCAATCTATTGTCTTCTATAACTCAATCTATTGTCTCAGATAAGACCAACTCCAATATAACCAAAACAGTCCTTGTCAGGACTCAATCTATTGTCGCATCTAACTCCAATCTATTGTCAGAGAGGGCGTGATATAGTATAGGGGGAAGGACATTGTTGTATCACACCTAGGTGTACATATTATTGGATTTATTCATGTATTGATTTATATTATGGGATGTATTCATGTATTAAATGTATTCATGTATTGAATCTATATTATTGAATGTATCCATGTATTAGTTTATCAGAAAGAATGTTTTGCAAGTAGACAACTGTCTTGTCTCGCTATTGCTAAATCATACTGAGCCATGTTGTCATTCATCCCACATGCATACATCGGAGACACGCTCATTTCACTCACACTAGAAATAGGTGGGCTTGAGGACAGAAATTAGCCCCTATTTTTGCTTTGTTACAGGTTTAATTGTGTTCAAAAAATCCTGAGGTCGTATTTTCGAGTCAATCCCGCTGCCTGGAACTCCGCAGGAGCATAGAGGTTGACCAGACTCTACATCTTTGGTCCCCCCTCAGTCTTGGGTGGGCTAAAGGAACGATACTCTGCCGGTGGTGTGAACCAAACAAAGAAGAACAGACTTAAGAGAGATGAGTACACATTAGTACCATTTCTGTCGGCATTGTGAGCATAGAACTGTCAATGAAGAAAACGTGAATTAGCGTAGCAAGAGACAATAATAAGATCATAGTGGATAAATTATACGTAAATAACAGCATAGCTGATAAACGTTATATCCTTAATTAACAGCACAGCTGATATAATTTTTGTTCCTATAATTGGAAAACGTGTTGTAATATTTATAAATATAAATATTTGTAAATCATATGTAAACTTACCAATTCATTTCATTCCATTTTTTTTGCAACATTCACCTTTCAGCACAAGAGTAGATAGTGTATATAATACTAAATAAAATATAAGGAAATTGTTATTTTGAACGAACTTGTCAATTTTATCATTGTTAAGTAAAAATCTGTTTCCTTGCTTTGTTTTAATAATCACAATTAGTTACACAGCGAGGTGGCACTTTATGTCGGTCTCCCTCTCTACTATTGTTATCGAGATCATAACATTCACAGGCCGTAACTAATTTGTGATACCAGTAGTCCGCCTCAGACACTGACTTCACCATTTTTCTGCAGAAATTCTATTTCTGTAATTGTCAGTACTATACTGATCCAAGAGCCAAATAAAACCTCTCGCCACATTCTCCCATGCGCCGCTTGAAAGAGCGTCGCCGCTTCTGACATTTTTCAAAGATTTCCTGTAATTGCAGTGGGAGTTTCCCTGAGACTATCGTCATCTTCGTCAGTTTTTGGCGATCGTCAGGAGATGGTCGGAGTCGGCACTGGTCTTTCCAAGTATCTCTTTAAGAGATTTAAATGGAAAACCTTCTCCATTCCTTGAAATAGATATCTGGTAGTCGATAGCCTTAGAAATCTTTTTCAGGACGGTAAACGGCCCAATCCAAGCCGATCTTCAGTTGGTTGTTCTCGGTAGGGAGTAACACCAAAACGTCCTCTCCTGCTTCAAGTTCTCTCTCTTTTGCGACTTTCCTGTATCGGTTAGCGTGCATTGTGCGTGCTCGCTTAAAGTTAGTCCGTTGCTAGGTCCCACCCTATGTTTCAACCTTTCCTTTAAAACCGACACATATTTACTTGCTGAGACAACTGTCTCATCCGCCTTCTCGTTCTGTCAGAGACTGAAGTAAGGCTTCAAGCGGGCCCTTAATGGGTCTGCCGAATAAGAGTGTAGCTGGCGGAAATCCTGTGGAAGTATGAGGAGATTCTCTGTAGCCAAATAATGCTGCAGGAATACAGAGATCCCAATCTTCAGGTTTAACTTGTGCCAGCTTACTTAGCATCATGGTGAGGTTTCCATTAGCACGTTCCACGAGCCCATTTCCGGCCGGAGTATATGGCTTAGTGTGGATGTGCTGGGTCCTCAAGATCTTAACGATCTCATCCAATCAACAGGTTTTCGGTATGGAGTTCCGTTATCCGTCAACACTTGCTGAGGGAATTCCCAACCGAGTGAAAATCTGCACGAGGGCTTCTGCGACATACTTGGCATCTGCGCATGTTAGCGGGATAGCTTCTGCCCATAAAGTGCATGTATCGACTAAGGTCAGAATGAACNTGTACCTTCTTTTTAGGTCCTTTCGAAATGCCCTAAAATGTCGATCACAACCCGTTCGAATGGTGTTCCCACTATGGCATTTCACCCAAAGAGACTGGGGGTGCCCGTTGCTTGGGTGGCACACGTTGGCACTGGGCACAGGATTTGACATATCTGATAATATCAGTATTTACTCCTGGCCACCAATAATGAGTGTTTTTGTGGCGTTCTGTCCCATATGTCCGCTAAAGGGAAGAGAGTGCCCCATTTCTAGGATTTGGCTTCTGTACTGTTTCGGTACTAGGAGCTGGTTGTAACCTTGGTCAGGCTTGCCCGTTCTCCGATAAAGTACGCCATCCTTAGAAAAAATGTCCCCGTGCTGTTTGGGTTCCTTAGCCATGGGCAGTTTCCTAAAGCAGGGTGCCAAAGTAGGGTCCTTGTATTGCGCTTCTTTAAGTTCCATGGGTAACAAATTAGGCGCAGGCTCCCGTTCCTTCTTGGTTTGCCCTCTTGTAGTTACTGCTGCCACAATCGGCTCTTCCGGTTTCCCAATACACACGTATCTCCCGCCAAGTATGACTGGGTAGATGGGATCATCCATAACAGCCGCTTTGATCACACACTCTGACAAAAATCAGAGTGGATCTCCCACCAATGCGATGGGAACGCAGTTGTAGGTGCAATCACTCTTACGAACTCCACAAAATTGGACGGTCTCTTCTGTCTCTTGACCGGTTTGAACAGAGTTTACTGCAACAATGCAATCATAAGAAAGCCCCGTGGTCAAATAAACAAGAAGTTGAGAACCGTTCAATGTAACCAGTACCTCGCGTTGAGGGTGTAATCCCCAACAGGTATGGGAAACACTGTCAATAATTCCGCCTTGCGAGACTGTCTGGTTAGCAAGCATCCGATGCGTTTTGGCTCGGTGTGCTCGGTCTCTAGATCATATGTCCCGGGTTCAGGGTTTCTCTCCTTTGCCACCCTTGTCCATTTCTGGCTGGCGCTGCCATGTAAGGGCGGTCGCGGGTTGATCAGACTGTTTGGGGGGTGGTTGGGGTAACTTGTTCTTGTAGAACTTGGTTAATTTTTCAGGAGGGGGGTTTTTTGAGGTCCAGTTTATCTCTGTGGTTATTCCGAGTTAGAGAAGCCTGAGAAGATTGCTCTAGATATTTTTCGAAAAATGCTCCTCTGTCCGGTTTCCGTTTAGTGGCCGGTAGTTCGAGCCAGCGCATTATGGTAAACGCTCCAACTTCTCTAAGATGTCCCTTCAAGTTTTTCTGCCCCCTGCTCAGACGTAGAAATCTCCGGGTATCTGCAGACAATGGTGTTCTTTATTTGTTTCTGTTAAAAACAAATTCCTCAAGACCTTCGTAGGTAGAGGGGAGATGCGAGAGCTCTAGGCACTTTGTCAGATAACCCTACAAACGAGACGAGAACTGCTGAAAAGTTTCAGAATTCCTCTTTCCGGCAGTTTGCGAAAACAGTTGCAACAAAATTTGCGAGCGTTCCATTTCAAAGCGCTCCAGTAACGCATTCTTCAACAGGAATCATGGAGTTGTCTTGTTGTGTGCATGCTTTCCAGTTTTGGCGTAAACATCAAAACGCACGGCATTTTCAGCGCCTGAGAAAGTTTTCATGTTCTACAACGCGACCTCTCTAAACCGTACAGAGTTGCAGATTTTCCCGCCTCAAATTTAATCTAGCCCATGTGTCAATCTTCTCATTTGGACAGAGGGGAAGTAGACCTCTAGAGTGAAAGACATAGCGTTGAGATGTAGAGATTGAGTGTTAGAAAGGATCATTTTTTAAGGAAGAATGCTGAGGAAGACTCTCCACTGCTGGAGGAGATAGAGGCAGCACCCACGCCCCTTTGGAACTCTAGAGGTTTTTTAAGCGCCAACTCGTGAATGTCATCGTCTCAGTCCTCCCTCTCCTTCTCATTCATGTCTTTTCTCTCCTCCCTCTCCTTCTCATGCGGTCCTGCAGAGATTTCCACCTCAAACCGGCTCCATCTCATTTTGCTGTCTCGTCCGGTTCTCTTTTTTCTCTCTCCCTGCGGATTTCCCATTTCCTCGCTACCATCTTCCTCTGCTCTAGTAGCTCCGCCAGCTGCTTCCCTTCTGCCTCCGCATCATATCTCGTCGAAGTTCGTCTCTGACAACGCTTGATTCCGCTTCCTCTCCAGTCCAGTCCCCAATCCCTCCTCTCTGCAGCTTCCGATCCCTGAGGTATTGTCTAAGCTTTCGCCCTCTGTCGGGCCATAATTTATGTCAGTGACTGAGAACTTTAGTGAGAAATAAGGAAAAGGAAAAAGGCAGACACTGGTATCCCTACCACTTACGAGAAAAAATGTACCAAAAATTCAGAAGATGATATCCTGAACCCTGGATACCTCCTCCAAAAATAAATCTAACGATCGCTGCTATTATCGGCAATAAAGCACCTAATGCAAAACACGACTACGCCCAACTAGAATGTAGTTAAGAGTATAATCTGAAAAAATAAGTATTGCTACAGTGAAAAAACACAATAAATTTATAGCAAAAAGTTTGGGAGAATGAAAAAAATCCCCTTAATTTTTTTAATCCACTAATCAAGTTTTCTACGGGTCCCCTGAAGACAGTTTAGGGTAAAGGGAGGCAAATTAATCTGGAACAAATAGTCCGAAACGCACTCCTTAGGCTTATTGCTCAAACACCTACTTCTTCAAAACCCAAGTGAATTGTTATACACTCACTCACTTTACCATGCGTTATAGTATTACGAAAAATCAGTAAATTAAACATATATTCCGACAATCCAACCTTGTATTCTGAATACGGTATTTTTTAGTTCGTAATGCTGGTGGATAATAACTAGCAGTTGTGTGTGGTCCAGCAACGCCCCGTAAACAATGACGTTAGTCCTAGGGAAATAATTTATAGTTAATGAGATAACAACTCACTTGACATCACGCTCTGACTCTATGGGCTGTCAGAATAAAGAAATCGGAAGTGGATAAGCCATATTGACGAGGTCCTCACATGGGTCGGACGCGTCCTTCCTAGTCGATGAGTTCAAAAATACCCGACCGGGCGAAGACCACATTATGTCCGAATCGGTCCCCCCGGTAGGAATGTTGGGGGCAATTCCCAGGGATTCGTGCTTAACCAGTTGTCGTTAGAGGTTGCGTTTAGGAGTAATTGTTGACTGTGGGTTGGGTCCACGGCTGAATAGCATGGAATGAGTGAGTGGACCCAGTGTGAGTTAGTAAAGGAAATAGATTCAACGAGTGTGGTGATGTGAGATAGGTGATTAGAGGGCGGGTCCTCCTGAGATGGCGATGAAAGCTTGCGCTCTCGCATCTCTCAACCTATGGATCTACGAACAGAATTTTAAGCAGTCAGGACTGTCCTAATCTAGCCACAGTATACAGAAAGATAGGTAGTATAACCAACAGATCTCTAACCCCACTCACATGCATGCACATACAGTGACGACAGGTAGACACAACAGAACGTGTGGAAATACGATTACTCAATGAGTATCTAGATATATATAGATCGAGCATGACCCCACATCGATTTATTAAGTTCTAGAGAGATTTTTAAATTATCATTTAAAATCATCTCAAAACACCAAAGAAATACATCAAGGAAAAATATGATTCAAAAAATAGTCCATAAATTCCTAAGAAAAATGCTACTAGGATGATAGCCCGTTAGAATCTTACGCTAGGGTTAGCCCACAGCCCCGTTAAGAGATCAGATGATGGCCCAAAGAGTTATAGATACATAGGGTGGGAGTCCTTAAGATGGGTGTCGTTCCTTACTCGTGTCGTAATGGGATGGAATCTAGAGTTGGATGAATCTTGATTTTTAGCCTATGATAATGAAACTCTAAGCATTAGTAACAATTTCCGGCAGAGTAAAAAAAATTAAGAACATCAAATGGGTGACCAAAATAAGACAACGGTAAAATAATCTCTCTATCCCTAGCCGTATATCCCTCTTATTCTTTCAGCCATGGCCATGTGCGCCACAGTTTATTCTTACAAGCTTTGCTCGCCTGCCTCTGGGAACATAAATAATTTTCCTAGGACCTTCCACACAGACCCGTAAATGCAGTTGCTCGACCAAGAAAATCCCACAGTTCCAACATTGACGTACTGAAATTGTTCTCTGGCTCAGGGAATCGATTCCGTGGGTGTTCATTATTTTTTCGGATGTCTTTTAAGTCACATAAAAATTTGTCCACAGGCAACGAAAGTTTAGCAGAGCACGAATGTCCATTAGCTTTGGATGCTTGATGTGTGTTAAGGGAATTTCTAGTTCGGTGTTGTCTACTTTTTTAGGAAGTTACTATAATTTGGGTACTATTAAGACTAGGCAAAAAGATCTCTGTCGGTATGTTTTAATGTTATGCGTGTAACTAGTGCACGCTCGCGCCAGGCAGCATGGACTTTTTAAATTTGTGGGAGCTATATGGACTAGAGCGCTTAAGGCCCTTTATAGATGTATCTAGTCCTTGTGATACCGTTAGTGGGAATGTCCGGATTACATCCGATCTCTGATGGCATTATGCACGGGGTCAGTACCCAGGTGTTTACTTGAAAAAAAAAACCCACGTTGTTTATAGATTAGGAAATGGCTATTCTTCTCACAAATATGTCTCTGTAACTATAACCGCTGGCCAGTTTGGATAACCCCAATAATCCCACTGGATATAAGGAAGGAAAAGCACATATAAATCATTTACAATATATGTTAACTCAACTATAAACTTACATTTTAAACGGCAAGGCCTACAACTGGACTTATTATTTAAAAACTTCCCGTAATAGGAAGTTTATATAATAATCTGATCAGCAGGAATTAGAAATATCTTGCGTATTTGTCCGTCAATATTCCACTGGATTTGTCGCATCTAGCCATTTAGCTCTGTTAGTTTTAGAATAAGTTACTCCGACTGGGTAGTTAGCAGTTAACTAAATTCATTATAGTTACTTGTTATGTTAAGGCCGAGAATGATAAATTTAGTCTGACTTTTGCCACTCGTAATCGCACTCTAAGCACTTATTACAGACTTATATATTAAGTCGCAATGCACACAAATTCTAAGCGAGTGAAATAACACTCTGAACCACGGCACAATTAGAGTAGCTATATTATAATTTAATTATTCCTCGACAACAGAATGTTAAACTAAGAACTAAACCAACTTCGACCAAACTATAGGCCAATCTCTAGTAATAGAGATATGTTAGAAATCGATCCAAGGCTTTGTTCTAGTCAAACTGCGAATTTAACTGAGTGTCCTGAAATCAAGGTTATGGCAACTCTAGTTATAACAAAATGATAACGGACAAAGATATCCCACTGTGGTCGAAACCACGAAAACAGCGCCCCCCCGTCTCTCGCCCGTCCTCTAACTCCCTAAAACGTCAGCTTCCCTCATGGCTGTAACAGCCATCCAGGGACCGAGATCGCGCGTGAGTTTTGCAAAATCGCAAGACAGCCTGTCTGAGCGGTGCGAGCGAATTTTTCACACAACTACGCTCGGTGTAATCCTGACCGACGACACCTGAAAACTGACCACTGCATACTACTTCCGCACCTCACTCAGCGCTGACCGGGGCCCACAAATGAGGCCGTGTCAGCTGGGATTGCCCAGACAAATGTCTGAAACTGCGACTCTAAGGTATTAAATATTCCGCTCCTACTTAAGGCGTTCGGCGGCCGAGGCAACTCCGTTGTTGTCCGGTGAAAAATGCTGACGGATGTCCGGCTCTCCTCTTAGCCGTCTCAACGCGTTTACATCGGGGGATCACTAACTCAAGAGTGGTCCGTGTCATCCTGAAGGTGCATGACCCAAGTCCGGCCTCGATGTCTGAGATAGCTGCAACTTAATTGCCCTGCTCGTCCCTGAAACTGAACAGCTAAGTAATAGAATTACGTATCCCAGTAATGAGTAGAAAAACCCCGGTAAAGTTTAGAGAATACTGAAAGAAAATATATTTTTCTCAAACGAGTGATGTGAAAAATACAGGTACAAACACGTAAGGAAAGATGAAGAATATATAGGATGCCGGGTGAGAGAATAAGGAAGAAGAATGTTAGGCAATTTAATGATATAAAGAACTACGTGACATGATGTTTTAGGATCTATCGTTCCCCTCTCCGAGTGTCATTGTTAGAGTCCTCAGTAAGCCTAAAGTTTAGTTGTCCAGCCTGTCTAGCGTAGTAATTTTCATGTCCTTTTAATCAGTCCCAACAACTTTTTTAAACAGTCTTCTAAACGTAAGCCTAGTCCTTCAACAGTAGAAAACGCCCTAAAATGCCTGGTTGACGTTTAGACTACATTTTTTTTATTACACGAGCGTAGCTCCTAATTGAAGGCATCCATAAAAAAATAGTCCAATGGCAATTCTCTAGTCAGTCCCCCAGAAGATCAGTCCATCGTCCCATGTAGACTAAGGAAACCAATGTCAGAGGCATATTGCCTGTAAATATTTAATATATAGTTTGTGCATAGAGATTATATGATTAAACAGTTTTCAGATTTCAAGATAACTATTCTTTTATTCATACACTTGTCCTTTTTACCTTTTTCTTTCGCTCCTTTTCCTTTCTTTTTCGCAATACGCAAGATATTGTTACAATTCAAACCTTGTGTCATTTCCTTTCATTCTCATTTTAGCAACGCAGTTTACTGGCGGTAAGCGACGTTCCTTTGAATGAGAGAATCGAATCGTGGGTAATACTGTATATTCGTCGCGACAGGGATTAAGAAAGAAGCACCATTGTCTAATCACACTTTACTCGCTGATCTTGTTTCGCCTATCAGTTAATTAATATCACGGGTGGAATGATTTTGAAAGTCGAAGACGAGACAGTTCGTGCCTCAATATGCGTATTAATGAACCATAGTTCCGGCTGGCTGATTAGGTGTGAAATTCTCGAGCGAAGAAAATCTCGGCACGGTTCTGGTAAATTCATGTTACTCTAGATCTAAGAGAGAACGTTTTTCGCTCGATTTGCCCTGAGTTCTGATGTCGGGTTCTTGAGAAGAATTCGTTTATGATTTTCGCATGAATGATACAGGAAAGTGTATATCTGGGGTGAGGTGTTTAAAGTTATTAAGGTCCTGGATCTATTACTTTGATTTCGAATATTTATACGCCAGCATTTCTAGATGTCATTCAATGCAGTACTGCCCACAGCTTATAAGAGAGACAGCTAGCGCGAGTATCCTAGAATCAACTGTAATAGTAGAGAGTCCCTTAGTTTCTCGTTTAGAAAATCTTACAAGTTGTGTGCAAGGAAAAAGTATACCTAATAGGGACTAGTACTTGTCGAGTGAATAATTGTTAGTTCGGATTGTATAGTTCCACTAAATTTTCGATGCCGAAGTGTTTTTTTCTATGAATAGGGTTCCGTCCATTTGATAATTCTCTAAGTTTTACCGTGTTACATTGTGGAGAGCAGTATAAAAATAATTAATTTTCTAGCTAAGCTTTGATATAAAATTTATTTCACTGAATAAGTAACTCAGTCAGAGAAATAGATTTAACCATCTAAGTAATGCACTGAATACATCATGAGTGTGGACGGAATTATGTATTTAATCTTGCTAATGCATGATGAGTGATTTCCTTTTAAATGACTAGAATTTTTTTCACGGGAGTTGTTGTTTAAAAATACGATAAGACAATCGCTGAAGTTTGCAGTTTATAATTTAAGTTAAATGAACCGAAGGGAAACAGATTCTTATTATTATACGCGTAGAAAATTGTGTAGACTATAGTAGGGTTGAAGTAGTTATAAGTGTATATCTCTTCGTTGTAAACAGTAATATGGTTAAAAAGCCCAAAATCAACCAGCGGTTGTTTCCAGTATATATGAAAATAACCTAGAAGAAACATTTTTGTATTTAAATACGCCGGGTTTTAACATGATAAAAACCCTGTCCCCCTGGGCATCGTGTTTGCATCCAGAAGGAGTACTGAGGTAACCCAGCTCACCGAACTTTAAGGACTAACGGGCAGTAACTGGACTATCGAGCCAGATTATATGTCTTCCCTAAATCTTGTCGCGTGTGCGTAATTGGGGTCAAACTACGACTGTAGGTTTTGGCCAGGAAATAAGTCCTAATGAGATATTAGATATTAAGGGCGCTAAGAAATTGGCTCGTTAAGAAAGAATAAAGACCTATTCGAGATAGGGACTAGAAGACAAGAAATTGCGAATGGCGTTTCCACTAAACGAGTGTTTGTTTCTAAATAATTTGATGGACAAGAGTTTCTGTTTTCCCCACGACCTTAGCTTCAGCCCTTTGATCCCGTAATATTGGAGATGGGGGGGGGGGGGGGGAGTGTACTTATGTGTGGGGGGAAAAAACCACGTGACAAAGACATTCATGGGTTACTTATTTTGGGGACC